>JBBMKD010000013.1:1219822-1242141 GCA_037834095.1 Argya squamiceps | reverse complement strand
AACCCCCAGCACCCACAGCACCCCCATAACCCCAGCACCCCCAGCACCCCCAGTACCCTCAGCACCCCCAGCACCCCCATAACCCCAGCACCCCCAGTGCACTGAGCACGCCCAGCACCCCCAGTAACCCGCAGCACCCGCAGCACTGGCAGCACTGGCAGCACCCCAACACCCAGGGGTGCTGGGGACCCCCCCAGCTCCCCCAGCACAAGCGCAGGCCGGCTTTGGGGGGCCAGGGAAGCAGAGGAACCCTGCCCTGAAGGGCTCGGAGGAAGGGGAGGCCCAGGCTTTGAGCACAGGAGCGAATCTCCCGCATTTCATCTGGGCTCCCCCGCCCGTCCCTGCAGCCCCTCGCACTCTCCGGCGTTTCAATCGCTCCGCCAGCGCCGCCTTTGAAGATGTCAGGGGACAGCGGGGCTCTCTGTGAAGCGAGCAGCAAGAAAAGAGGCTGATCCCTGTCGCTGCTCGCAGACGAGCTTTTTAAAGCCTTCAGGAACGCCCCGAACTCCCGTTCCCGCAGAGCTCCATCCATCCATCCCCTGCTCTCACCGGCCTGGATGTTCCAGCAGGGGAAGGAGCGGTGCTGGGCAGCCTCAGGGGTCCACAACAGTACTCAAATAACCTTTTTCCTTCTTTCTTCCTACTCGATAAGGAAAACAATAAAAAGAGAAGTTCTTTCCTTTTTTTCTGATAACGTCTGGAAAGCTGTTGGCAGTGTTTTCTGCAGGGGCAGCAGCTCCAGCAGCCCCCAGGGTCTCCTGTGCCCACCCGGGGAAATGCTGGGCAGGAACAGGCTGGGCTGAGGAAATCCCCATCCTCAGCAGCCCGGGGGGATCTGCAGGGGTGAAATGCGGGGAGAAAATTGGGAAAAGTCCTTCCCGAATGTCTGGGGTGAGCCATGGCTGAGGTGGAGTCTCTGCAGAGCACATCCATGGGAAATGGGAATGGCTGCACATGGACAGAGGGCAGGGATGGGATTTTGGGAGGGAATTCCCGGCTGGGAGGGTGGGCAGAGCTTGGCACAGGGTGCCCAGAGCAGCTGTGGCTGCCCCTGGATCCCTGGCAGTGCCCAAGGCCAGGCTGGACAGGGCTTGGAACACCCTGGGACAGTGGGAGGTGTCCCTGCCCATGGGACACTGGATGAGCTTTAATATCCCTCCCAACCCAAACCCTCGTGTGATCCTGTGATCGACGCTGCTGAGAAAATAACCCAACTATTGATATAAATATTTAAACTTCACTTAGGGGCCTTCAGCGTCTATTTACTCCAAAGCATCCCCCCTTTGGAAAGTTTTGTCGACATGATCTGCAAGTTAAACAACTTTTCAAAGGACGCTCCAGGGGCCGCACAAAGGACCCAAACTCTCTGTTATTGTCACGGGTTTGTGCTTTAAGCCGGGTTTAAAAGGGGCGGTGAGTGCGGGGCGGGGCAGCGGCGGGGGCAGGGTGGCCGAGGTGGCCCTGGTGGCCCTGGTGGCCCTGCCCCAGGTGCCACCAGAGCAGCGGTGGCTCCCGGCAGGGCTGGGCACTCGCCACAGCCCGGGGAGAGAGGAGCACACATGAAAGCCGGGCTGGATTTGCCTTGCAATGACAGCTGCATATTAATCTAAAGAATTTCTGAAAAAAATCAAAAAGACTTTTTTTTTTCAGCAAAATACACCCCTAGAGCCTCGATCCTAAAGCGAGGGAATAAACTTGAAACGGGATTGATTTCATCTTAAAGGGAATGGCTCTTTGAAATGCTACCAGCTGCAGTTGTCTTATTTGGTTTTCAATACTATAACAAAATTGTGCCATATTGTGTCAAATAAGGAGATAATATAACAGCTTTAAACAAATTTTGTAATTAGGGGATCAATCAGAAACGAATTAAATCCTTGTACATTAGGTAAATGGTGCAACTGAATACTGAGCAGCTCCAAATGCCAACTCCAGTGGCAGCCCCAGAGCTGAGGGCTTGGGGTGACACCAGCCAGGGGACACAGAGGACTTGGGGTGACACCAACCAGGGGACACAGAAGATGTGGCAGCCCCAGAGGTGACACCAGCCAGGGGACACAGCCCCCAGCCAGAGCTTCTGGACTGGGGAAGGAGCACAAGGTCCCAGCCTGTGATTAAAGCTAAAAGTGATGCCTTAAGTTTTATCTTTCATGTATTTCAGGTTCTGTGCTGCCCAGGGGTGCAGTTCTGAACTCACAGGCAGTGTCACTCAGCTCTGCACACAGCAGGGACACAAAACAAATCCTTTTCCTGCTGCACACCAAGGACAACTTTCAGCCCAAAAGCACAAACAAGGGTGGGCTGGAGGGAGGAACAAGAAGGATGGGACCTCACAGCCTGGAGCTGGAATTGGACAATTAAACCCCAATGTGCAAATGGACCAAAAGTTATAAAAATGTAAAATCTTGTGATGAGTCAGCCATTTTGTGACCATTTTGTGACCATTTTGTGACCATTTAGGGTCCATTTTGTGACCATTTTGTGACCATTTTGTGACCATTTTGGGTCCATTTTGTGACCATTTTGTGTCCATTTTGTGACCATTTTGTGACCATTTTGTGTCCACCTTGGGTGTAGCCCTAGCCAGGCTCTTGTCCTGCCCAAGCTGTACCTTAAAGGCCTTTCAATAAATATCTACTTTATTCTCCAGCTCTGTCCAGTCTCTGTTTCAGGTCTGCTTTCCCAAAGAATAAAGAGTGAACTCCCCCTGAGCCAGCAGAGCAGTGCCCAGCACCAGCTGCCCCCTGTGCCAGGGCCTGGGGAGCACTGGGGCAGCTCAGAGTGGGGTTTGTTCCTGGGAATGGGAATGGGAATGCTGCTCCAGCACGGTGGGAGTGACACTCAGGATGTTCTCACTGCCGTTGTACAGGTGGTTCAAGGATGGATTTGTGTTCCTGCAGCCAGCTTGGATGGAAAAGCCACTCTCCAATAAAGCTGTGTGCCCCTCACAGCCACCACACCCCTGGGATTTACCTTTGGGTGTTGGGAATGACACCAGGACAGAAATCAAACCCCTAGGATTTACCTTTGGAATTACACCAGGACAGAAATCAGACTCCTGGGGGTTTGTCTCTGGGTGTTGGGAATGATACCAGGACAGAAATCAAACTCCTGGGATTTACCTTCAGAATTACACTAGGACAGAAATCAAACTCCTGGAGATTTACCTTTTGGTGTTTGGAATGACACCAGCACAGAAATCAAACTCCTGGGATTTACCTTTGGGTGTTGGGAATGACACCAAGACAGAAATCAAACTCCTGGGGTTTAACTTTGGGCATTGGGAATTACACCAGCACAGAAATCAAACTGGAGATTTACCTTTGGAATGACACCAGGACAGAAATCCAGGGCAGCTGCTGACCATGGCCAGAGCTCCCCTCCTGCCCCACCCAGGTTTGTGCTGTCCAAACCCTGGGCACTGATAACAGCTCTGATAAGAAGAACAAACCATGGTTCTGGTCCATCACAGGGATGGTTTTACAGCAACATCAAACAGGGTCAGGGTTACAGGAGAAGCTCCTTTCCTCCTCCACCAGACCCTGCCCATCCCACTCAGGGGTGTGGGGGCCCTCACTTCTGCCATTTAATTACTTGTTAATGAACTTCTTATGCAAATGAAGCCCTTCCAGGTGTGATGTCACCCCTGGAACTGTGGGTGGAGATGCCCAGGGTGCTGCATGGAGCAGGGTTGAATTGCTGTGTGATCCCACCAGGGACTAATAAAACTATTATTTGGAAAAGCTTTTGCATATTTAACATTCTTATACAAACTGGAGCATTCCAAATCAGGCTTTTCTGCTCTTTCAAAGAACGAGGATTGCTGTTAGGGAGTAATACATTAATAGCTGAGATGCTGCACACACTCTTTTCCGAGGCTGTTCCTGCACCATTTGAATAATTCTGTTGATTCCTCCACTTGAACATCAAATTTGTATTTGAGCCGCTCTCTCAGAAGCTGCTGCCACAGCTGGAGCTGCAGGATGAGTCAAAACAAATGAGGATGAGTCAAAATAGGGATCTGTGAACACAGGCAGTGCAGGAGGGGGGATTGTGTGCAGGAGTGCTCCTCATCCCTCCCCAAAATTGGGATCTTGGTTTCTTTGTACTCTGTTTGATTTCCCTTTTCCTACACTTCCTCCAGATCCCAATTTCCCTTCAGGGCAGCACCAAGAGCTCGGCTGGGACAGGATTTGGATCATCAGGAGCCCAAGTTTGGCGTGGCTGGGAAATGCAAAACCCCATTTTCTCTTTTGGAGAGCAAATACCAGCAGTGGGAGCGATCAGGAGCTGAGAAATTTTGCAAACACCGAAATTATCAATATAATTATATATATATAAAAAAATCCCTCTCTCTAAATTCCTCCCCACACCCTCCACCCTGAGCTGAATCCAGGGACCCCAAACTCCTGGAGATGTGAGGACTGAGGGAGTCCCATTAGCATGGAGAGAAGCAACTATTCTCCTAGAAACTGGAAATTTAATGTCTTAAACAGCCAACATTTAATTTTTTGGTTGCTTTCTAGAGGATTAAACAGTTTTTCCTTCCGTCCTGTGCAGGTTTGGGCTCCTGGGCACATCACCGGGCACAGCCTCCCCCACACTCCCAGAGCTCCAAACATCCTGGAGGAGAATTCTGAGAGGAGAATTCTGGATCTTTCCCAAAGGAATTTCCAAATCTCCTCCTCTCCCACGTGTCTTATTGACTGTGGCCTTATTATCTGTAAGGATTTATGAGGAATTTGGGCTGACGCTCCTCTCAGAAACACCTTCTGATGATTTAATGATGGTTCTGCAGACCCACCTGGGTTCTGGCAGCTCTGGTACCATTGGCTGGTGGCTCCACATCCCCGTTTTCAGTTTAAAAATCCCAGAATTTGCAGGAAAGGCATGTTTGCACTGCTCCTGAGTGGGCTGTCAGGAATGTCATTTCTTCTGGAATATTGGTGCAGGAAGTTCTGTGCAGGGAATGCTCCACAGGGAATGGTGGTGCAGGTAATGCTGTGCAAGGATTTCTGTGCAGGGAATGCTGCACAGGGATTGCTGTGCAGGGAGTGCTGGTGCAAGAAATGCTGTGCAGGAAATTCTGTGCAGGGAATGCTGTGCAGGGAATTCTGTGCAGGGAATGCTGTGCAGGGAATGCTGCTGCAGGGAATGCTCCACATGGAATGTTGTGCAGGGAATACTGTGAAGGAAATGCTGTGCAGGGAATGCTGAGCAGGAAATTCTGTGCAGGAAATGCTGGTGCAGGGAATTCTGCTGCAGGGAATGCTCCACAGGAATTGCTGGTGCAGGAAATGCTGTGCAGGGAATGCTGTGCAGGAGATGCTGTGCAGGAAATGCTGCTGCAGGAAATTCTGTGCAGAAAATTCTGGTACAGGAAATTCTGTGCAGGGAATTCTGTGCAGGGAATGCTCTGCAGGAAATGCTCTGCAGGGAATTCTGGTGCAGGCAGAACTGTGCAGGGAATTCTGGTGCAGGGAATGCTGGTGCAGGGAATGCTTCACATGGAATGTTGTGCAGGGAATGCTGTGCAGGAAATGCTGGTACAGGAAATGCTGGTGCAGGGAGTGCTGATGCAGAGAATGTTGTGTAGGGAATGTTGTGCAGGGAATGTTCCACAGGGAATGCTGGTGCAGGGAATTCTGCTGCAGGGAATGCTCCACAGGGAATTCTGGCACAGGAAATGCTGTGCAGGGAATTCTGCTGCAGGGAATGCTCCACAGGGAATTCTGGTGCAGGAAATGCTGTGCAGGGGATCCACACATGTTTTGGATGAAGGGTGCCCACGTGCAGCTGGTGCTTACAAGGCTTTACATCAGTCTGGATTATCTGTCATGTCGGGTATTAATTCCCCCCGGATCACTCCACATCCCCACTTCACCCAGGGATGTTTGGATAAGCAGGGGGGCACCCTCCCCACCCCAGCACAGGACCCTGTTTTCCCATATTTGCCCTGGAAGGTCACACATTATAACCACTGTGTACACTCCACCACGTAAAACAATTCCCATTTATTCCACACAACAGATCCAGCCTCCTTTAATTAATTTGGGCTGCAGAGGAATGATCAAACATCCACCAGGAACTTCACCTTTGGGACTGTCAGTGAGAAACCCTCGTGCTGTGCAGCAGCCAGAGCCAGGACAGGAATCCTGGAGGGAAAATGGAGAGGGAACTGTCCCTGTGCCCCTTGCTGTCACCTTGCTGTCACCTTGCTGTCACCCTAAGGACACCAGTGAGTTTAGACAAGCAATGCTGGGCTGGAGGGAAAAGTCTATGTATGAGCAGTGAGGGGACACTGGCAGGGAGGGGACACAGGCAAGGAGAGACAGAGGCAGGGAGGGGACACAGGGACACAGGCAGGGAGGGGACAAAAGGACACAGGCAGAGAGGGGACACAGGCAGGGAGGGGACACAGGCAGGGAGGGACAGAGGCAGGGAGGGACAGAGGCAGGGAGGGGACACAGGGAGGGAGGTGACAGAGACAGGGAGGGGACACAGGGACACAGGCAGGGAGGGGGCACAGGCAGGGAAGGGACACAGGGACGCAGGCAGGGAGGGGACACAGGCAGGGAAGGGACACAGGGGCACAGGCAGAGAGGGGACACAGGCAGGGAGGTGACACAGACAGGGAGGGAACACAGGGACACAGGCAGAGAGGGGACACAGGCAGGGAGGGACACAGGCAGGGAGGTGACACAGACAGGGAGGGGACACAGGGACACAGGCAGGGAAAGGACACAGGCTGGTCCCAAGTGAAAAACCTGAGTGAAGCACCAAGCAAAGGCAGGACAAAGCCAACCAGCTGCCCAGAAGCTGGAGGGGTTTTCCACCCCTGTCCCTGCATTCCATGAGGCTCCAAGTGATTCCCAGCACTGGCAGCCAGAGCTGTTCCTGTGTCCTAAGGATCTCCTTTGCAAAAGACATCAGTAACTAAAACACAACAAAAAATCCTCCCTTTTAAAGGGTCTCATCACACTGAAAACTTGCTGGGGTTTGTGACAGCACTCTCACATAAGAACACAAGAATTCAGATTTTTCTACACGATGCAGCACCAAAAATCACATTAGCAGAGAGCTGGAGCCAGAAGATCAACATTTGTTACGTCCCCATCATACACCTGATTTTATGTGTGAGATGGAATATTGGATAAAGAAGGTGAGAAATCAAACCTGTCTCCAGCTTTGTGCTTGGGGCAAGTTCTTGCAGCATCACCGGGGTCATGTTAAATTTGTGGGGATCCAAAACACCACTGAAATCATTTGTCTGTTGTGGTTTGGGAGGTGGAGCTGATAGCTGTGGGCATGGGGGAATCTGGGGGGAAGGACATGTTCCAGGGGTTGATCCATTGGATTAGAGATCAGAATCTATCCCCAGTGCTCTGTGTGAGCAGCAGAGGTGGCACCCACAACCACCTGTATGTTTGGGGGCAATGCAGAGCCCCTCCCAAACCCTTCCACCTCACACTATTTCTAAATCCTAAACCTCATTTCCTTTCAGCAAAATGTTGGTTTTACCCGGGGTGGGGAAGGGCTCAGCTCATCCCAGAATCACAAAACATCCTGAGCTGGAAGGGACCCACAAGCATCAATCCAACTCCTGGCCCTGCTCAGGACATTCCCAAAATCCCACCACGGCCTGAGAGCATTGTCCAAACCTCCCTGAGCCCTGGGCAGGGAGGGAGGCAGGGAAAGTGCTCGTGCTGCAGGTTTTTGTTGCACTGAGCAGCAAGAATTGCACTTTGGCAGTATTGTCAGGATGGTCATGGCCAGGCAGCACAGCAGGAGCCCAGGGGTGACTCTGCCTGCTCTGCCTGCACTTCTCTGCCAGGAAAAGGCAGCATGGAGGAGTTCCCTGAACAAGCAGTGCTGGGGTTTGGGGTCAATACCATTTTTGGGGCATTTTTTGTGGCAGTGTCAGTTCCATATTGAAGCATTTCACCTCCCAGGACATGCCATGGCCCCATAACTCATCCTTTGCAGAAGTTCCTGCAGTTTTGTAGGCATAAAGAAGTAAAAGATGTTGGTTTTTGCTTTGGGAAAACTTATCCATCCCTCCAGCCCCCAGCTCCCCACCCATCCCACAGCCCCAGCAGCAAAACCACAGGGACTATCCACCAGGGGAGAGGGAGAAACATCCACATCTGTGTGGGGAGAGAAAGCAATAAATAACAAATGAGATCTGATTATGCAACACAATCTTCTTTTCGATGTGCAGATGCAATAATAAACCCCACCTTTGTGTTTCACGAGCTCAGAGCCAGCTCCAAACTGCCACAGCTGGAGCAGCTCTGGCTGAGCCTCCCAAATTCTGGGGGGGTACCTGGAGCCCAAGGTTCACCTCCAGCAGGGCAGATGGAAAAACCTCAGGTTTTAACCCTCGTGGTTATCACAGAAATCCCTGCACAGAGGGACAGGGCAGCACCCTCCATGGCAGCGTGCAGCCAGGGCAGGATGGGATGGGAAAAATCCCTTTTTAAAGCAGCAGGAAAGTCAAGGAACAGACTCAGAGAATTGTTCAGTTTGGAACAGCCCTCTGAGCTCATCGAGTCCAACGGCACTGCCAAGGCCACACTGACCCTGTCCCCAAGTGCCACATGCCCAGGGTGTTAAATCCCTCCAGGTCTGGGACTCACCCCTGCCCTGGGCAGCTGTGTCAGACCTGAACAACCATTTCTGGGAAGAAATTTTTCCCCAAATCCAAGCCTGGCACAGCTTGAGGCCGTTCCCTCTCCTCCTGTCCCTGTGCAGAGGCACAAGGTCCATCCCCATCTGCCAGAGCTGTGCTGAGGGATGGGGGTGGCTCTGGGCATCCTCTGCTCCCCCTGGGGGGACACCCCCAACCCACACTCACAGCACGTTTAATGTCAAATGATTTTGATATTTTATCACCTGTTTGCCATTTTGGCTAAACTGGGTGTAGAGAGTTTGCTAAAAAAGCAGCGAACCTGCTAAAATTGGGAGTTAAAATCGGGCAAAGATGGGGAAAAACACAGGCAGAGCTCGGGTGTTGTTCTCACAGTTTTCTTGCTTGCAAGTGTTTGAAATCTTGCAGTGCTGTTCTCACGCAGCTTCAAGAAAACAATGTATATTTTTAACATTTATCTATTGTTTACATTTTTCTGAGTGAAGAAATATGATGGATGGTGATGTTTCACCATCCAGGTCGAAGAGGTGGCAACCCGTGTAGCCAATCCCTTGACCTCTGTACAAATGTATATAAGTATTGGAGTCAGATAATTTAAAAGAAGTTTTCCCTTAACCTGCTGCATCTGCCTCGTTCTTCGAGTTGTCCCTGCACCGAACACGCTGGGGAAGCTGAGGCTGATAAAACAAGGGAAGGAAAGGGCTGAAGGAGGGGTTGGAGTTCGGTTCCGTGGCAGATTTACACCCGGGAGCAGCGGCTGCATCAGCGGGTCCGAGCTGGAGCCGGGGCTCGGCAGAGTTTGGGATCGACGGGCTCGGGAGCGCTGGAACAGCAACTGCTCCATCTGCTGGGAGCGCCTCCGGCCGGGATGGGATGCGGGATGAGGGATGGGATGTGATGTGGGATGTGATGCGGGATGGGATGCGGGATGGGATGTGGGATGGGATGCGGGATGGGATGCGGGATGAGGGATGGGATGTGATGCGGGATGGGATGTGGGATGTAGGATGGGATGTGATGTGGGATGCGGGATGGGATGCGGGATGGGATGCGGGATGGGATGTGGGATGGGATGCGGGATGTGGGATGGGATGTGATGTGGGATGCGGGATGGGATGTGATGTGGGATGCGGGATGAGGGATGGGATGTGATGTGGGATGCGGGATATGATGCGGGATGGGATGAGGGATGAGGGATGGGATGGGATGTGATGTGGGATGCGGGATGGGATGCGGGATGTGATGTGGGATGCGGGATGGGATGCGGGATGAGGGATGGGATGTGATGCGGGATGGGATGCGGGATGTGGGATGTGATGTGGGATGCGGGATGAGGGATGGGATGTGATGCGGGATGGGATGCGGGATGGCATGCGGGATGTGATGCGGGATGGGATGCGGGATGGGATGCGGGATACAGGATGCAATGTGGGATACAGGATGGGATGATTTTTGGGATCCCTTCCAACCCAAACCATCCCAGGATCCCATGAGGTTTCCCAGGAACAGACTCAGGTTTGTATTGAGTAAAGTTTCAAGATGATAAATTAAAAATGTTCCATGTTTTGCTCAAATTAACAATGATCAGGAAGAGTAAATTTTGTTGCACTAAAAGCTTGCAGGAAAAACATATATAATTTAGGTTTCTGGTTCTGGCAGGTAGAAAATGCTTAATATTTGGAAGGAGAAAGATTCTTAATATTTGGAAGAAGAAAGATTCTTAATATTTGGTTTCTTGCCTTTAAAAAGAAAAGTTTGAGTATATCAATTTCACCCCATGCAGGGGTGGGAGCACACAGCCCGTGCTGGGCTCTGCCTGGGCTCCCAGGTTCCACATTAAAAAAACAAACACAGAAATGCAGGGGGAAAAAAAATAGATGTCCAGAATTTAAATTTTTCTTTCATATGAATTTTTGCTCTCTCCCAACCCAGAGAGAGCCTTGAGAGATGAGGCTGGACTGCAGGACTCATCCCTAAATTCATGATTGTGGATCTGCTCAGATGTTGATTGTTCCATGCATTTATTTGTCCTGGGCCAACTTGAATGAGCCCCCACCCCAGAAAGGGATGAAGCTGCCCCTGGTGGAATCAAACCACCCCAGAAGGGAACAAACTGCTTCTGGTGGAATCAAACCACCCCAGAAGGGATAAAACTGCCTTTAATGAATCAAACCACCCCAGAAAGCATCAAACTGCCCCTGGTGGAATCAAACCACCCCAGAAAGCATCAAACTGCCCCTGGTGGAATCAAACCACCCCAGAAGGGATCAAACTGCCCCTGGTGGAATCAAATCACCCCAGAAGGGAATAAACTGCCCCATGTGAAATCAAATCACCACAGAAGGGATCAAACTGCCCCTGGTGGAATCAAACCACTCCAGAAGGGATCAAACAATCAAACTGCCCCTGGTGGAATCAAACCACCTCAGAAAGGATCAAACTGCTCCTGATGACATCAAACTGCCCCTGATGGAATCAAACCACCCCAGAAGAGAATAAACTGCCCCAGATGGAATCAAACCACCCCAGAATGGGTCAAAAATGGCCCAAAAGAGTCCAACTGCCTGGCTGTGGGTGCTTAGATGTGTGATGGGAGAGATGGCCCAAGCCTGGCCCTGCAGCCAGGGGCTCCCAGGGATTTCTGAGCTATTCAAAGTGCCTGATGGATGTGGAGACACCCAGACATGGATGTTGGAAGGAGAAGGGAAGAAATACTTCCTTGCTTTCCAAGCGTGGCATTTTTGTGCCTCAGCAAATTTGCCTCGCTACCACTGGCAGTCCTTCCTTTAAAATATGGGCATTTCTCTGCTGGAAATGCTTTCCTGCACCATTTCCCTGACCTGAAAGCTGGGAGTGTCAATACATCAGCACTGAAGTCTGCTGAGTGCCTCGGAATGAGGGGATATCATCTCCAAAATGAGTGCCCCAACCAGGCTCTGTCAGCTCTGCCAGCACGGAGCAGCTCTTTGCAACTTTGATTTACTGGCAATTGTTGGGAAAGGAGCAAGCAAGGAATGAAAACCCAATATTTCCATTACCGTTTACTTAATAAAAAAATATTGTAGGGAAGTCAGACATCATAAAACGCCCATCCTCGCTCTGGATTTACAGGGTCATCCAATAACTTGAGCCAGACCAGTAATCAATTTTAAAAAGCCCTTTGCAATTGAAGGCACAGACAAGTGAGTGCTCCATATCAATACTCCCAGAGCAGAGCAGAGCAGAGCAGCCACGCTGCCCTGGAGCACCCCAAACACTCCAGGCTGAGTCAGAGCCCTCAGGGGGATGAGGTGGCTCACAGGGAGCACTGGAGGAAGGATCTATTTCCAAGGAGCCTTTTGGAACACTGAGCAATTCCTTCTCCAACGTGCCCAAGAGCTCTTCTGCATCATCCACTCACAGGACACCTTCTCTGCTTAATTTGGGGGGGATTTTTATCATCAAGCTCTGGGGTTCTGGCTGATCTCAGGGCAGAAGTGCTGCCTGTGGCAAGAAAAGATCAGTTCTGATGAGGTGTTTCCTCCTCTTCCCCCTACCTTGGCTGCTTCTGGTCCTTCCCACTGTCACAGGGTCACAGAATGGTTTGGGCTGGAGGGAACCTGGCTTCTTCCAGTCCTTCCCATTGTCACAGGGTCACAGAATGGTTTGGGCTGGAGGGAACCTGGCTTCTTCCATTCCTCCCACTGTCACAGGGTCACAGAATGATTTGGACTGGAAGGGACCTGGCTTCTTCCATTCCTCCCACTGTCACAGGGTCACAGAATGATTTGGACTGGAAGGGACCTGGCTTCTTCCAGTCCTTCCCACTGTCACAGGGTCACAGAATGGTTTGGGTTAGAGGGAACCTGGCTTCTTCCATTCCTTCCCACTGTCACAGAGTCACAGAATGGTTTGGGCTGGAAGGGACCTCAAAGGCCATCTGGTTCTGAGCCCGTGGCCTGGTGGTTTTTGGGGCTACCTCGTGTCCAGCTCAGATTTGAGGCTCTGCTCATGGGCAGCTCCATGATCAGCTCCAAGTCACTTTGGGCCACACCTACAGCAATGTCCTTTAAAAGGAGAAACCTCAGGCTGCTGCTGAGGAAATCAAAGCTCAGTTTCCAGTGAGGGCTTTTCCCTCTGGAGGTGTTCCCACCCTGGGGAATATCCTCCAGCAGAACAAGGGTTGGGCTCCAGGCAGGACCAAGGCAAGACCACACAATCCTTTTCCTCCCTGTTGTCTGCAGCCACCCTCCAAGGACATTTTGAGGTAAAATGTGCTGTTTCAAGAGTTGCTCATTCTCGTGGAGAGCCGTGCCTGGTCCCTGAATCCCCAGGGAGCAGCAGGAAGTTGCAGGGAGCAGGAGGGGCCCTGCTGGAAAGTCAAAGCAGCGTTTCTGCCAGAGTCACCCAGCATCTCTCATTTCTCAGCCCGTGGTTTAATCTATTTTAATGATTATCAATACTGATGGTGAGTGTAATCACCTTGTCTGATACAATTGCTCGAATCTAAAAGTCAACTTGATTTTAATGGTTTATCATTAGGGGTATTATTTAGTTGGATTAAACTGGTCTTAATTCCTCTGCAGTCATTATTTAAAAGCTGTTTGGAGCACATTAGGGCGACCCCCCCTCATCCTGGAATGAATCAATGCCCCGTCTCCATCCCATATATCTCCAGCAGCCTCTCACAGGCAGCCACACGATGGACACCGAGGCACTAGGAGCTGTGAATATTCATGAATCCTCCCTCCTGCCATGAAGATTCCCCTCACACCCCCCCCAGCAGGGGTTGGATTTAACTCTCCCGCTGTGATGGGGCTCCTCGACCCCGCGCTGGCGGCAGGAGGGTCGGGAAACTCACGGGCTGGGATTTGGAGAAGCTGGAGCAGCTTCCAGGGGGGCAGGTCCAGAGCCTTTGGAGTGAGTCCTGTGCTGCCAGGGAATGTCTGGGTGTGTCCCTGTCACCTCCCGGGGCCGGGGGACACAGCCCGGCAGCGATCCCAGTTTATCCCAGCACAGAGCAGAGAACTGGGCTGTTCCAGCTCCAATCCCAGTTTATCCCAGCACAGAGTATGGAACTGGGCTGTTCCAGCAGCAATCCCAGTTTATCCCAGTATGGAGCAGAGAACTGGGCTGTTCCAGCTCCAATCCCAGTTTATCCCAGCACAGAACTGGGCTGTTCCAGCAGCAATCCCAGTTTATCCCAGCACAGAGCAGGGAAACTGGGCTATTCCAGCTTCAATCCCAGTTTATCCCAGCACAGAACTGGGCTGTTCCAGCTCCAATCCCAGTTTATCCCAGCATGGAACAGAGAACTGGGCTGGTCCAGCAGCAATTCCAGTTTATCCCAGTATGGAGCAGGGAACTGGGCTGTTCCAACTTCAATCCCAGTTTATCCCAGCACAGAGCAGGGAACTGGGCTGTTCCAGCAGCAATCCCAGTTTATCCCAGTATGGAGCAGGGAACTGGGCTGTTCCAGCAGCAATCCCAGTTTATCCCAGCACAGAGCAGGGAACTGGGCTGGTCCAGCAGCAATCCCAGTTTATCCCAGCACAGAGCAGGGAACTGGGCTGGTCCAGCAGCATGGATGCTGTCCCAAGGCTCCCTGAGCCTTGGATCAATGAAATTCAGTTCATTGGTTTGTAATGGCTTGTGTACATGTTTATCAAACTTTTTTTAGATATGTTTACGTTTTTATTTTTTGGGAAGTGAATGTTTTATATAAGCAGAAAATTTTTTTATAAGTCCAAGTTATTTTTTATAAGAATAGATAATTATGTAAATTGATTCTCATTCTTATATTTTTTTTTCTCTCTCTGGAACTTCTTAGACTAGCTGTTAGTTGAAATAACAAGCCTTGATTTTACAAGGCCTGTCTTTTACAAGGTTTTACTCACATGTAACACAGGGCATCCCCTCTGTCCCTGGGAGAACAGGGAAGGGTTGTTCTGCTGGGATGTGTCCCAGGGGCCGCAGTGACCCTGCTCAGTGTCCCAATCTCCTTTCCACATTATCCATTAAGGGGTTTTTTTTGCCCTTCTCACAGGGATTGTACAAAAAAAATGGTTGGAGCAGCTTTTGTTGCTTCCAGAGGATGCTGAAGAGCTCTTGATGGGGGACAGAGGGAATGAGAGGCTGGAGTGAACAATTGTCACACTTGTGCTGAACCAATTTTAATTCCAAACAGCAAGTTTGGGGAGTGGGAACACAGGGATGGGCTTGGGAAAACCTCACATTCCAAGAGAAAGGCAGAAGATGCAAATAAAGCACAGCTTTCTTATTTTAGTCACAGTTTTCTCATTGAACAAGGGCTCAAACCTGGGATGTAACAACCAGGAGTAACTCCAGCCTTGGAGGAGTCTTCTGACAACAACAGAGAACTGTGGTGGGGTGAATTTGTTTAAAATGGGATTAATTTGTTTAAAAGTAAAGCCCTGGAGACATTTGAGATGTTTCCTTTAGTTAATGAGATTTCCATGATAGTTCAAACAATGAAATTAGCAAACAATGCCGTTAATCTCGGATTACAAGCAGCACCAGGGAAGAATTAGTAAAATAAATCAAGAAGATTTAAGGCACTTTGCTCTCCATTAAAGCAGTTGGGCTGGGAATTCTGTGCTGTGTTTTCCTGGGATTAAGGAAGAGGTGATCAGGATCTGCATTTCAGCCTTTAACCTGGAATATTTGAGCATGGAAATAACATTTTCTCAAGCCTAAATTTTGATTTAACCCATACACAGTAATAATTTATATAAGACCTATCAGTAAATAACTGCTGCAGCTTCACATTTAAAAATCCAAATTCTTTTCAATCAAAAGCCTCAAATTAAATCACAGCAACTTTGTAACACCCCACATTTGGCTGTTCTAACCAGCAGTATGAAACGGGGATAAAAGGCATCCCAAAAACAGGATTACACAGAGCAGCAGTAAAAGGAGAAATAATCTTTGAAGAAATGATGGAAGAACAAATTCTAAGGGCATTAAGAAGGAACAAGCCATGGTTTCAATCACAGCCAGGCAGGAGATTGCTAATCTCATGTGTACAGCAGATAAATCTGGGAGGACAACAAATTGCATTTTAATTTATGGACTGAGAAGGTTAATTTTTAATTCCCTCTACTCACTCCAGAAATCAGGGAAATCCAGACTGAAACTAAGAAAGTAATGGAGTTCTCCAAGGTGGATCCTCAAAAGCACAGGGAAAATATTTCATTTGCAGTGTGTGCTTTTGGAAGGAATTTAAATACAATCCATTGAATCCATTCGTTTAGTAGTTAAAAACAAATTTATTTTTGATTAGTTTTTATGATTTGAAACCAAAATTTATGTTGTGTCCCTTTAAGTTACCTGAAATCAAAGGTGCTTCGTGATCAGCCCACAAATGTATAAACAGAGAGGAGAGACTGGTAAGGAGAAAAAGTTATTAAAAATTATTTTTAAATTCTTCTTAGCAATATCTCAGCAGGGCCTGGTCACAAAACACAATCCTCATGTCCTGCAGAACTTCCAGGCAGTCAAATTTCCAGGCACTGACACTCAGACAACAAATGACTGCACATTTAGAGCTGTTTTCAACACGAGTTGTGCAATTAGACATAATTATTTATCCCCATTGTAAGGCAGACCCTTGAAACGCTGCTCATCTAAAAAGAATTAACAAGTGTGTCCTTGTCCTTTCTCCTGATGGTGTCAGCTCCCCAGTAAAATTATTGCTTTGGAGCACAGACAGCCCTTAAATACAAAAAAATCACAATTTTCCCGAAGTTTTGTTGGATAATTGAGGAGTTTTGTGCTTGAGCTCTGAGCTCGGTACAAACCACTTTGGTTTCCAGCAGAGGCTTCCCTGTGAAAGGGAAAACTTGCTGGAGTCCCACCATGGATTACAGAGTGACAGAATCATGGAATTTTTAGGGCTGGAAAAACCATCCCCAAGGCCCTGGGCTGCACCACCCTGAGCCACCAAGCTGGCAACAGCCCCAGAGCTCTGCAGGTGAATAAATGACAAACACTAATTATGTGCAGCTTATTAAAGAGTATTTCCAGGATGGTTTTTACAGCAAATCTATCAGCTCCTTCCTTTTTTTTTTTTTTTAATGCTAAACTGCTAAAATACTAAACCCAGGAACTTTTAGATCTCAAGAGAGAGCCCAGAGTGGAGGAGACAACCAAAGTGAGTTCCAGGGTAAACTTTCTGACAGCCACTGAGCTACTGCAGCAAATTTGTTCCGTGAAATTAAACAATGGACTGGCAATTTAAAAAACTGAGACGAATTTAAAAGCTGAATTTAAAAACTGGAGGCAACCCCGAGCATTTGCAGGAGTGCAGAGAAGTTGAATGTCTGGCTGGGAAAAACTCTCCTGGCTCAATTGTCAGGCCAGGCTTCTATTTTTAGGCCAGTAATTAAATTGCAGAGCCTGGTGTTTTGTGGAGGGACAGAAAGGATTCCAAAGGTGCAGGAGAAGTCTGTGTACAGCAGCTTGGCTCTGGCTGAATAAACTCTGGCTATCCAGCCACAGCTTGGCCATGTTTAATGAAAAGGAAAACATGTGGAAGAGCTGAACACAATTCCCTGACAATAGGGTGATGTCAAAGCAAAAAAAAAATAAAAAAGGGAAAAATCTCGGTGAAGGGTTTTTTTCTGAACTAAACACAAAGCAGAGTTGTTTGGGTTTGGAGGGAGCAAGGGAGGAAGGACACAGGGGAGGAAATAAGAGGAAAGGATGAGGTTTTCCAGAAAAAACTTGCACTAGATTCAGGCTGTTAGAAACTTCAGGATGGTTCTGCTCCAAGACCAAGGGCTGGACTGATTTAGGACTTTAAAACATGTAGGACTGCAGCCCTGTGAACAAGGGAAACATTAAATAGTCATGCACAGAACATGAAGCTCTACTAAACCCCAAATCTGGGTTTAACATCTCTGACAAGCTCCAGAATATCTGGAGGAATCCCACCCATCTCCTGCTGGGAGGAAATATGGGCTGCAAAAGGAAATTCTTTATTTATAATAAAGATTATAAATAGTTTATAATTCAGTTTGTAATTCAAGTGTGCAGTGATGAAACTCCTCTCAAAGTGAACAGGAGGGCAGCTCCTGCTGTACAGACAACTGGACACTCCCATTAATTATGGGGATAATTAGTTTTATGTGCAACCAAGCCCCTTTAAGTGCAGCCACCAAAGCTTTGGGGTGAGGATATGTTGTTATCCTGCTAAACCAGGCTGAAGGGGCTCGGGGGGAATCCTGAGCAGGAGCCCATTTGTTTCCAGGATTAGTCTGTGTCAGATGGAAGCACAGGAATAGTGCAGCAGACACAGAGGGAGTGAACTCTTAATCCTGCCTTGGACCTTGAGAAATGAGGGTTTATTTTCCACCTAATGAAACTCTGGACACAATCAGGAATAAAGTCGACCAGAATTAGGCAGTTTCTCCTCAAAACAGACTGTTACACAAATAGCAATGATGAAACACCTCCTTCTTTGAAATTAGGACCTTTGGGGTTAATTCATGTTTTCCAAGACCCAGGTGAGCCTGTCCTTTGGTTTCTGGACTGAAGTGATGGATAAATTTGTCAGATTTTTATTTTCCTGCTTGTCAAGAGGCAGCAGTGAAGCTCTTTTTAAAAGCAGTCCCTTCCTTACCTTCAGGGCTCTCCAAGCAGGAGGTCTGCTTTTGTTTTCTCTTGATTACAAATACTTCATCCATTCCCAACCAACACTTTATACTTGACCAGATTCCTGTAAGCTCCTCAACCTGATCTGGAAGCATCTGTTTCCAATAGAATTTGAAGTGGAGGACTATTAACAAGATTGGATTCAGACCCCAATCAAGCCAGAACCCAGGAATTGATGTCATGTGCAGGCTGGCACTGCAATCCCAGGGCAGGGAATGGAGGGGGAAAGTTTTGGGAACAATAAAAAAGTTGATTTTCAGAGCCTATCATAGAAAAGCATCTGCAAATCTGTACAGAATGTACTGTGAGGGTCGTCAAAATCAAGTTCTGGGGGGTTTTGGGTAAATAAATACTGCCTGGCTTATGTTTCCAGCTGGGGCTGGAGCAGGAGGAAGTCAGGACTTTGTTCATGGAATAACCAACCCCCTGAATCCCACAGTCTGCTGACAGAATGCACTGTCCCATAAAAGATCAAAGCAGGATTTGTTTCAGAGCAGGCCAGGACCCACAGCTCAGTGTCCCCACCTCACTGGGGGTTCTGTTCCCTGGTGCAGAAGGTTTTACCCAGCCCACAATCCAGGGTTTGGGAATGACACTGGGATTTCAGGGCCCATCCCCAGGCCAGGGCTGTCTGGTCACTGCTGTGATTGCAGGGCTTTCTGAAATTCCTTTGATCACAAAGACACCAGCTGGAATCATAACTCCTGGGAATCATAACTCCTGGAAGAGTTCCAGGTAAATCTGGGGAAGAGCTTGCTTTTAATCTGAGATGGATTAGCACAAAATGCCTGGAATCCCTCCTTGTTCCATCCTGATTTATGGCTCCAATGCATGGATTTAAGCACCGAGATGTTTTCACAAACACTTCCTACAGAAAAAAAATCAGAAAATGTTCTTTTTACACTCTTTTAAGTGCAAATCCAAGCTCTAGTAACAAGCCAGGGTGATTGTAGAGCACAGTCCCAATCCATCCCTGTTCACCAGGTGGTTAAAGCCGAGGTACAAAAGTTTCTCCAAAGATTTTGCTTTTCATTTCTCAAGCACAAAATGCCAATGCTCCACCTAGGAAGAGTATGACTAACATTGACTACTACACTGGGTATGAATATATCAAATATAAAAACACCCCAGCACTATGTGCAACCCCTCCCACCTTCTAGTGTCTCCTTATTGTCTCCAAGTTATAAATTTACCTGTTCAAAGTAGCTTTAATGTTGGTATTTTCTATAAACTTGCTATTCTTGTGAGAATTATCATTCTAGAAAGGGTACAAATTATCCTTCAGCAAAAAGATTTTGTTAGCAGGTTAGAAAAAATGTGGTTTTTTAAAAAAATCCACTTTATTGATGATCTATTTATTAACAAGCCTACCCTGAATCTTTAGCTGTAACAGGAAAATTGTACAGAAATGTCAAGGAACAAAACTCCAAAGCTCCCAATGAGCCAGGGAAGGTGGTGAACAAAGCAGAGGACCTGGGAGGATTTGGGTTTTGGCATCTTTAGAACAAGGCTCAGCCCACAGGTGCAGTTTCCCATCATGGCCAAGGCAAAGAGCAGGTTAAAGGCGCCTTCTGTGCATCCTGTCTGGAGCTAAACACAAATTTTATACACAAATTACCAAAATAACAGTTTTATAAATACAAAGAAACATTAAAATGTACCCCACAGTAGACGGTTAGAGATAATTTGTGCATTTTGTGGTATAACCTACTCCAAGACTTTCAGTCATTCTTGTCCATGTCTTCCTGAATTGCTGAGTTTCAGCACGAATCACTGGAAATTCAGGAACTGTTACAGGGCTTAGATCTCTGGTTAATCCCATTTTTGTGGGAGTACAAACAGCAGGATAATCTGCTTCCAAATGGTGACTGGTTTTTAAGGAATCTGTTGCTGTAGCATTCTGTTTAGCAGATCTTTTTGAAAATACTGTGGCACTCCAGAGAGGGAATATGAATAGGCTTAGAAATTAATGAATCACTTCCACAATCAATTAAAATGTCTGTATATAAGTGACAAAGTAAAATCTTCTGGTCTTTTGATGAGTTTGTTGGGTTTTTTAAAAATATACTGATAGTGAAGAGGCTGTGGGGAAAGGTAATGGCACCTTGGTGAAAAGGGGCTAAGATTTAAAACTAATTTTCCTCTAATTCTAACTTTTATTCCCAGGATGGAATGGTTTGGAGAAAGAAAAGTGGGGATGCCACTTGTTCATGACAACAATCATACAAAGCAGATTGCTGCTGATAAATCCAGCTGTAAATATCCCCTTCCTCTTCCCTGCCAATCAATCTTTTTACAGCAATCAAAGATCAGCATTTTCCTAAAATTCTCATCATCCTTCTCTGAATGGGAAAAAACCCCATTTTTTTCAGTCACAAAAGTAAAGTGGGGGGTTGAGTTGAGGAAGGCTCAGTGTGAGGGACAACCCAACACTGGAAGGAACAGAAAAATCAAATAAACAAATGCCAAAAAGCCCCTCATGTTTTTATGGAGCTGAGGGGATCTGCTGCCCAGGAACAGCCAGGACACAGAGGCACAAATGAAGCCTGGCATTTCAATCAGATCAGGAGAGCTCAGGAAAAGAAAAGCACATGGATTTTGGCAAGAACGCTCTGAGGCATTTCAGAGGGTTAAACTGAGAGTCCACGGGCTCAGTTTGTGGACAGAACTCCTTTCAGTGCTGCCCTTCAGGTGAGCAGAGAGGGTTAGGAAGGGTTTAATCTTCACCTCACAACAATGCAGATCAAAACTGGTGCCAGGCTTTGAGATATGACACTGATATCAATCCAATCCTCCTGCTAAAAAAAGCCTGGGCACAATAACTCAAACCAAAACTAAAAATTGTAGCTCGAGCCACATAAAAAAATCAAAAAATTAAAAAAAAAAAAAGAAAAAAAAGAAAAAAAAAAAGAAAATCATCTTGTCTGAGAAAGCAAAATACTCATTTTTCACAGTTTAAGAGTTGCTGGTTTTCTCACCGTGGCTGTGTTTTGACAATAAGCTGCCTCCCCGCTGGGCCGTGCTGCTGGATTACAATTATTTCCCTGGCATTAGCAGGGAAAGGCCATCAGACTGCTGCAATGGGCTGTGAACTTTCCTGCTGCACTGACAGGGCAGGTACAATGGTGATTTTCCACTTTTATCGATTTTTTTTGTGGTCTCCACGTGGATGTTTACAGCGTTTCCCACAGGCACAGACATAACGTTTATGTGCTGTTAGTTCAGAGCAGCAGCGCATCCTCGGGGCCCAAAGCACACAACGAGCCTGGGAAAGCTGCTGAAAGAAGCAATTTTATAACTTCTTTATTTTGAGATGGGTGGGAAAAAAACCATCCACGTATATGACAGCTAAATCCTTGTTAAAAAAATCCTCCAGGTGTTTTTTAAAGTACACAAACTTTTCAGGCACTTCTGGGTGAGATTTTTTGGGGTTTTTTTTTAATGGAAACCGGTAAGAATTGACTTTTTTTTCCTTGGGATTGCTGGACTGTGCTGCTGGTTCCTGAGGAGCAGCTGACAGAGGGCAGTGACACTCAGAGCTCCACACCCCACAGTCCAGCCTGTGCCCAAATTCCTCAGGCTGGGACTGCCTGGAATGACACACAAACACAAATTAGCTGAAAAAATAACATCTGCTGTTGATTTGAGGTCACTTTCTGTTTGCTGTACAAATATGCAAATGCAAAGGTAGAATTTCATGTCTCTTTTTCTTGGCAGCAGTGGAAGTTCCACCTCTTTTTTCTGGGCTCTGTGCCCACCCCTGCTCAGTGTTGTAGTGCTGAGGGTGGCAGGGGAGGAACTGCTGGGGAACTCCTTGGTGGACATTGCTCCTGACAGGAAATGTTCATTCTCACCTTCTCTCTTATATTAAAATTATGTAAAAATATCTAATTTATGTTTAAATAACAGCTAAGAAACAAAACTGATGAATAGAATAGAATAGAATAGAGTAGAGTAGAGTAGAATAGAATAGAGTAGAATAGAATAGAATAGAATAGAATAGAATAGAATAGAA
>JBBMKD010000013.1:1203077-1214519 GCA_037834095.1 Argya squamiceps | reverse complement strand
GACAGCCCCAACACCCGCCGGGCTGCGGGTTTATCCCTCCGGCCCAGCCTGGGGAAGGATGGAAGGGCGCACGGCAGGTCCAGATGTGCCCTCTAAAGCTGGGCAGAGGGGAGAGATCACCTCCTGATCTGTAGGAAATGCTAGAGCATCATGAGACCTTCCCAGTGAGGCACCAGCGCTCATCCACCTGTTCGCTTAAACACATTTAATGTGATCAATAAAGACCGCAATACAAAGAATTCTAATAAACAATCCTAGGATCTTTGGAGGGACCTTTGTATAGAAGCACAGAATGGTTTGGGTTGGAAGGACCTTAAAGCTCATCCCATTCCACCCCCTGCCATGGGCAGGGACATTTTCCCCTATCCTGGTTGATCCGAGCCCCATCCAACCTGGCGTTGGACATTTCCAGAGATCCAGGGGCAGCCACAGCTTCTCTGGGCATCCTGTGCCACGGCTTTTCCACTCACAGGGAAGGATTTTTCCTTAATATCCCATCTAACTCTGCCCACCTTCTGCTCAAGACCATTCCCCCTTGTCCTATCACTCCTGTCCCTTGTGAAAAGTGCCCCTCCAGCCCCTTTGCAAGCCCTCTTTAGGTCCTGGAAAGCCAGACATGAATATTTTAGAATATTTTGATAGGGAAGAGTGTTGTATAATTTACTGAATTTTTAATTCAGTTTTACTTTTTATTCTCATACAGGCTCGTCATGTCAGTGGTTACTGCAGTCTAGCTAATTAACACAGGGCTGGGGGAATGATTAAAGGCAGGCTCTGGGTATCTGCATTGTTCCAGTTTAATTGCTGCTCAGGCAATGATTCAGTGTTGGTTTTGGCAGTTGAGCTGCATTTGTCTGGCACGGTGAAATTCCCTGTTATGTCCATGACACTCATCTGCTGGGGATGGGCAAAAGCAGGAGGATTTTCTAGTGGCAGGCTTATGGAAGGAATAGTTTTTTGTTATGTGGGGAAGACCAGGCTGGAGTGGAAAGTGTCCTCTCCATCCCAAGCACTCCAGGATTCTGTGGTTGTAGGAGGGGAGCTCCTGGATGGACCCTTCATGCAAGCCTGAATCCACCCCTGCTTCCTTTGGATCTGTGCTGTAGCCTTGTCTCCTTTTGTTCCTGAATAGTTAAAAACTCATGTTAATCATAGGGAAAAGAAAGGAGCAAACCAGCAATTTGTGGGAAAACGGTGTAAAGGTACCTCTAAAATCCTTCCAGAGACTAAAAAAGTTTTCAGAAACAGAGCTTGAGAGGCCTGGCTTTATCCCAGCCTGTTGCTGTCCCTGTTCCTGAATAAACACATCTTTGATGTCACAAGCTTCATTTCGTGACACTCCCTTTAAAAAGAAGTGACTAAAGAGGGGATAATGTGGAAGACAGCCAATTACTCCATAAATGTAAACGACATTAAAAGTGGTGTGTAACATTATATATTTATGGCTACAGTTTTGTTCTGCTGTCACATAACAAAATGAATAATGCATCAGTCCAAGAACTTGTCATTAAGTGAATTTCTTTGTTGCCTTGCTATAAAAATGTAAAAATCCTTGGTGTGTGCATATATGTGACATTAACCCCTTCTGGGAGCAAAATATAGGGTGGGTGAAGGCACTGTTAGAGCTACAAATTGAAGTAGATTTTAACATTTTACTGGTGAAATAAAGTTTGGGATTTGAAGACATTCAGGAAGGGGTTTTTTGTGGATGAGAGGTGATAAATGCACTTTACTTCTAAAAAACAAACTTCTCAGTGCAAGAAGGACAGGGATGCACTGAATCCAGGGCAGAGCCATGAAAATTATTCAAAATCCAGCTGAAGGTGGCCCTGACCACCCTGCTGGGGCTGGATTTGATGGTCACTAGAGGCACCTTCCAGTCTCCTTCCCACTCTAAGAGATGGGACATTGAATTAAAAGGATGAGACTGTTGTTTGGATGGTTAAAGTTAAGCTGAAGGATCTGCTGAGCTGAGATCTGGAACCTCCTAAAAACATCTCTGAAGTTGGTGGTCTCCACCCCCAGTTCCTGCAGGTTTCAATCTCTTTTCCATGTTGTCTTCCTTCAGTCCTTGTCCCCCTGAGGAGAGAGGGGAGCAGCTATTTACAGCCTGACAAGGGAGACCAAAGGGCCAATCTAACTTCTGATTAGGAGAAAATTGCCTTTATGGTTAAAGTCAGTTAAAGTGGATATGGAATTTCAGGGCCCAGCTGAAATCCTCATCCTGTCCCAGGAGTGCTGCTGAGGGAAAAAAAGGAAACCCTAATTCAGTTAGATGAGGGTGAAACTGTTTTGGTGTTGAGCCTCTCAGGCTCCTCCATGTAGATACACGTGATGAGTTTGCACCTCTCAAAAGTAAGATTAAACTTATCTGAAATACCATTTATCTCAGAATGCATTAATCTGATTTTTTTTTTCTATTTTCTCCTATTTCTCCCTAACGTAATTGACAGCAAAATTGAATTGGTTTCCTACCGAGTTGGACTTGAAAGGTGAACACTGAATTTTCTATTACTTGGTTTTAATGCAGTGTGTACACCTCACGATTTGATAAATTCAGACCTGCTGGGGAAAAGCCAGGAACCACATTTTGGACACAAAGGATCAGATCTTGTTTTATTTCACAGGAACTATTGGTTTAAATTTTGAAGTTATGAGAGGAAAATGGTTTCTCTGCAAAACGTGTTGAAAATTCAGGGAGTTGGTTTCTGGAGCAAGAGGTTCTTAGGTTAGGGAGGATGTTGGAGGAAAAACAAAACAGATGTAGTGATACCACCAAAAAAAAAACCCAAAACAAGCACCCCATAAACAACCCCAAAATAACAAAACCCCCAAAACACAGAGGAACTGAGGAAATGAAATCTTAGTGGGGATTGCTGAGGAACAGGACAGGACAGCATGAGCAGAATGAGAAAGAGATAAAAAGAAGGAGATGTTTCCTTCAAAAGGAGAATTTGAGAGAGCAAAGAATCATTAATTCAGACACCGGAACAAACCAGCTATCTGGTGTCCTCTGTTCCTGATGGAATGGGGAAAACTCTTTGGCTAATGAGTAATTTCCTAATTGTGGAGTGTTGAAAAGCTTTGCTTAGGGAAGCAACATCAGGGCAAACATCAGGTGAGCCTAGACCTGACAGCTCTTGCCTCAACAGGTTTGGCAATCCCACGGATTTTCCGATCCAACATTCTACAGTTTCATGCTTATTTATACAAAGGATTCTACAAATCTAGCAAAAACAAAACTTTGCCTGTCAGGCCACTTCCACATCAGTGCTGGTATTAATTAATTCAAATAACGTTTCCTGTGAGGTGTTGCCTCTCTTCTCTTTTCCCCTGCTTGGTTTCCTTAAACTCCCAAGTAACTGCTGCTGCTTAGCTCTGCTGCCGCTGTGAAACGAGGTGCTGGTGGAAGTGTGTTCCCCTTTCAAAGCCTCCTCTGATATGCAGAATTAATGATGGAAAGCTTATTCTGCAGATGTTTTAGGGTTTTTTGTGTCTTATTGAGGCATCTCTCCGTGGCCAGGAGGAGAACCTGTGCTCAAGGAAGGGGTGAGCAGTTTGTAGAGCGGGCGCTGCTTCTCTCCCGTGTAACTCAGCACAAATCCCTGTGTTAATTTTCACTGCTATGGATTAGCTGGTTTCATTAGCAGCTTCAGAGGCTGGGTGATTAACATTAATAATCCCTGTTAGCCTATAGACTTAATTAGGATGAGGAACAGCTGGATGCTGTGCGGAACCAGCCCTGGCTCCAGCCGCGGTGTCTCTGCCCTGATTGCCGGGCTCTTAGCACGGGCAGCTGGGACCGGCAGATCCTCACGGTTTCCTATCAATACCGCCCCTCCTTCCTGCTTCCAGGACCCTTTAAAAACCTCCTGGCTCCTGCCCAGGACCTGGCAGCGTGGTTGGAGCAGTCCTTGGGGTCAGGCGGGTTTTTCTCTGTGTGGAGTAGCCGCTTTTTCTCTCCTGGGTGAGTTTTCCTCACTGCTGCTCTCAGGGACAGAACACGAGGGATGGCAGCAGCAGCAGCTCCGTTCATTTGTCCTGGCTGTCCTTAAAAAACACTTGTGCAAGCCGAATGCAGTTTTTGACCCCTTCGGGTGTTACAAAGTGGGAAAAACCTACAGGAATGTCGTGATTGCAGGGCTGTTAAAGTGCTCCTTAACTTGCAGAGCTGCAGCTCCGGTGGCACCGACCCAGCGCTCGATGTTGGGTCGGGCTGAGGGTCTGAAACCCCGGCAGCAGCAGAGTTATGCAGCTCAATTAGCACACTTCATAAACTATGCAGCTCAATTAAGGCAGCCCTGTCTGCGGAAAGCAAAGCCAGTGGAAGGAGGTGCCTGAAGTAATAAAATACGGGTTTGGCGGGGAAATGATGCAGGTGGTTAACGAAAATGTTACCTGAGATGTGAATGTGTGCGGGGATGTAAAAACAAGGCTGGGTGTCTTTGAGTTTGTCCAAAGGAAGGCTGGGGTGACTTTTTTTGTTGCTTATGAGTATTTTGGGGACCTGTCTGAACCAGCAGTGGTTATAAAGAAATGAGTACGTGGAGTTTCCCTGTGTGTGATCAACTTTATCACCACGGTGGCGCAGCAGATGTTGGGTTTGTGATGCAAATGAGCCTTTGGAGCAGGGCAGCTCTTAATGAGCTCTGAGCACCGCACAAGGCAATACCCACCTGCAAACCCAAACAGCAGGGCCAGGCCTGGGCAGGCTTTGGCTCCTCCAAGACCTGGGTCATAATCCCAGAGTTTTATTCAGGGAAAACTTCTTTTAATTTCAGCAGGGGCTGTGACTGTGGCTGGTAACTGGAGAATAAGCAAGACTTGATATGGAAATAAGGGAAACATTTACATGGTCCTCAAGGCATTTGTGTCCTGGCTGATTCCATCTGAATCAGGGGAATGTTGCTGATTTTAAGGATATTGAGTGGATTGGGGAACGTTTGTGGGTGTCCTGCTTGGCCAGCCTTGGAGTGCACATATTTAAAGGCTTATTAATATAAGTGGTGCCCTGTCCTGGATCTGTCCCCTGCGAGGCCACCCCAGCACAGAGCAGGATTTGCAACTCATTATTTATCCCATCCCAGACTTCAGCCTCAAACCCAGACAATTATTAGCCAAACTGAAACCCTCTGGAGGTGTGATCTGTGAGTCCTGCACTGTTCTCCTTGGTTTTCCATGGCTGATTCGTGGCACACAACAGGATCTTGGCATTGGGACAGGCTGCAGGGACATAAACCTGATTTTGCCATTAGCCTTTTACGTTGGGAGGGGAGTGGGTTCTTATAAATACCCAAAATTAAAGAGACTCCAGCCTGACTGTGAAATTAATAGAGCTATCAACCCCCCTCTCTATCATTGTACAACAATTGTTAATTATTTACAAGCAAACTTCTGCAAGAACAGTATTGTAGCTGTCGGCATTGTCGTTATTAAAATTAAAACACTTTGTCTGGGTGGAAGATAACATGAGTCATTTTGGTGAAATGTAATGAATATGGAATATTCTGTTGCTCTCTCCCAATTAGTTGGAGGGAGAACAATAGCCTGTCTCTTCCCTAACAAGATGTTTGTTTTTAAAGTCTAAGAAAATAAATATTTTCAGGGCCTTGCTGAAAAAGGGCGTCATTCATTGTAGCTGTTATAATAAAAGTTAAAACAAATTTCTTTTTTGCTAGGATGGGGAAAAACCTGTTTTCATAAAGTGAATTCTCTTTTTTTTCAGCTGGGGAAAGATGTGTGTGAACTTTTTTTGTTTTATTACCACAATATCTTGACTTGTCTTATTACAGCAGAGACTTTAAAGCTCATCTTGTTCCACCCCTTGCCATGAGCACCTTCCACTATCCCAGGTTGTTCCCAGCCCAGTCCAGCCTGGCCTTGGACACTTCCAGGGATGGGGAATCCACAATCTGTGGGTGATTTTGGTTGCTATTAGAAGACAAAATTAGGTTCATAGTGAGCAAAGGAAGCTCTGAATTCCTGCTGTACAATGAATAAAGTCAGTATCAGATGCAGAAATAAAATCCAACCCCGTTTGTGCTCTCCTAGTCAGACCAGCCTGCCTGTGATTTTTTTTTTATATTGAAATCTCTTGTTTAGAAAATGAATTTCAGAGTGAGAATATTCATGTCCTGCCACCATCTCACAAGCTTTTTTACAGTCTCATAGAAGTGGGAGAGAAGCCAGCTGTGTTCTTGTCATTCCTGAGCTAAAAGGAAGATGTAGGGAACACACAATTGGATTTCCCTTAAAGAACAATAACAACAACAACTTTAACATCGTTAAAAGAATGTGTTCACCCCCCATTAATTTTGTATTTGATTGCCCAGGCTGTGGTGCAATGAACAGGAGCAAAAAAGCCATTAGGAGGAATTGCCATCAAAACTGAGGACCCGTGTGACTGAATGTGTGTTCTTAGGGAGCTGATTTTTTAAAAACTTGTAATTTATAAACTCCTTCAGTATTACAAAACCCCTAACAAGAGTCGGGAGAAATGAAAAAAAAAGGAGAAACAAACGTTTCTCCTCATTATGTTTGGGCAAACAGGCTTTCCTTTCTCCCAGCAGCTGCCCAAGGGTGCTTGACCTTACACTTGGCTGTTCCCAGTTGGTTCCTTTGATTTTCTTTGGCTGTTATTAGAAAAATGTCCTTGCTGGGACACTCCCAGTGGGGGTTTGCTCCCAGGAGAGAAGGACACAGCCAGGCTCGGATCCATGGGCTCGGTTTTAGTTAAGCTTGACTTGGTGGGAATCTGGAATTCATGTGTCAGAGGGAAGTTAAGGAGAAAAGTATGGATATGCTTGATGGGGAAGGCTCAGGTGCGTGTGGAACAAACACAAGGCTCTGGAATGCTTTGGAGATGGTTTCTGTTACAGCTGCCAAGCTCTGAAGGTGCTCAGGTAGGTCCTGGGCACGCTCCCACCTGGGCAGGTCCCTTTGGAAGGGCTGGCTGAGGTTCAGGAGCTGGTGAGATGCCACAAGTGTCATCTGTAAAGCTGCATTTCCTCAGGGTCCTGCTCTTCCCTGATTTTCCTTTGGCTAAAGTTCCTCCAGGGGCACTGACAGGCTCCAGCCTTCCAGAAGAGGCCCCATAAGTAATATTAACTTCTGCAATTTCCTTGTTACTCTCAAGCAGGTTATTAATTAACGGAATGTAACCACTGGCTGTTGATAAATCCTTTTAACTAATTCAAATTCCGTCCCGAGCCGGGAGCACTTTCACTCGAGCTGCTGCCCGAGTTAAGCTGGGTGAGGAATTATTCCTGATGTGTTTTCCAGCACCGGGGTTGGGGCGGAGGGAGAGAAGATATTTGTTTGCTTGATTCCACATGACAACTCCAGGGTAACTGAGTAGACTGTACGGTCGGGTTGACAGGGCTGAGCACCCGCCAACAGCCTCGCTCACATACCAGAACCAGGGGGATGGAAGGGGCGCTGGCAGCTGGGATGGAGCCCATCCGAATTTCTCTAAAGAGCCTCAATTGGCCATCAATTATTCATGGCTTTTTCCGAGGTCTCGCTTCCGAGAGGTATGAATAACTTAAATTATGTGTTCGGTGTAACAGTTTTGAATAATGAATAAATTACCGCGAGGAGGGGGAGTTGAGGAGCAGGGCTGGGTGTTAAATAATGGAGGAGGTTTTGGAGGGAATGTGGTCGTTAACTGTTCCTGGGTTTCTCTGACTGCAGGGGCTGTGGTTAGGAGATGTAGAAATGGATTACGGTGATGCCTGGGAGAAGTGCTGGGAGTTGGCTGGAGGTGCCAGGAAAGAAAAAAGGGATGTCTGTGTGTGGGATAGGAACCTGCAGTGCTCCTGGATCCTCCTCCTGGGGCTCAGCTGTCTCCTTCCCCTCACTGTGCTCGGGAAAACTTTGTCCCTGGGCTCCAGAATCAAAGCCTTGCTTTGGGAGAATCTTGGCAGACTGGGGAGCTGCTGGTCCTATAAAATCACCAGCTGGAGAGACACTGGGGGGGATTGCCAGGTCCCTGGGAGGAACTTCAGAACTTTCAGTGCTTGTCTGGTGACTGCTGCTCCAGGAGACTTTGAGGTTCAGTGATTTTTGCATTTATTTACTGCTCTAGTCCAATTTTCCCTGCCAGAGTGGCATTTTTCATGATAGAGTCCCTGTATTCTGACCCTCATGCTCTGCCCCATTTCCTCCTTCGCTCTCTTCAGACAGAAATACACGTTATTCCCTTTGTAAAATTTTAAACCAAATTCTTTTTCTGTAACATCACTGCAGTCTTGAAAATAAGTCACAGATCTAAAAGCTCATTAAGCAATGAAAATGCTTGAAAATGAGCAGCTTTTGACAGCCTCACTGTGACAGTGATGGAATTGGTGTTTGTTATGAAGAAATTTATTCCATGTTAGCACTGTGTTGTTTAGTTTAGCCTAATATTTTAATATCACGAAGACATTTAAACATGGAATTCTTACAAATCTGCCTTACTGATGTTAAAAATGCTAAGTCTTATGAAGTGTTATATAAAGCATCAGTGTGTGCTAAACCAGCAGCCAAATATGATTTCTTATAGATTGAAAATCAGAGAAAACTGTCTTGACAGCACCCAGATTGTCAAGTAATTTATTTATATTAAAAAATCGATCAAGTTGTATGTTTGCAGCAAGGGAAGTTGGCAAGTTCCTGAGTACGTTCTTACCCCTCTGCAGCAGTGGCTTCTGCACAGGCTGTGCAGCCAAAATTGCCTCAGAGCTGGGTGAGATCTGGTTCAGTTCAGGCAGATTCTGACCCATAAAACCTGCTGATCAAACCAGTTCATCACAGGGGAGAATATTCACACATCCGGAAGGACCCTGAGCTGCCTTCAGGCTGTGGGTGGTGGCACAGCCCTGGAATTCTGGCAGGAGAGGCTCTGTAGCTCCTGGTTGTCCTGCAGTGGCCTCCACAGGGACACAGGTTCCTCGTGTCCAAGGTCAGCTCCCAGCACTGCAACGAGGTGTTCCATTAGTAAAAAACAATTTTAACCCCTAAACTTAATTTTAGGAGTTAAAATTAATCGTTAGACTTCATAATTTATCATTTCATCATCTGGTCCAGCTCAGCATCCATGGGATTTTAAGGGATGTGAAGTGTGGAAACCTGTCCTGACAGAAAAAAAAGAGAGGCTCATAGGAAACAATGGTTGTCTTGTGGGAAGATTTTAAATATATGCAGCTGATCCCATGGGAACTGCTGTAGTCTATTCACCCTGTGTGAAAATGATGCTCTCTCAATATAATCTTTAATCCTTTTCTTTCACTGAAAAATGGGAGAACTTTATTTCCAAGTTTTGAAAGGCAGCTCTGTTTTAGGGAGTGAATGCTTTCCAAGCATAAAAATAAAATAAATTTTGATTAGTGCAACACAGAAGGGGAAACGTTCTCTGAAATGTCTTGTAATATTCTGTCCATGAATTGCATATGTGAATGTTCTTGGGAAATGTATCCAGGCTTTTTCTTTTCCCCTGGGTTGGTGCAGGGGGGGAAGGAAGCATCCAGCAGTCTTGGCAATATTACAAACTTCTGTAACTCTTTGAGACAGAAATTCCACAATTTTTTTTGCTTGCAAGATGGGGAAGAAGAATTTCAACAGAAGGAAATTCCACCTGAAATTCAAATTTTTATTTGAAGATGATTCTAATCTTCCTGCTATTCATGGAAAAGGAAACTAAAAGTAAATATGCAGTTGTTGCAAATGTTTATCCTCAGAGCATGGAAATCCAAACCTGCTCTGTTCAGTCCAGGCACGTGTGAATAAAACCAGCCCAGGGCTCAGCAGAGCTGCTCCCCTGGCCTTTAAGGGCCCAGGTTGTGAGGATTAAACCCTGTTTGGTGCAAACCAATCATTCCTGAGGGGAATTTTACAGTCTGGAAAGGCAAAGAGTCACTAACGCTATTTTCCTTCTGTTTTCCTGCAGTGCCTTTCACCCAAGGCATCCAAAGCACTCTGTGTAATCCATGAGTTAAGCATGGCAACTGGGCTGCCAGGTAAGGGAAGGGAGATTTTTGTTTCTTTTTTAAGGTTTTGTTTCCTTTTGCTCAAAGCTTTGGGCTGTGTTTTGCCCAAGATGACCACGATAAAACAGCTCCCAGTTCTCCAACACGAATCTCTCCGGTTCAAGTGAATTCCCAGATCACTCTCCTCTCCCACGGAATTTAAGTTACATTTTTTTGCACCAGATGCTCACTCTGTACCTTTTAGATTTTTGAAGATTTCAGAATTTGAGCATGGCCTTGTGTTTAGCCGAGATTTGGCACCTGTGGTGGCTCAGCCTTCCGTGGGGAATACGAAATTCCATGTGGGAGTTGTGCTGCAGCCTCTGGGGAGAGCCATGGCAAACTGGGGTCACAGAGGATGGGGACTCTGGTAATTAATGGCATTTCCTTGGCAACCCTGCCTGGGCTCATTTGGGAGCATCCCTGTTCTCACTGCAGCTCCAGCAAGGGAGAAATCAGAAAATCCTGTAAAAGTTCACTTAACGTGAACTCCAGTGGCCTGAGTTCCCTGAAATTCCTTAAACAGAGTGAAGGCTTTCCTGATGGGTGTTCTGTGGCACAGAACTAGATAAAAAATGTCATTGCACAATTGTTTGAAGGTTGTGTCTGTGTTTTCAGTGGGATAACACCCAGAAAATCAAGCAGCTGGATTTACATTTCGAGTCTTTTGGAAGTTAAGGAAATTATCTTTTTGTAGAATTTCCTTCACTGTAAATATATTAAAAAATTATCTTCACTCTTCCTCTTTGGTTTAAGAGAGACTTTTTTCCTGTCCTTCTAATGTCATTCTGCAGAAGCTGAGCTCCTGATGAACTGTAAGGCTCAGCCTTTCAGCTCGAGTTCAATTGGCTTTTGGATGCCTGTAGGTCCAACTGCCCTTTTACATGGAATTTTTTATTGTTAATCTTCTATTATTAGGGGAATTATTTTGCAAACAGACCAATTCAGTAGCTTCAAGCTCTGAAACCTGTCAGGCTGGCTTTTATTCTGATTGCTTGTGATAAGGAGCTTTGGTAAGAATGCTGTGCCTGCAGCAAGTGGAGAGACTCACCTTGGAGGGGAGCAGCTTCAAGGTCCCAGGGAAAGGGTGGCTCTTTCAGCTCGGCATGAAAAGGGAAAAGGAGTTGTTGGAAATCAGATCAAACCTTGGAATTAATGTGGGACTGCACCAGAACCAGTGCAAGTGGTTTGTGTTATAAGCTGAGGGTTTTTTTCCTGCATAACCATGACTTGAAGTTTGTTCCAAGCTCTGGAGTTCCTGCTTTGTTCCCCACGTTCTGGCCTTGGAAAGGTACAAATTCCTGCTGTGAATCCCCCTCTGATGCAGTGCCAGGGGGATCCGGGCAGGATGGGCAAAGCTTTGACCAAACCCTTTGCCTTTTCCATTCCTTCTGTGCATGGGACACAAATACAGCAAGTGAGAAAACCCTGATGGGTC
>JBBMKD010000013.1:1151788-1196386 GCA_037834095.1 Argya squamiceps | reverse complement strand
TTTTATTTTATTTTTATTTTTTTATTTTTTAAATTTTTTTATTTTATTTTTATTTTTTATTTTTTAAATTTTTTTATTTTATTTTTATTTTTTTATTTTTAAAATTTTTTTATTTTATTTTTATTTTTTTATTTTTAAAATTTTTTTATTTTATTTTTATTTTTTTTATTTTTAAAATTTTTTTATTTTATTTTTATTTTTTATTTTATTTTATTTTTTTTCTTGTTTTTGGTTTTTGTTTTTTAATTTTTAAATATATTTTATTTTTATATATTTTTTATATTTTTAAAAATATTTTTAATATATATATTGATTTTTATTTATGCACCACATATTTTGTTAGTGCCCTTCTACTTCCTCCAGCAGAAGACAAAAACAGGGCTATTCTTAACATCTCCTGCTGCAATATGAATTTAAATTTCTATATTTGCTCTTTCTTTGACTCCTCCCTTCAGTGATGGTACCAAAACACGACCTTTCTTGACAAGTTTTTTCCTTTTTTTATCCCCTTATTACTTTGACTTTAGTTTCCCTGCTCTGCCCAGCACGAGACTTTAATATTAATTTATTTTTTTGCAGAATTACAACCGTCCTCCAGTGATGGCCTTGGCTGTGCCGGTGGCAGTGAAGTTCCTGCAGAGGGGCAGCAAGGAGCTGTGCAGGAACATGTCCAGTTACCTGTCCCTGGCTGCCATTGCCAAGGCAGAGCTGCTGGCTGAGCACACAGAAACCATCCTCAGGAGTGTCCTGCAAGGTAGGCCCAGCCCAGAGCTTGGGTTTGATGTCACCAGATCAGCCAGGCTGTGTTTGGGCACCTACAGAACCTTTATTTTACAGAATCAATCAATCATCAGGGGTGGGAGAGACTCCAGGATCAATCCAACCATTAAACAAACCGTGTGAGGTGTATAAAGCAGAAATATGGAAATATCTATAAACGTGATCAGATGTATTAATCACACTCTAAATAACAGACTTCCTCCAGGAATATGTGAATTTACTGCTCCTCTGGAGGTTTGGGGATGGATTGGCTGACCCACAGGGCAGGAAATACATCTGTACTGGTTAATATTCCCTGCTAATGCACTCCAAATTATCAGCCCTGATATGAGGCACCAGCCATGAGCTCTTATCCTTCCTCTTAGTGTCACTGGCAAGGCTCCAAAAGAGAAATGGGGATGAAATTAATCCCATTCTGTGGTGGAATAGTCAGATGGAAGATATAAAAGCTTTGTAGTGGATCTTTCATTTAGTCTACATTATTAGCTTTATATAGAACAATGTTGCTAATCTCTTTACATTTTATTTTTTTGTGGTTTAAAAAGCCAAAATTATTCATTCCTCTATAAAGGGAACTCCAGCTGAGTTGGAGTAATAAAGTTCACAGTGTTTGTTGCAATACAGTGCTACTGCAGTGGTAAAATCAGTGTTCTCCTTCGAGGAGGGGCAATAGCAGTAAGTAGCAATAACTAATTATTAAAAGAGCATTGTTATGAAGGTGTTAAGCCCTCAATATACAGTAGTGTATACTACTATATATATAGTAGTGTATACTACTATATATATAGTAGTGTATACTATATTTTATATAAATATATAATAATAAATTAGAAATAATATAAATTATAATATAATATATAAATTATAAATAATAGTTTATGAAGATGAATTATTTATAAACAATAATTTATATATAATAATTTTATATATAGTAATTTATAAGTTAATTTATAATTTAATTATTTTAAGACTTATTAATGTGCTAACAATATGCATTGCCACTTGTAACTTGTGGGGTAGTAACAGAAAGAAAAAGTGAATATTTTCGCGATTTTGGGACAAGTGATGCACACCCACAACGGGAGGTTTCAGCACGGCTGAGCCGTGTATTTATGTTCTTCCACCAGCAGATGTTGCTGTGGGTATCAGGTTTGGGAATTCCAGCCTGGAAGGGGCCGCTCGGAGCAGGCAAAACCGATTTATTTTGCGTGGTGACTGAATTACAGCGCACATAAACTGGTGTTTGAGGCACGGGGAGCGGGGTTTGCGGCAGGCTGAGGACCGGGGGCAGCCCGCGGAGTGTTGGCTGAAGGGAGCAGGAGGCGAGGATGGATTTCCAAGGCAGTTTTTGGAGACAAAGCCGTGTTGTTGTGGGGCTGCACAGACGGGGCTCAGCCTCGTGGCACCAGGCTCAGCAAACTTTGGCCCCTTGCCTGCAAAATGTTGGAGAGGAAACCGGAGTTTTTTCATTACTTTGGGGCAACTCTTTGGCTGCACAGCCGGGTTTCTTATCTCATGAGCCAAAAAAGAGCTCTTTAGAAAGGGTTTGGCTGCCGTGCCCCAGTGAGCGTGGGCTCTGTGCTGACACCTTCCATCAGCACCGGGGGTCACACCGAATAATTTATTGATTTATTCCCATTTATTTATTCATTCCCATTCCCCGGGGACAGCAACAACTCTGCCCTGTAATCAGAGAGTCCCGTGAGACTCCACACTCCACCTTCCAGAGCAGTTCTGTGCTGCTGGGCTGTGCCTCAGCCTCATTTCATCTTGTGTTGGCAGTGCAGGATTGCAGAGAGGCTTTTTCCATCACTGGAGCCCAAATTCCCCCCAAAAATGCCCTTTCCTCAGGGTTTTCCAAACTGTTGACAAAGGAAAGCATAGTCGGGTGAGGAAGGGAAGAGAGGAGTGTGCTGGTGGAGGGAGGGGGAGTTGTGGGAGAGGCTTTGCTGCTCCTGGGAGGTGATGGAGGAGGAGCAGAGCTCTTGGGAAGGGGGAAATTTTCCAGCTGAGTCAGGGAGGATGGAAGGCCTGGCTTTGCATTTGGTCCTCTGCCAAACCTGAGCTGAGATAGGAGGAGGCTCCTTCCAAGACAAAGCATTTCAGGTATGAGCTGCAGTAAGAGGAGCAGCCAGGAAGGATTTCTGGAGGTCTTTTTTGAGGATTTTCCTTTTCCTGCTGCATTTCATGGACATTTGTTTTCACTTAATGGAGGGCACTGAACAGAGGGAGGATTTGAGAGAGGTTTTGCCCTTGCACAATGTTGGGACCCCGAGTGTTTTTGTAACTCTCAAGATCTGGGGTTTGGCTGCCAGAGATGAACAGAGGTAATATTTCACTCTTCTGTAGCTAAGGTTATTTGCAGATATTACTTAGTGAGGGATTTTTGTCAAGTTTACTGCCAAGCATTTATAACGTAGATACATTTTTATTGCAGGGTAACAGCAGAAATTCCAGCAATCAGAGCAATTCTTTTTCCCTTAAATAAGCAGTGCTGCCAAAACTTTGGAGCAGGTCGTATAACTTTAGGCATGAAGCACAGCCCCCTTGAATGGCACAGGAAAGTGGAATTTACCTTTTTTTGCTATTTTTTTTATCCAGGCAGAAAGGATCTGTCATGGTCAGGAGGAAGTGTAACAGCAACATGTCAAGAAATTTGTCAAAATGTGTTCTTTGGACATCTGTAGAGAATGAGAGAGAGAGGGAAACATGGGAATAGAGAAGAAGGATGGGCTGCTCCCAGGGGAGATAGGAATTGCTTTGAGTAAGACATTCCTCATGATAACTTGCTCAGAGGTTTCAACAGGTAGCAAGTAATGGTTCTTGTTTTAAATGGTTCCATACCCAGTGTGTAGGGCATTCATCATTCTCTGCTTGTGCTGTTTTCTACATGAAAATCATCAGCAGTTGCTTGGCTCTCTGCAGCTGCTGTTGTGCTCTGTATCCAGCCCTAGGCTTTTAGGGCATTTGGGATAAGTTTTTGTGAGAGAGAAGAGAACCACTGGCACTGAGCAGCAATTCTATCTTGCACAAACCCCCTGAGGGCAGCAAACCAGTCCAAAAGTCCCTTAAAATCTGATCCCAGAGGGCCAGGATTGTGCATGGGGTGATGTTGCTCTTTATGTTTTCTCTATCGGCACCTAAAACTTATCAAAATGTGGGAACAGTCCCACTTGGAAGTTGGCTGAGAATTTTGGCTTTTGAGAAGAGCAGAGAGTTTTAGTCTAGTAAAGTATCTTTATTTACAAAACAACTTTACAAAAATAATTTCAATAAAATTATCACAAAGTCAATGTACAATATAATACAGCTGCTTTCCCTCCCAATGTAACGTCAGATTATGATGGGGAATATTATTTTTATATCAACCTGTGGCATAAAAGAATGCTTTAAACAAGGCACTAGCTTTCTTAGAGTCTACACATTACTAACAACGATTAATAGGCAACACACTGCTTGACTTGGGTGGTTCCTCTGTAAAATTCACATTAACACTATAGAATCCAAGGGCTGGAGGAGCCTGGAGGGAGCCTGGAATGGTTTGGGTTGGAGGGACCTTAGAGCTCATCCAGTGCCACCCCTGCCATGGGCAGGGACACCTTCCACTGTCCCAGGCTGCTCCAAGCCCTGTCCAGCCTGGCCTTGGACACTTCCAGGGATCCAGGGGCAGCCACAGCTTCTCTGTTTGGCAGAGCCAGGTCAGATTTTCCTCAGCATGGATGTCAGGAGCTCCATTTGGCTCCTGAATGCCCATGGTGACCCTCCCTTTAGACATCAGAAAACCCTGCACTGGAGAGACAGAGCTGCCTGGCACCAGGAGCAGCTTTTCCAATGCCGTGCCTTCATCTGTGGGTGTGTTCTCAGGGTTTTGCCAGGACAGCAGGCAGAGCTCGATGCCATCTCCACAGTGACCTTGCAGCACTGATGTCCCTCAGGAATTCCAGAGGCAGGGGCTCCTCTGCCTGTTGCAATATTGATGTCCAGCTCTGAAATCCACTCCCTGTGCAGAGCCCAGGCTTTAGGACACGTACTGGGCTCCTCCGTAGGGCAGCACCTCTGTCACCCCCCAGCCCACCACGTTGCCCCGGGTGCCACAGGAGTCCCCTGTGCTCTGAGCTGTCACCTCAGCAGGGCTGAGCACTCTGTCCCACAGGTTAAAGCCAGTCAGCTTCCCTGAGAAGGCCAGAGCTTCATCAAACCCCCCTCCCACGCAGCAGCCGTTCTTCTCCTGCCCCAGCTGCAGGATGCCCCCGTCGGGGATGGTGTGAGCTCCAGCCACTCCCAAGGCACTGCCTGCCAGCTGCCCCTGTGCCCACAGGGATGCAGAGCCATTCTCTGAGCTCCAGGTGCCACAAAGGTGGAGCCACTTGCCAGGAACAACCACGTTTGTGGCAGCCAACTTGTTCTGGGCTCCCCCCACGGCGAGCACGGCCGAGTCCCGGCTCAGGTACAGCTGGATCTCGTAGGGGTTGAACTTGGTGCCATAGGAGAAGATGATGGTTTTGTCCAAGGCCTCGGTCACCTTGAGCCAGATGCAGGCAGTGAAGGAGCTCAGGGTCATGCCAGAGGTGGGGTGGACACTCCCAAAGATCTTCCTTGAGCGCATGGGGAACAGAATCGCGGTTTCACAGCCTGGAAGGGGTGAGGAGATTGTCAGGTAAACAACAATTGGGTTTATTTGTGTGTTTATTTTATTTAACTGGGCACAGTTGGGACCTCTGACATTGTATGGAACCATTAAGGATGGAAAAGACCTCTGCCATCACCAAGTTTTTATTTGATTTAACTGTGCACAGTTGGGACCTCTGACATTGCATGGAACCATTCAGGTTTGAAAAGACCTCTGTGATCTTGTGGTTTGGTTGCCCCATCCTTGGCAGTGTGCAAGGCAAGGCTGGATGAGGCTTGGAGCAAGCTGGGATAGGGAAAGGTGTCCCTGCCCAGGGCAGGTGGGATTGCAACTGGATGATTAAGATCCCTTCACCCCAAACCATCCCATGATTCTGCGAAGTCCAACTGCCAGCCCAGAACCACTGTGTTCATTACCAAACCAGGTCCTCAAATGCCACTTCCACCTGGTTTTGAACATTTCCAGGGATGGGGACTCCATCACTCTTCTGGGCAGCCTGTCCCAATGCCTGCTCCAGTGCTCCCTTCCCAAAGGGAGCTGGAATGCAGGAATGCATGAACCTGCCCCAGGAGGACTGGAAGGAGCTGTCAGAGCAGATGGAGGAATTGCTGGACACTATGGCAAGGGATAATCTGTCTGCAGGAATCTCTTGGCTCCTCTCTGCCTGCACAGGGGGGCACTGCACAGTCCTGTGACATGCAAAGGGTTAATGCAGCCTGTCTGCCCTGCTGCTTCCTTTGGGAAAGGAGTTTTGGGCTTCCCAGCTCTGAATGGAGCTCCGCCTCCTGGGAGAGGGACTCTTTCAGCCCTTGAAATTGGGTAATTATAACCAAGTAATTATAACCAGGTAATTATAACTATAATGGATAACCCTCCCCCAGTGCCACATAAGTGTTGTTTTATCCTCTAAGTGTGGAGTAGTGAAAATCCCAACTTGTGCTGAGGGAAGAGGTCAGGGTTCCCTTCAAACAGCAGGTTTGGACTCTGTGGCATTCCCAGGATAAGGGGTCAGGGATCCATCCCCTCAAACAGCAGGTTTGGACACCATGGAATTCCCAGGATAAGGGGTCAGGGATCCCCTCAAAGAGCAGGTTTGGACACTGTGACATTCCCAGGATAAGAGGTCAAGGATCTCCTCAAACAGCAGGTTTGGACTCTGTGGCATCCCCAGGATAGAAGCGAGGGATCCATCCCCTCAAACAGCAGGTTTGGACACTGGGACATTCCCAGGATAGAGGGGTCAGGGATCTCTTCAAAGAGCAGGTTTGGACACTGGGACATTCTCAGGATAGAGGAGTCAGGGATTCCCTCAAACAGCAAGTTTGGACACCATGGAATTCCCAGGATAAGAGGTCAGGGATCCATCCCCTCAAAGAGCAGGTTTGGACACCATGGAATTCTCGGGATAGAGAGGAAAGCTGTGCCTGGAGGAGGGAACTGCTGGGAGGCTGTGCCAGGGATAATGGGGCATCAGGGCACAGGAGCTTCTGAAAAGCAGAAAACGTTGTCAGGAACATGCTGAGATGGGCTTGCTTATTTAATTTACATGACTCCCTTTCCTGGCCCTGCCTTTAGGGTTTTTTTGGTCAGGAGCACTCATGGGCACTGGTTAAACAGGGGAAATCATGAGACTACTGATCCTTTTAAACCAGCTCTTCTCTCACGTCCAATTAATCAAAGTGTTGATAATAGAACTTAGATTAGTTAAAACCACCAACAGAAATTTATGCAGCAACTGGTGATCAGTGAAGCCAAGACATTTCTGGTGGTTTCTGTGCTGTTCCCTGGTTGTACCTAAGTTAATATCCAAGGTGACAGCAGGGAACAAGCAGCCCCTTCTCCAATTAAGCTGCTTCATTTCCTGTTTAAAGAAGCTGGAGGATCTGAAATGTCTAAACCGTGTGTGGAAATTTCTGCTCCAGGGAATGAAGGACTCTTTGTGCCCTCCAGGACTGAGCTGCTGAGGTATTTCATGGGCTGCTTCCCTCCAGCTTTGAGCAGATTTTACATCTCCCATTGACCCTTTTGAGGAGGGGCAGGGTCAGTGAGCAACTGCTGGGGATTCTCCTTAAAATGCTACTTAGGAGCACTATTGTGAAAAAGCTTTTAATTAGCAGGCTTTCAGGCTCTATTATCAAAGCTTAAACAAAATTAAAACCAGCCTCAGTGAAGAACAAAAAAGTGTGATTAGAAAATCCCTCCAGAGTTTGGCTGGCAGTAAGTCAAGATGTGAGAAATTAAAGTCAGTTGCTAAAAATTCCCTTGGAGAAAAAAAAATATCCAGAGAGATACTCTGGAAGTACTTAAAATGTAGCCTTTAAATTTACAAGTATGGTTGTTTTATGTCAAATCATGTGGGAACCAGTGGAAATAGACTGAATTTCCACTGATGATCATCAATGCAGATCCAGTTTGTTGCTCTCACCTAGTGCAGGGCAGCTGCTGAGGGTGGTTGAGGCACAGGGAGATAAGAAATGAGATCGTGCTCTCTACAAGGTTTGTGTTTTGGGAAAAGAGGAATATGCTCAAAGACCTCCCAGCACACAAAGATTTCTGTTGTGATAAAGCAGTGAGAATAATTTACTTCTAAATCTGAGTCCGTGCCCTGCATGAAGGGATGGGTTCAGGTTAGACGGTAAAAGCTTTGATGAAAACGATGTTGTGGCTGTGGTGTTGCCTTTGCTGCAGCAAATTACTGCAAATTACTGCTCCTTTCTGCTCCCTGGTGTGAGAGCTCACTCTGGGCATGCTGCACCCCCTCCTTCCTACACACCCACCCTGCAGGGGTAGATTTTGGGGGGCTTTAGGTAGCAATAACTTGTATTTGTGGAAAACAGAGCCATTAATCAGCAGTTAGAAGCCAGGCAGCGTCAGCTCGCTGGATGATTTCAGTGCAGTTTGTCTTGCACGTGGTAATTCTGCACCCACACTTTGAACAAATGAGGGGCTGCTCTGCCACACCCAAGCTGCTGCTTTTTTTGGGTTTCTCATTGCACAGAAAAGCTGAGTTAGGATTTCTGTGGCCACCTCAGTGACCAGTCCAAGTGTTTTGGAAGGGGAAAATTCCCCCAGACAACAGCAGCAGCACGGGTTGGTGATTTCTCTGTGCCAGTGGGAGTATTCAGGGCAGAATTTTCCCACTGGCATGCAGGGAATGTGCCCTCCCTGGCCTGGAAGTGTGCTTGGCTGGCTGGCAGCAGCATGTCCAGCTCCTGGCCACTGGAGCTGCTGAGATGTTAATGTAGGAAGAGGAAGGAGTGGGAACATGCAGAGCAACAGGAGAGCTCCATGACTGGTGCAAACACATAGGAGTCACCAGCTGGGAAGGCAAAAGGTGAGAGAACATCACCTGGGTGTCGAAAATACATTTGCTGCACTCTGGCAATGGCTTTGATCTGGGAGAGCCTGGAGGAGGTGGGATCCTGGCTGGCTCTGCCCTGCACGAGGACTTTGATGAAACCTTTCTTTGATCCCACGTTTGAAAACCTCACTGCCTCTTTTCCCACAACTTTTGGGGTTCCTCACCTTGGGCACAGCCTGCTCAAAGCTGCCCTGCTGCTCCCGGGGTGGTTTTTTTGCAGTTGTTGGTGCCCAGGAGGGGGTTGTGAATCCCCAGAACTCTCTCCCACTGGCCTTACCTGCAGGCAGCAGGTGCTGAGCTGCCCATTGCTGTGCCACCCTCAGCTCAGCCCGGGTCTGCTGCAGCTCCTTCCACACCGAGTTCAGGATGAGCCTGTCCCCTGTGCTGCCATCCAGCTTGTCCTGCTGCAGAGCTGTGTCCTGTGCCTGCAGCTCAGCCCTGCCGTGCCAGGCGCTCTCCAGCCAGCCCAGCCTCACTGACACGTTGTGGCTCAGCTGCAGGACGTGCTCCAGAACCTTCCCTTGCTCCAGCTCCTGCAGCCTCCTGGCCTCCTCAGCCTCCTCCCTGCTCCTCACCAGCATCTGCTCCACCTGGGACACCACGTGGGAGGTGACAGTGGCCAAGGTGCCCGCCAGGGTGGTGGCCAGCTGGCTCAGCTCTGCCTTCAGGGTCTGCAGCTCCAGCCTGGGGAGCTCATCCAGAGCCTGCAGCATCATGTTCTCCTTCATCTGAGAGTTCTCCAGCATGATGAACAGCTTGTCCCACTTGCTGTGCTCCCGCTGGCAGTCACACGAGGCAGCTGGAAGGGAAGGTACAGATGTTGCTGTTCCTTTGTACCGAGGTTTAAACGGGAGGGTTTGGCTAAATCTGGCTCTGTGCAAGGCTTGTGTCCTCCAGACTGCCACAGAACCGTGGATTCAGGCTGGTTTGGGTTGGAAGGGACCTTACAGACAATGTGGTTCCAACCCCCTGCCGGGCTGGGTCCAGTGCCTGTCCCTCTGCATCAGGACAGAACAGTGCAGGGCTGTGGTCACAGAGATCCTAAACCCCTGGGACAGCAACAGCCTTTTGCAGGAAAACTGAGAAGACCCTAAAGCACAGTCCAAGGCACCCCATCCCAGGGCTTTACCATTATTTCCTATAATAACCTCCCATTATTGCCCATAATAACCTCCTGCTACAAGCACGAGCTTTCCCCCCCTGAAAAAAAAAGTAAATTATGTTTGCAGTAATAACTCTTACAAGAGCTAGGCAGCAACGAAGGCAGTTAACCCAAACTCAGTTCAGATTTACTCACCTTCCTCAGCGGCAGGGGCTGGACCTTCGATTTCATTATCCAGGTTCACGTACATGAGCTCGTAGTCATCCTCTTCATCCACGGCGGAGCCAGACGCCCCGAAAACGCAGAGCAGCGTGAGCAGAGAGAGGAGTTCTCGGGGCAGCATTCTGCTGACAATCCCTGGGCCGTGAGGAGCTGCAGAGAGCCGGGACTGAGCCGAGCGAGGCGCAGCGAGCCGCTAATAAACGCTGCGAGCCCGAATGAATGAGCGGCGCTGCCAGCGCTGTAACCGGAGCGCTCCCGGCTGAGCCTTTTGGCGGGCAGGGGAAGGGAAAAAGGGATGGGAAGGGAAAGGGGCGGGAAGTTTGCTCAATCCCAGCCCTCCAGGTTTGCCCGGGGGATGCTCTGACTGGCCAAGGGTAAAAACGGGGAGAACCGGGGTGGAATGCAGCAGCACCAGGAGTTGAGAGCGCTCGGATTTGCACAGGCTGGGTCGGGTGTGTTGTTTTGTGTAGTTTGTGGAAAAGAAAGCGTTCCCTGCAAATTCAGTTTGTGGTCGGGGTGTGCCAGGGCTCTGGAGGGGATCGGTAGAAAAATAAACATACCTGGAGTCGGTTTGGATACGCGTGTCTGGTTTAGCTAAATAGTGCAGCTTTTTTTTTGGAGGGTTAGGCACTGCTGTAAAGTAATTCTGTTCTATCCCGACAGTTTATTGCTTTAAGCAATAAAGGAGAGCTCTTAAGGAGTTCTAACAGCTTGTTAGAGTTCTGCTTTTCCAGCCCTAATTAGCACTTACACCACCATTCCTGCGTGGATAATCTGTTAGTGCTGTATCCTGTTTTGGGAACTGTAAATCTGCAGCTGCACAGTCAGAGTTGTGTCTGTTACCTTTGAAAAAGCGAAACAAGGTGCTTTTGAATGAAACATTAGTTTGGTCTAACTCTTATTGGTATTAATCTGGTTTGAATTCTGTAATCTTTTTGGTTTAACAGGCCATTCATTAATCATGTCAGAGATGCTTTGCTTAGGTGAGAGTAGGGATGATCTCATACAAATTATGGATTGGCCATGAAATATCCAGAGAATAGCAAAAAACCCCTCCTGCAATTACATCTGACTTGGAATCTGTGCTCCCTTTCCATTTGTGTCTCTGGTTTTGCTTATGCAAACGTGCACTACCTGTGCCTTGGATATTGGGGAGCAATTCCTCCCTGGGAGGGTGATGGGGACAAGGTGGGCACAGGTTGGACTCTGATCCTGAAGGTCCCATCCAACCTAAATAATTCCATGATTTTCAACTAGGTGTGTGCCAAACCTGGGTCATCCTGGGGGAAAAATTACTCTTAATGCTTGGGCTTTTACCTTTGGGAACTCCCTTTGGAGTGAAAATCCATCTGTTCATGGGACATTGCAGTGTGCTCCAGGGCCTTTGTTCTTCTCTGGGATGGGCAGAGCTGGAGCTGGGGCAGCTTTTTCCAGGAATGGCTGCGGGGCTGGCACCCCCCAGCCACAGCCCTGGGGTCCCTCCCTGCCTCATGTGCAGCCATGGAGTGTCCCCAGCTGGAATTGTGCTGGAATTGTGTCATTGCCAGCACGTGGTCTGCTTGGGAAGGGTGAGGAAACCCAATCTGGAAAGTATTGGGGGTCAGGGTGGCAGGGAAGAGGGAGGGAAGGCATTCAGGGAGTTGAGTGGGATGTTTTTTCCGTTCTCACACAACAAACATTTTCAGACTCTCGGTTTAGATTGAGGCAGATGAAGCAAGACTGGGGGGAAGTGAATTATTCAGAATTCCCAATATCACCTCTGGCTGTCCCAGCTCTGGGAATCAGGGTTGGGGAGCTGTGTGTGCATAAATCCCCGCAGAGCCCTTAAAGATGGGGCAAACAAACAGCTCTGAGTATCTCTTGCTAGCTCAAACATGAAAAGACCAGAAAATGATAATCTGGGGTGTGCCTGCTGACCTTTCTTGAGATCTCTGAAGAGCAGAGATATCCAAACTGGGATATCTGGGATTATTTACTCGTGTGCACACAGGTTCTTCACTTAAAAGCAATTCCCTGTCAGTGAGGTCACTTCAATCTCGCTGCAGAGGGAGGGGGTTGCTCTGATTGCCTTTGCTTTTCATTTATCTTGGTGAGGGAATATCAGCCCAGCAGTGTTTGCTGCAGGAGACTGCCCAAAGCTGCGCTAGCACAAAGTATTTTTTGTTCAGAGAGGTTTGGTGGCTGCAGTCCATCATCTGTGATTGCATCACTCCTCTGATACACCCCACACTCCAAGTGCTCCTTTGCCAGACTAAATAATCAGTCTTCCTCTGCAGATCCTTTCCTATCCCTGACATCCCAGCTTAGGCAACAGCATGGCTCAGGTTGGTGCCTTTCCTTGCTCCAAGCTGTTATTTTTTGTTACTGCCTCTTGGATTCCTTCCCATCACACTTCTATAGCTGAGAGGAAATTTGCCTCTCCAGGAATACGGGAATTTCATCTTTTGCAATCGTTGCTGAAATTTGACTGGAGTTTAAGGGCTCTGCTCCATGTGGGTGGAAAACTTCCAGTGCAAACTTAAGCAAGGGCAAGTGCAAAGAAAGGACTTGGTGCTGGAATCGTGACGTCATCTGGAGAGTAAATAATTGTTGGTGTATTCAGGACAAAATGTTTTAATTTCAAATGATGACGTGAGCCTAGAAAAGTTCCAGTGAATCCATCCTCCCATCTTTTTATTATCATTGAGTGTCCTGAGGTGGAAAAGACCCCCAAGGATCCTCCAGCCCAGCTCCTGGCCCTGCACAGACACCCCAATAATCCCACCCTGGCACCCCTGGGAGCATTGTCCAAACTCTTCTGGAGCTCCAACAGCCTCAGGGCTGTGCCCATTCCCTGGGGGGTTTGGGCAGTGCCCAGCCCCTCTGGGGGAAGAACCTTTCCCTGATCTCCAGGTTCTCCCTCTGGAGGAATTGGCTTGGCATCACTCCCATGGAATGTAAGTGGTGACACTTTTTATCCAGATCCACTGGGAACATCAGGAAGAGCCCAGGGAACGTGGTTAGGATATGGCCAGAATGGAGAAGTTTGCTCATCTTTTCAGGGTGATTCATCAGCAAATCTCTTCCCTTTGCCCCTGGCCTTTGTGATTGTGTAGAACAGAACAAGATAAATTTGCTGGGGGTGGGAGTGAGGTCTGAGCTGGCCTTTGGGGCTGCACGGGGGGCTTGGAGCAGCCTTGGGGAAGCAGCCAGGGATTCTCCAGGCAGGATAAGGTGCAGAAGTGTGGCTGGCTGGAGTGGAGAGCCACTCCTGCCAAGGATCAGGACCCTCAGGGCTCATTAGGAGCTGCTGGGCTCAGAGCTGTCTGAACCTGCCCTGAGTTATGTGCTCGTTCCTCGGCTCAGGGGGGAGGTTGTGAGACCCAACCGTGTCCTGGGGTGCATTTTCTCTATCTGACAAGAGCCCCACGTGCTCCAGTCTGAACCCAAATATCCTTTTCCTACCATCCACGGACAGATCTGCTTATCTTCCAAAGTTATCTGGGCTCAGATGTACATGGGAGGAAAAGCAGCAGGCCAGAGAGCTGATTCCTCTTGGAAACCAAATCCAAAGAGGCCGTGAGGACTTCCAAGGGTTTACAAAAAGGAGCCATGCTAAGTTGCAACAGGCAGATGTTTTCCATATGTTGCTCAAGTGAAACCTAAATCCATGGAGGCAGGCATGTTCTGCGATGTGAAGTTATATATTTTGGTATGAGCCTGGCCTTCAAATTGAATTATGCACAGACATCTTATGAAAACGTGTGAGAGAGGGTTTAGCATATCTCTGTCTGTCTGCAGTTGGCTCTCTCTGGCTCCTTTCTATTCTTGGAAATGGCATCCTTAACTGTTTCTGTTCAAATGCATGTTTAGTTCTCTGTTAACCAACTATTCCTTCCATATGATGCTTGTTTAATTTGAAAATCTGAATCTCAGCAAAGGAGAATTGTAGTTTTTGTCTTTTGTTGTTTTTGTTGTTTCTTGGTCATTTCTCTCCTTCTTTCTTCTTTTGTTTCTTTGTTAATTGAAATCACACTTTGTTTGGCCTAGGACTCAACAAAGCTTCATCCAAAACTGAAGACTCATTAAGCAGCGTTCTCATGATATTCAGAATTAAAATTATAATTAATAGGAATGAGTGGGGGAGTTTTTTACACAACGTTGTTAAGCCTGCAATGATTTGCTCTATTTTGATAATTTATTTGGTTTCTTGGCCCAAATACATAATTTTCTACATAATTTTGCCTCCCTGGTTTTGTGCTGATGATCCTTCAAGGCCGGGTTGGAGCAACTCTCTACAGCTCCCTGAAAGGTGTCTTTGGTCAGGTTGGTCTCTTTCTCCAGGAAGCAACTGACAAAACAAGAGATCTCAAGCTGTGCCGAGGGAAATACAGGCTGGATATTGGGAAAAACATCCTAATTTTAAAATTTCTTTAATTACCTTTTTTACAGAAAGGGCAATGAGGTATTGGAATGGTCTGCCTGGGGAGGTGGTGGATTCACCATCTCTGGATGTGTTTAAGAAAACACTGCATGTGGCACTTGGTGCTATGGTTTAGTTGAGGTCAGGGTTGGGACTTGATGATCCTGGAGGTCTCTTCCAACCTAATGATTCTGATTCTGGTTCTAATTCTGGTTCTGATTCAGATTCTGATTCAGATTCTGATCTTGATTCAAGCTGGGCGGAATCTCCCCAGGGCAGGGGTGGAACGAGATGAGCTTTTAGGTCTCTCCAACCCAAATCATTCCGTGATTGCTAAACTCCAGGAGTGTTCTGGTGCTGTGGGGCTGTCCCCAGTGCTGGGCAGTGTGTGACAGCTGCTGTGTCCCTGCTGTGTCCCCAGGGAACTGGATGCTGCTGCGGGTGCTGCCGGCGCTCTACGAGCAGCGGCCGCAGCCCATCCGCGCCCGCCTGCCCGACCTGGTGGCTCCCATGGCCCAGCTGGACCCCCCCGAGCAGCTCCACCTCCTCAGGCTCCTCCACACCGTGGCCAGGAACAGAGAAACGGGGGTAAAACACAGCTGGAATGTCTCCCTGCCCCTCCTTTTGAGTGGTTTGTGTTTCGCAGGTTTGGTAAGAGAGAAATCCCGCAATTCGGGGCAGTGCCTTCCTACCCTAATTCCTTGTAAATTCTCTAATTCCATTCCAAGTCCTCCACCTAGTCGTAAAGGAGAACAGAGCAAAGACTCTGCTGGACCAGAAGGTTTGGGTTAAACCATTTGTCTCCAGTGTTTTTGGCTCTTCCTCAGTCAGCTGAGTGTGAATTCCCATAACTGTGTTTCTGTCAGTGTACATGAGCTGTATTAGAATCCATGTCAAGGACAATTAAAATGATTTAGGAACTGATGAGAACTGATAATCCTTAAAAAAAAAAAAAGAAGAGAAGAAGGCGTTGTTTTATGCCCCGTGTCTGTGTCTGAATATCTTTCCCACAGATGCTGCAGTTTCCCTGAATCCAAGGTGCATTAGTGTGTCTGTGTACCCTGAATTAATCCCTCAGTGGGGACTTGTAAACAAGTGCATCCTGTTTGGCTCTGAGGACTACACCCTCAGTCTCCTGAAAACTGGGTTCTTACAAGAAATGACAACTTACCTACAGCACATTTATTATGCAATGAGGGTCTTGGCCCCTGTTTTTCCCTCTGTTCCAGCTCCTGACCTTGTCACGTTGTTCAGTTTCTGGTGGAACCCAAAAATTTCTACAAGTACTTTAATTTATTGCATCATTGAGGAAGGCTGAGTCTTATATATTAATCAATAAAATACAGACGGCCTGGAGCAAGGAAAATATTTGGTGAAAGTAGTTTTTTGGTGGTTTTTTTTTGTTTTTAATTGGGCATTTCCTTACTTATTTATGCATAACTGCCATATTTTAAAGCAGAGCTTACCCTTATTCCATATGTTCAGTTGAACTTGGATTGACCTCAGCAATAACTCCATGCAAAGGTCACCAAGGGTGGAAAACTCTTCTATTAACTCAGAGTCTGGTGGCTTATTTTTATCACTCTGGTGGTTGTATCTCCTCTGGTTATATGTGCTCACAATTCAAAACAGATCCAATTTGCTTCTGATTTTTTAAACAGGCGCTGAAAGAGTGTTTGCCATTTTTATTTGGACACCTGAAGGACCCCAACCACAGTGAGGTGACTCTAAACATCCTCCTGGAAATATCCAGCTACGAACCTGCAGCCTTGGCCCCTTTCCTTCCCACGCTGAGGGAAATTGGGGAGAGTTTTCCCAGTTTGATTGGGCAGACAGCAAAGATCTTTGGAGCTGTTGGACATCTCGATGAGGTAAGAAAGGTGGGAAACAAAAGGACTTGTTTGGGTTTGGGGTTGGGTTGGTTGGGGTTGCTTTTAACCTTGTATAAAGTAAGGTGTCCATGTACTTCTTTCTTCACCAGACTGCCCTGTCGTGGAATCATGGAATGGTTTGGGTTGGGAGGGACCTTAAAGATGATCTCATTGCAGTCCTTCCCCCTTTGGGAATTAATTTGGGTGTGTGTTGGCTGGGCCTTGTGTGGCTGAGCAGCACAGGAAGACACCATCCTTGCTGTTTCTACCGATCTGGAGCTTTATGTTCATGTAAAATTAAATTTATCTCAGAAGAATCAAAACCAGATTTGGTTTGGCTTTGTAAATCTTGTTTCTGTTGTGTGGAAAGAGGAGCCAAAATCCCCTTGAGGCCTGGGAGCCAAATGAAGTTTGTTGTTCTCTCCTTGTTTACTTCCATCCCCCAGCAAGTTTTACTTTTATGAGATCTGCAGGTGACCACATTTAATTCTGTATTTAGTATTTGAGAGTCAGCATTTTCTAGAAACTTTACAGTTGCTAACCAGGCAATCCTCAGCTGAGCACAGCTGGGCTCAGAGCTGAAGGATCTCATTCAGATTCTGTTTTGGGGTGTTGGACCAGCTCTCCCCATCTGGGTGTTTCTGAGGCTCCATTTCCGCTGAGTTTCTGCTGCTTCAAAGGGAATGAATTTATTTATTTTGCCTTTTTGTTGCTGTGGTTGATTTCTAACAAACCAAGAATAAGTGAGGAACCAACTGGCCCTGTTGGATTTCACGTAGTGCTGGAAATCACACGCCAGAGTAAAGTTTACTAAGACATGGTTCAAAGAATATTTTCCCCTCATATTTTTAACCTGTTGGTTTTATGTGGTTACATCAATCTACTGAGTGCAGCACACACAGCCTGCACTGAAAAATAACGTCCAGTCTGCCTGGAATAAGTGTTGAGTACCATGTCATCAGTCTGATTTTTTAGGAAGCTGCTGACTCAGCAGCATCCCAGCCCCTGGGGAGAACACATTTGTTATTTGTTTGTCACTGGGATCCTGGGACCCTCTGCTCCAGACTCAAAAACAGGGATAAAAACAACACACACAGGGTGGCAGAGGTGAATGTTCCACCAGGAGATCAATGGCTCCTTTCTTGTTTTTCTCCCCAGAAAGTTGGGAAGTGTGAATAATTCTGAGTTATGGAAGATGTTAAAATGACAGAGTGGTTTGGGTTGGAAGGGACCTTGAAGCTCATCCCATTCCCCAGCCATGGACAGGGACACTTCCACTACCCCAGGTTGCTCCAAACCCCATCCAACCTGGCCTTGAAAAAAGAATCACCTCACTTGAGAGGAGAAGGAAATGCCTCCATGACTGATTCCTGAGGATAGGTGAGATCATGAAATCATAAAATCTCCCAGGCTGGAAAAGACCTCCAGGACCACTGAGTCCAATGTGTGCACACCCATGTGTGTCTCTGATGGTCTCATCTCACAGCCCCCTGTGTCAGGGCCTTCCTAAAACCCTCCCTCATCCCTTCTCCCCCTCTTCCCTGTCCTGTCACCGAGCCCTGCCATGGATTTTCTGCCACTTCTCAGACAGGAGTTGGCATCCCCTGCCCGGCCAAGCCAAACAAGCAGGCAAGGAGACATCAATGGCAGTGCTGGAATTTTATTTGTTGATGTTTTATTTCCCTGGAAGCCTTGCCTGGGGAAAAGAGGTGGCAAGGATTGAGGCTTGGCCCTCGATGGTTCAGGCTGTGGATCTGAGCAGCAAATCCTTGCTGGCTCCTAGAAAAAGCCTCTTGTGCTTCCAGGGACCCCGGGAGAGAGGAGAGCTCTGCATTTGAAAGGCTGCCACTTGTTTACACACACCACTTCTCTTGGTGTCAGCAACACTCTCAGGGGGCAAGCTGAAACCAGAACTTGTCCCTTAAACATAAATTTGTGCAAATGAAAAGCCACCTTGGGGCTCAGAACAATCAGACACTTTCTTTTTTCCCCTATGTTTTAAACCACCTGGGAGCTGGAGTTATTTCTGAAAGCCCTGTGACCTTTTTGTAGTCTCCTGAACCTGTTTTTAAGAAAAAAAGCACAACACTTTGCCACCCCTCATTGCCTGTGCTTTAGCTCTTCACCTTCTGGCAGATGTAACACCATAAAATGTAAGTGCTGCTTACGAGAAAATACACCAATACATCAAACAGGCATTGCTGAAATAACAGGGGGTTGTGTGCATCCAAATAGGCTTTGTGAAACATCTTGGATAAGGATTGTGGCAGGGATAACGGCTGCTTTCATGTTGAGCTATTTTGCTTTAATTTTGTTTTGTATAGCAGTTACATATTATATTACTCAGGCAAGTTTATTGTTCTTTTACCTCACTCCAGGCGAGTAGCAGCATTTCAGCATGGCTGGAGACTCTCCAGCTGGATCAAAGTGACAGGAAAAACGGTCAAAACTGCTCCTCCATTTAGTCTGCTGCACAGTTTGTTTAGAAAACAAAAAAATGTGTTTTAAATGTTAATTGAGCCTCTGTTTATCTCTTGGAGGAAGGATCGGCTTTCAAATAAATGAGTGACTGTGCACCAAAAAGTCAACCTGGTCCAAGCCATTGAGGAAAAAGCTCCTTGGCCACATCAGCCCAGCCCTGGGTGCAGCTGGAGCTTTCCCCCACATGGCTGAAGGGATGCAGTTTGTCTGATCCACTCTTCCCATTTCTCTCTGCCATGGCACGGGGCAGCAGAGCTGCTTTTCCTTCAGTGACGTTGACTTGCTCTTCAAAAAATAGTCTTCCCCATGGTGCTGGGACCATGTCCTGCCAAAGTCTCCCGGGTGTTTTTATAACCCAGCTGGGTTTGAGATCAAACTTTCAGCAGATTTTGCTCTCTGGTTATGAGGTCCCAGAAGAGAGGAGGAAATGGGGCTGGGACCCTGCAGAGCCCAGAGCACGTGCATGGCACATGAGCTCCCTGCTGGCCCTTGGCAAGAAGAAAGCTGTTTGGTTTTGCCTTTGTTTGTGTTTCAGCACAGGCTGCAATCCAAACATCTTCCAGTTTCTGTATCAATCTGCTGAGGACCAAGTGGGCTTCCCTGAGCAAAAGGATTCCCCCAGTGAAGGATGTGGTGGGAATTCCTGAGTTAATTGCTGGGTTTTCCACTGCTTTTCCCACTTGGGTGTTTTTAGGACTGTGGAACCCAATCTAATTAGGACAACTATAACACAGGAGCCCTAAACTGGAGATGTTCAGATCCAGACTGGATGTTCCCCATTCCAGGAGGTGTTGGTGGGGCTTGGAGCAACCTGTGGAAGGAGTCCCTGCCCATGGCAGGGGTGTGACTGGGAGGTCTCTTAGGCCCCATCCAAACCATTCTCTGGTTTTATGGAGTAGCTGAGCCAGACTCATCAGAGATGAAAGGGCAGCTTGGTGCTGCTGGGGCCCTGATCACAGAGCCAGGCTGGTACAGCAACCCAGAATCATGTAGGGCCCTCAAAAAGCCTTCAGGGATCTGGCTCTAGGTCTGAGGAGGAGACAAGATGTGCTGGGTTAGGTAACACCAAGAAGAACAAAAGCCACTTCAGTGTAACCACAAATACACTGTGTTTGAGGCAGCTGGCTGTGTGATGGTGGGGCACAGCCACCCTTCCCCAGGGATAGTGACTCAACCCCAGCACACAAACCCCTCCCAGCAGCAAACAATGACTCCATGTGTTCAGTGCTCTTCTTATCTCCCCACGCTGCCCAGGAGCGAGCCAGGACGTCCCTGCTGTATCTGGTGAACCAGCTGGCCAGCATGGAGCACTCCTTTCACCACATCCTGCTGCTGGAGATCAAGAGCCTCACAGACACCTTCTCCAGCATCCTGGGCTCCCAGAGCAGGGACATTTATCGCATGAGCAACAGCTTCTCTGCCATTGCCAAGCTGCTCCTGCGGCAGCTCAACGCCGATGGCGCCGCGACAGCAGCAGCCAGGTACTGACCCAGCTCAGCCCTCTCCAGGGCTCTGGGAGGCACCAAACCTGTTAACTCTGGTTTTAACTCTGTTTTTTGTGAAAAACAAGGATCACTTTCTATGTAAATTTTTAAGAAATAGGTTTAATAGAAAGGAAGACAATTAGGAGATAGTAAAAAAGCAAAGTATGGCTGGGTGACTCAGCATTCAGCCAAGTCCACATCTTGCTGCATCAGAGACATTCTTTAAATCCCCCTTCTGTTGCATCAGTCTGTTGAATATTCGTATTTTTCCATAAACTATTTTCCATATTCCAGGAACTGTTTTGCATGGTCCCTCCTTGGGTCCCCCTTTTTACAGCATGTGTGTTTTTGGGCTGTGTCTTCATTATCACCTCCACCTTGGGCCTTGGTCCAGACTTTCTTCAGAGGGGAGATGCTGATAGTTGGTGTATCAACAGCAGGGTCTTCTCTACGTGTTCACTGGGTGTTATTTGGGTTAAACAGACAGTTTAAGCATATTTTATCAATAGCAGGGTCTTCTTTTCATGTTCACTGGATGTTATCCCAAACAGTTTAAGCATACTCTATCAACTGCTACCACTATGCCTAACTTTCTTTACTAATAGCAGAAATAAAAACTTATATCCTTACTACAATGTTGTTATTCATATAGCACACACCTTGCGAAAAGCCAACTTTATACTATACATTTATAACAGTTTTCGACTCTGTTAGATACCTCCTCTTGCCATGAGGAAAGTCATGCCCCAGATAAGTCGACTCATGGCAAATGAAAAAAGCCTCGGTTAAAAATAAATCAGTGAAGTCACAATTATCATCGAGTTTATTCCAGAAAATGCCCACTGAGGGTGATGAGAACAATGGCTGGCGTAGCTCCCTGGTGAAGATTTGTCCAAAAAAAAAAAAATCTGAAAAAAGATATTTCTGAAGCATCCACAGCGAGTTGTTCTGCTCACTCATCTGCTTCTGACTGGGCGTGCTGAGGTTGTGATATTCATCACAGTCAGGAGAGGAATGTTATTTAAATACAGGGTGGTAGTCACTTCTAATTAGTGAGAGAACTCGTAATTAAAGTTGTGTATATGCAGCAGGTCAGGGGGGCACAGAGGAGTAGGGATTCTTTGAAAAAATGGAACACAGATGTCAGAAAACTCCTAATGGTGAAGGCCAGCCCCGGAGCCAGACTGGCAGTGGTGGAGCCAAAACACTGAGGTCAGTGGAGAAACAAATTATTGGTGTCCTGGAGAGAGGTAAAAATGAAAAGGGAACCCAGATAGATCCCCCTCATCTGACCATGAGGCTGTGAGAAATGTCCAACTTCACCTGGTGGCAGAACCTCAGCAAAAACTAGCCCTCAGCATTCACAACCCATCATGGTCCCTCAATTCATGGTTGAAAAATTACTTTATTTGTTTAAATACTGTGATATTCCTGTTGCTTATTTTATTCTGTGCTTAACATATATCTCTAGAGCTGCTAAAAAAACCCAGTTAACAACAAGGTTTTTATCAAAATCTGGCTATTTCTCACTAAAATTCTCTTTGTTAAGGACTGGCTGAAGAGTAGAAGTTTCATTGTCTGTGTGAGTGTGGTTACAGATAATTTTCTCTCTCTGCTCCTTGATTTTATTTATTTCTTTATTTATTTTAAATTTCATTCCCTCCCCAACCCTCTGTGCCTTTGTTATCTCAACCTGGCTGTGAGAGATCACAGCAAAATGCTGATTTTTCCCAGTTTTTAGCTATTTGGTTTTACATGTCAGGCCTGTATCAGGCAGGGTATCAACTAAATCAGACAAGGCTGAATGAGAGTTCTCTGCTGATTTAAGCAGAGTTGATTTGGACTCTTGGGAAGTGAGACCAGTCCAGATGTGAAGGTGGAAATGCTCTCCCATCTCTGGAGCTGCTGCAGTCACTGAGCTGAAGAGCAGCAATCCAAAGTGGTTGTGCTGTGAGAGGAAAGCAGGATTTTCAACTGTGTGCCTGGATTATAATCATTCCTTCCAAAACTCCTGTGTTTACACAAGGAGGAAAGCTGATTTCTTCAGAGCCACGGCTGGCCTGGCATTGTTTGACCCAGGGAATTTCACATGCAAGACTAGAGGGGCATAATCAAAACCAGGCCATGCTCTGCTGCTCCTTACTGTCCCAAAACTGCGAGTTTTTCAATCCCAGAGGGGCTTTTAAAGAACATATGCAGGGTTTTAATGGACTTATCCAACCTAGAGAGGCAGTGTAGTCAATTAAAGGGGAAGAAACCTTCAAAGTCCTCACTCTGGGTGAGCACAAGAGGCTGCACCAGTGCTGCTCCTCCCACGGTTGTGGCTGCTTGGAACTGTTTTACACTGGCAGAGGAGAGATTTAAGTTAAATATGAGGAAGTTCTTTACTCAGAGGGTGGGGAGGGGCTGGCACAGAGTTCCCAGAGAAGCTGTGGCTGCCCTGGATCCCTGGAAATGCCCAAGGCTGGGTTGGACAGGGCTTGGAGCAGCCTGGGACAGTGAGAGGTGTCTCTGCCCATGGCATGATCTTTAAGGATGATCTTTGAGGTCCCTTCCAACCCAAACCAGATTCTGCTGACAATTCCATGATCTTTTCTCCACCACTTGCCTTCTTCAAACTTTCCCTGTCCCTCCTATTAAAAGAGCTGATTCTCTCTCCCTTAACAAACCCCAAGCACCTGATCCATCCTCGTGGCCTCCACGTGCCCAGAGGTGAAGCCCTGGCCACAATCCCAGGGGTATTTTCATTAATGTCCCTTTGGGATGCTATTTTTCCCACTGGCAGTGTGACAGTGGTGCTGCTGGTCTGGAGAAATGTCCTTTATGCTCATGCATTACCTGGACATTGAGATGCATTTGCCCAGACGATTTAAAAGCATGAAGGCATCAGCAGCCTGGCACAATTTTTGGTTTCTCCACGAGCTCCTCCTCCTCCTGCAAACAGTTCTGGTGAGAAAAATCCTGATCCTGCTCCAGCAGCCTCAGCAAGGCATCAGTCCCTCTTGCCAAGGCTGCAAACAATGAGTTTGAGTGGAGCTGGAAGGGGAGACCAGCAGGAAGGGCTGTCAGGGGTGGGATGGAGCCTTCTCTGAGGGTTTCCTGGGGAATTTGTGCTTTTGGCTTCCCAAGGAACTGATGTGAGCACGAGTCTGGTGCACAGGACACCCCTGGGCACTCAGAACTCCTCTGCTCCCCACTTGGAAATCCTGGCACCAACTGGGGCAAAAAGGAGATGGTGGTTTGAGGAGCCCACCCTCCACACCCTAGGAGTGACTTTTTTCTGCCCTACAGATGGAAAATAGAATTTATCCACGTTTCCTTTCCAACCATAACGATTTTATGATTCTTTAGGAGAAGAATTTCCTTGCATTCCCTTCCCAAAGCCACGGGAGCTCAGCAAGGAGAATGCAGGACAAAGAGGTGCTGTCTGAAACACCATTTTTAATTCCAAACATCACCAAGGCTCCCTGGTTGGGGTCTGTCACTCCCACAGCCCATCAGTCCATCAATCCCCTCTCTGTGTCCTGAGGCTTTGCCCATATTTACACAGGGAACAGAAGTTTCCCTTGGAGCTCAGCTCCCACAATGGGAGCAGTGTTGGGAGCTGTGCTGGAGTGACTGCTTCCCAATAAATTAAATCTTGTCCTACATCCCCAGAAAGATTTGTTGGGAAAGGTCACATCAAGGGTCTTTATTACAGAAGAATATTTTTCAAGTGCCCCTCAGTGTTAATATATTACGAGATCTTGCTTAAATTCAAAACAAAGCAAGACAGGACTTGCCAGCTCCCCTGAGAAATATCCTGAGCTGCCTTTATCAAAACAAGTGAAAAAGTGCATTTTGTGATGCTGCATCTCTGGTTGTTTTTTTTTTTTAAAATCTGGCTTTTTACAATTGGTAATTTGCAGTTTGGGGAGTTTTTAATGGGCTTCCCCACTGTGAGACTCTGCTGCTTTGGAAGGGCTGTGTTCAACCCCTCGTTTGTGGTTTTATATATCCATGTTTTACAGATTTAGCTATTCAGATGTTTGTTCATCAGGGGAAAAAAAAATGAAAATCAAACAAAGAAATAGCCAGAAGCATAAAAAACTTGTTTTAGAGCTGTGGGGAGAGTTTAAAAATTAAATACTGTCCAATCCCCCTTGATTCTCCAAGAGATTCCTGTTTGCTCTGTGCTGCCTCTGTGATTTTTTGTGCCAGTTCTTTCCTGCTTGCAGGGGTGAGGTGGGAACGTGCCCATCATCCCAGCAGGAGGGGGAGAGGGGAAGGAGCAATGATGCTCTTGCTGTTGGTCCCTGGGAAATCCAGTCCTGCTGCCTCTGCAGCGTCTCCAAGGCAGAGTAAAAATACTCAAAATTCAGATTTCCAGCACGTGGCCAAATGTTCGGAGGAGCTGAGTCTCTCTGCAGGCTCTGAGTGATGAAGGAACCCAGAAAAAGCCATTTTCAAAGCTGTTTGAGGTAACCCAGCCCATTTTTACCAGCAGTGTCTTTTTCAGCAGATTTTTGTCCTGTAAGATCAACAGCTTCCCTTCAATGTTTTGGGTTTTTTTGAAAGTTACCTTTGAATTTTGCATTAAAATTTTACATATTGTGGCTGCTCATCCCTGGAAGTGTCCAAGGCCAGGCTGGACAGGGCTTGGAGCAGCCTGGGACAGTGAAAGGTAAATTTAAGGTCCCTTCCAACCCAATCCATTCCATGATTCTCTGATCCTGTGATTTTGAGACAAACTAATAACAAATCAAAACCAAAACTACTTGCCCTGCAGTCCTACAAATTAATTTGAACTCTTCATTTTCTCTTTGCTGAGCTGGAATCACATTGCTCAGAACTTTTCCTGAATTTTAAAAGGTATTTCTCTTTCTCAGAGTGCAGTAACTCAGTAAGAACTGCATGTACTTTTGGTCAAAGCTTTAAAACCACAGAATTCCATAAAGTCTACAAATAGCTTGAGTTTTGCCTCGTGAAAATAATGCAATAAGTCAGTGTTCAGGAATTCTCAGAGAATGGTTTGAGTTCAGATGAAGAAATTTGACTATCAGGGACAGAGCTGTGATTTTGCTGGCACTTGGAAGTTTCTAATCCAGGGTTGTCAGAGATTTTACTGTTTCTGCTCCATCAGAGGTGTTGATCTAGAGGATGTTCCTGCAAATAAACTCTGTTTAAATATAATTATTTTACCAGATCCACACCACCAGTCCCAGGCAGAGAGAAAATGAGCACAACGTGCCAGGGTTAAACCTCTGCTTTCTGCTCCCTCAGGATGGAAAATGACCCCGAGGCTGAATGTCCTGCACCACTGGAGGATTTAAAATCTGTGGTGAACGGCAGTGAGGAAGAGGAAAAGCTGCAAGTTAAAATCCAGGCTTTTGAAGAGAAAATCAATGTGGACAACAGCACCCCTGGCTCAGTGAGGAGATACAGCCTGGGCCAGGTTTCTAAAGAGGAGAGGAAGGATATGAGGTTTAACAGGTATGGCTCTGGAAAATGTGTGAGGGGTTCAGGGAGATCAGTTTTGTCATAAAACTTTATCCAAACCTGGAGGGTTTGGTCTGTTCATGTAACTCTCTCAGGCAGCATGAACCTAATTTGAACCAATTTTACATCCATGAACTTAAGGGCTGGATGAAATCTTTCTAAATCCCAGAATGGTTTGGGTTGGGAGGGACATCAGATCCCATCCAGTGCCACCCCTGTCATGGCACACCTTCCATTGTCCCCAAGCTGCTCCAAGCCCTGTCCAGCCTGGCCTTGGGCACTGCCAGGGATCCAGGGGCAGCCACAGCTTCCCTGGGGAACACATTTCATCTTTTCTGTGCCCTAAAGCAGCAAAAAAAGGGCAGGAAAAGAACTGCACTGAGATATCCCAGAAAGGAAGGTCCTGAGAGCTTTTCTGGGGTGTCATCACCAACAATATTTATCAATGACAGCAGCACAGTTATCACTAACAATATTTATCAGTGATAATATTTATCAATGACAGTATTTATCAGTAAACAAAATTTATCAAATTTATTTATGAGGGTCTTCAGCTCCACGCAGAGCTCTGCTCTTCCTGCTCCAGGATTTGCCCTTTCAGCCACTCCTGCCCTCTTTGTTCCCCTCCATCCCCAGCAGGGATGCAGGGCAGGAAGAGCTGCAGGCTGGCTCCAGCTCCAGTGAAATGCTGCTGGGTTTTTATCCCTTTTTTATGGTGTGATTGGTGAAGCAGCCAGGCCACCCCCGGGGTTATAAGATCCTTGCAGAGGGGCTGCCTCATTCCCCCCGTGGCAGATGTTGGGATATGTGGATATCATTGGGATATTATTTCATTTCATTTGCTTATTAAAACTCTGGTTTGAGCCTGGCTTTTAAAATGCAGCTTTCCCAGAAGGTTCTTGCCCCTGGCTTGGTGAGCTCCACGCTGGGCTGGCTGAGGCAGCTGCACAGGGCACATTTTGGGGGGATTTTTGTGCCCTGCCTCTATTCCAAACCCTTTTTCCCTTCCTTCCTCCCCTGCAGGTCCAAGAGCCTGGCCCTGCACGCCCTCAGGATGAAGGGGCTGAGCTCAGAGGGAGGGGAGAACGGGGAGATCCCTGCTGGAATCTCCTTCTCTGAGATCTGCCTCAGCCAGGAGCACGAGAAGGAGCCTTTTGGGGTCCATCCCCATGTGGGGAACCCCCTGCTTTCACCCCAAAGTGCTGATTGCCCCCAGGCAGCCCCCCTGCCAGAGCTGAGCCTGGAAAAGGCTGTGGAGGAAAGGGCAGAGGCTGCCACAGAGCCTGAGGAATGCCAGGACAAGCTGTACCTGCACCTGAAGGAAAACCTGGGCAAAGTGAAAGAGTTTGTGCTGGAGATGGGGAGGAGGATTCCCATCCCTGAGCAGTGTGAGATCGAAGGTAAGTGGGATGAGCCTTCAATGAGTGAAATCAAATAGTTATAGTATGAGAAATTCAGAAATTCAAATTTGGGCCACATTGATCCCAAAGAGCTTCCACCTCAATAAATTAAATGTAATTTAATTTAATACATTCAATTTCCAGTCACTTTAAACATCACCTTCTAACACAGCATCACTTCAGCTCCAACAAGCATCAACTGAAGTTGATAAATTAATTATTTCTTTCCTTTCTCAGTGGTCAAGAAGTGGAAAAGCAGTTTCCACTCATAAAAGGGACAGAATTCTCTCTATATATATATTTTAAAAGCTTATGCTTCTGAAGAATTTCCTAAATACCTTAAATTCCAGGTTGAGTAGTTGAAATAGTTATTTGGTAGAATTAAGGATAAGACTTGTGTTCCATAAAATTCCAGTGAGAACATGAGGGTGAACAACGTGGCTTTTGAAGTGCTGAGTGCTCTGACCCTGCATTAATGAAATCCTGTATATTGAATATTTTTTCAATGCATTGCTCAGTTTCCTTTCTGCAATACCTCTCATGATACATCCCAGGCACGTGACTATTTCCAAATTCATTCAAACTATTGTAATTTCCTGAAAATCCTCAGCTAGCATTCCTAGGGAAATTCCTTGAGCAGGGACACATGTGCAGAGCAGAGATTTATGGGACTCCTTCTAAATCTGTTGAAGAAATGCAGCCCAGCTCATTCCACAGGGGACAGCTCTGTTAATATTCCAGATATTGCATAAACCTCTCCAAAAACCTGCAGTTATTGCACTTCAGGGATCCCCAGACTCTAACAGGGCCCACTCAAAGGCGTGTTTCACATTTCACCAACGTGTTTAGCAGAAAAAAGTGAGTTTAGAAAACATTAATAAACAAAGCTGGCTGGTTTTATGTTGGCTTGAGCTGGAAATTTAATGTGTAAGACGTGGAAGATGTGAAAAGATAAGAACCCCAGAGGAACCCCTTACGACAGGGAGTATTTGAAGGAAATTAGTCGCAAAATGTGTTGCAAGAGTGCACATTTTCCGACCTTTCCCCTTTCCCCGTTCCCCTTTCCCCTTTCCCCTTTCCCCTTTCCCCTTTCCCCTTTCCCCTTTCCCCTTTCCCCTTTCCCCTTTCCCCCTTCCCTTTCCCCCTTCCCTTTCCCCCTTCCCTTTCCCCCTTTCCTTTCCCCCTTTCCTTTCCCCCTTTCCCCTTCCTGAGATTTCAAGTGACACCTCTGGGGGGTCAGCAGGGTGTTGATGGCACTTAAAAGAATTTCCAAGGGGTGATGGGCCAAATTCTGCTCTCTTGACCAAAATTCCACCCCTGCTTGCAATTTCTGCTGCTGGTGTCTGAGCTGGGGCAGCCTGTGTGGGAATGGGGTGAATTCCTCCTTGCTCAACCCTGCACTGAGGATGTGCTGGTGGAGGACAGAACCTTGGGAATATCCCAATTTTCCTGCAGGACCCCTCAGATTTGGGCACTAATGACTAATGAAGGTGTCCCTGCCCAGGAACTGGAGGTGCTGTAAGGTCCTTTCCAGCCCAAATCACTTCTGCATTAATTAGAGCCTCAATCTGAAGGATAAAAGTTAAGAGTGGCTGCAGGAGTGTGAGGAAAATCAGAGACCTCCAGAGATAAATGGACTCTGCAGCCTGGAAAAGAGATTTGCAATATCACCAGTGACTTGGGAGGATTAACTGAGTGTCTGCCCTGATCCAGGTGCTGGAGAACAAGCAATGGAGTTGTCAGAGGCAGCTCCAAAACACACAGAATTGGCACCTCTGCTCTGTTAAATGGTCTGTGATTTGCAAATTGGCTTTTTTGCTCTGCAGTCAGATGTTTGCTGCTCAGGTCTCACCCCTCACGGAGTATTTCTGCTTTACAGGGTGTGATTTGCAGGCTCCTTGTTGCCTTCTAAGCTCATTCAATTTATATTCCGTGTCCAAGTGGATGCAATATTAACTGGAGTGTCAGATTTTACAGCTGGGAAGGGCTGCAGGTTAGCAAGTGTCAGGGTGGATCCATGAACTGTCTGTGACATTTTGAAGATGCCTCATACAGACCTTGAAAAATTGCCATGTCAGGCCTGTTGTTTCATATTTACTGGTTTTGGCTGGCTGTGCCTTGGGCAGGGGAGAGCTGGGAATTGGGTGATGATCCTACAGCAGGAGCAGTGTTAGCACTGGGCTCTTGGCCAGGAGGTTTTATCCTAAAGAAAAAGGCTGAGCTGGAGGTGTTGCACAGAGCAGACAAGCTGCAGCACCAGACTCGTGTGCATGAGGGATTTTTTTTTTGGAATAACAGTGCAGTCAGACAGGGGATTTGAACTGGGGCAGAAAGAAGGAGCCCAAACCCACAAAAATCCATTTATTGCTTCAGTTCCTGCTTAGTTTGAAGCCTTGTGCCCTGACCCACATCCCTGACACACCTGAAGCAATTTGAGGCATTTTTTAATGTCATGTTCATCACTGAAAGCCTCTTTATCCTGGGGATCTTTTCCTCTAAAGAAGAGAAAAACAAGAAACCACCACATTTGTCAAACTCTTCAGTTTTCATGGACTTCAGCAGAGTTTTCCTCAGCCTATATTTTTTGGGATGGGTTGGGATCCTGCATTCTCCTGGTACCTCCAGGATGTTGCTGATGGCAGCTGCCCAGGCCCTTCCAACCAAAATTATTTCAATTCAGGGTGGTTTTGTGGTTGTTTGTGTCATTGTGGTGGTTTGGGGACAGCCACACCACCCAGCTGTGCAGCTCAGGGTGATTCTGTGGTTATTTGTGTCATTGTGTCATTGGTTTGGGGACAGCCACACCACCCAGCTCTGCAGTTCAGGGTGACTCTGGTGTGGTTGTTGGTGTCACTGTGCTGGTTTGGGGACAGCCACACCATCCAGATGTGCAGTTCAGGGTGGTTTTGTGGTTATTGGTGTCATTGTGCTGGTTTGGGGACAGCCACACCACCCAGCTGTGCAGCTCAGGGTGATTCTGTGGTTATTGGTGTCATTGTGTCATTGGTTTGGGGACAGCCACACCATCCAGCTGTGCAGTTCAGGGTGACTCTGGGGTGGTTGTTGGTGTCATTGTGGTGGTTTGGGGACAGCCACACCCTCCAGCTGTGCAGTTCAGGGTGATTCTGGTGTGGTTATTGGTGCCATTGTGGTGGTTTGGGGACAGCCACACCATCCAGCTGGGGTTGAGTCCACTCAGTTCCTCCTGGCACAGCCCCCTCAGTTTTTCCTGCACAGAAAAGAGCTCTGGAGCCCCTGCAGACCCCCCTGCCCTGAGCCCTGCAGGATTTCTGATCTGCTCCCCTTGTTCCCCACCCTGCCAGAAGGGAGCCTCAGACCCTTGGCTGTGTCTGTCCTGATTTTGGGTGCAGATGATTCCCAGCCAGGAGCCTGCACAGCTGCTGGATTTGGTTCTAACAAGGACAGGCCCTTGTTTCCTGCTGTAGTTCTGCTCGATTTTTTTGGTAATTTGGATTTAAAAAGCCACCATGAATGCCCAGAGCTTTAAATGTCAAGTGAGCTGCTGGGAAAAAAAGCATTTGGCAAAATCTGTGTGCCAAGGATGCTGAAGGATTTGCCATCTCCATCCTCCTTTGGGAAGGACAGAGCCCTGGGAGAACAAGGAATCATTTCCCCTTCCACATCCAGCGACATCCAATGAAAAATATCATTTTCCAGCAGTCACTGCTGGCTCCTGGGTGCCAGGCAGGAGGAAATCCTTGCAGAGAACATTCCCTGGGATTGCTGGCAGGGCAGGAGGGAGCAGGGGGAGCAGGTTGCAGCGTGCTGGCCCCCAGTGTGGTTGTTATGATGTTTTATGTGGAACTCAGGGCTAATGGGGACCAGATGACAGAAAAGCTCATTGCTCCCCTGCAGTGCTCACCCCTGCTCTGGCCTGATAAATTCCAGCATTCCATCAGCCAGAGCCTGATTGGGAACAGATGGATCCTGCAGTGGGATTAGGGCTGGGGAGGCTCAGGAGAGCCTTCCCAGGGAGCAGCAAACAGGAGCTGGCATTCCCAAAGGTGAGGGAGGCACTGGGGATGGCAGTGCCACCTCCCAGGGTGGGCCCTGGAGCTGCTGCTGGGGGAGAAATTCCCAGAGCCACAGGCAGAGTGTTGGGAATGCTCCTCTCTGGCTGCCCTGACAGATGTGTGACACATCCTGGGAGCTTCGCCCCCGCCCCGGGGGCTTCATCCCCCGCCCCGGGAGCTTCACCCCCGTCCCGGGAGCTTCATCCTTGCCCCGGGAGCTTCATCCTTGCCCCGGGAGCTTCGCCCCCCGCCCCGGGAGCTTCGCCCCCCGCCCCGGGAGCTTCGTCCCCGCCCCGGGAGCTTCACCCCCGTCCCGGGGGCTTCATCGCCGCCCCAGGAGATTCATCCCAGCCCCGGGAGCAGCCCTGGAAACAGGCTGAGCTGTGCCTGGCACCCTCCTGGGTGTGCTGGCATCAACCACAGGACTTTTGGATGGGGCTTGGAGGAATCTAGTCTAGGAGAAGGAATTTGGGGGTAGAACGGGATGAGCTTTAAGGCCCTTCCAACCCAGTCTGTGATTCTGTGATGATTTTATGACTTCTGAGCTTGTGGCTTGGCCCCTTGGGTGTGGAGTCTGTGCTGGGTGCCTCGTTACTGGTGTCCACCCCCATCACAGCCCTGCCACTGCAGGTGGAACCCTGGCACTGAGTTCTGCCCTGCACACAGAGTTTGCAGTGTTAAAAACAACATAAAGCAGCATTTCTTGAAGCTGCTTGCTTTAAAAATTGCCCTCTCCTGCTATAAATGTATTTAGTGTTTGCATACTTCTGGTAACCCAAACGGGAGAGGTCAGGCAAAGGAAACTGAGGGAGCTGAAAAAGCTTAAACCCCAAAGTTAAAAAGTCACATCGATTTCTAATTGGTTCCATGTTTATTGCGTGGGTTTGATTGTATTTAGGAAATTTATGGGCATACTTTTACTCCTATTAACAGATTTCATTTAATAGTAAAGGATTACCAATATAAACCAAATTAACTCATGAATTGTTCCCAGAGCCAGTGACTCTGCACCCTCCCTGCTCAGCCCAGCACGTGAGGCTGGAATAGGTAACAATTAACAGCTCCACTGACATTCCTCTGGTTATATTTTTGTTCCTTTTCCCCAGGCACAACCACTCGGTTGTGAACTTTAAAATTGCAACATGCATCCCCCTTGTTTCCTGCAGGAGAAACAAGGTGTTGCTTATTCCCTTGCTGGAAGGCAGAGACTCCCCAAAAACTGGGCTGAAAAAACGTTCTTTGGCTGGAGGAACATTTCCTTGGGGTCTTGATCAGTCTTTTGGGGCATTTGGTGACTGTGTGGGGTGGGGTTGTGTCTTGTGGTGCTCTTCGCATGTTCTTGTGTTTTCAAATCCTTTTCTTGTGGTACTTGGACTCTCCTGCCAGGCCAGGCCAGGCTGATAATGAAAGGACAGGAGAAAATGGTCTTAAACTGCCAGAGGGCAGGGATGGGTGGGATTTTGGGAAAGAATTCCTGGCTGGGAGGGTGGGGAGGGGCTGGGATGGAATTCCCAGAGCAGCTGTGGCTGCCCCTGGATCCCTGGAAGTGCCCAAGGCCAGGCTGGAGCAGCCTGGGACAGTGGAAGGTGTCCCTGCCCATGGCAGGGGGTGGAAATTAAATGATATTTAAATGATATTTAAGATTCCTTCCAACCCAAGGCACTCCATGATTCCCTGATCCTGCTGACAATGGAATAACTGATATTATAACTGATATTACTGATGTTATATAACTGATAAAACTAATGTTAATATAACTGATGTTCCCTGTTCTAGCTGGAAGCTGGGAGTCCATCACAAGCTGCTGAAAGATGCTCACAGCAAACGTGGGCTGCTTGTCAGGCAGAGCCAAACTCAGCACATCAAAGAGAGCAGAGCAGCCCCGAGTAACAGCTCAGCTCCATCCCAGGGGCTGGGAGATTCTCTGGGAAGGACCTTTCTGCAGTGGGGAGTGACAAATGAGGGCTGCAGTTTTCCAGGAGCTCTGTGCTCAGCCAGCAATTCTCTGCTCTGGAGCTGGAGCTGATTTTGGCACGTGTCCCCAGCTCCTCAGTGTCACCAACAAAACCTTGCTGAGCACTTTCCCAGGAGCTGCTGTTCCTCCGTGGATCCTTTGCCATTTTTCCAGCCTGCAGAATTCAGGGATGTCCCTCCCAGCCCATCCAGCATGATCCTCCCTTGGTGCCTTTTCTCAGCTCTCACCAGGGCCTGCAGCCCTGCCCCTCCTGCCCCCAGGTTTTTGGCATTCCAGTTTTTGTAACTGGAAGAGGAATGGCTGTGATGCTCCAGGGAAGAGGAAGGACAAACAGCCTGCTCCTCTTCACCGTGGTTCAGGGTCATTTTTAGCTAAGAGTCATTTCCCATCTTGAAACATCCCCTTTTCACACACATGGCCCGAGGCCAAGGCTCCATTTCTGCTGGAGTGCATCACTGAAGGGTTTTTTAGCATCTGTGAGGGGTCTGCAGTTTGGGAGAGCATCTGTCAGCAGCCTCCTTGGAAATGTCCTTGTGTCCTTTCCTGTGCCCCAGGATTCAGGATTCAGGGCTCTGATTAACCCCTCTGGCTTCCCAAACTCCTCTGATAGAGTGAACATGAGCACTGGCAGGTTTTGTGTAAGAATTGGTAGGTTAATTAATTAAATTAATTAATTAAACTCAAGTTTTCCCCATAGCCACTAATCCAAGTGTGCCCCAGGATTTAGGAGGGCTCTAATTAACCCCTCTGGCTTCCCAAACTCCTCTGATAGAGTGAACGTGAGCACTGGCAGGTTTGGGTAAGAATTGGTAGGTTAATTAATTAAATTAATTAATTAAACTCAAGTTTTCCCCATAGCCACTAACCCAAGTGTGTGGATTTTATGCCCCTAATCCAAGAGAAGTGGATTTTATGGCCCATTTTTCCCTGCTGGGGTGTGTTGCTCATGGGGCAGCCATGCAGGGATGTGACTCAGTCTCCTGCTGTCCTGGTGAGTCACCGTGGGGGAAATGGGGGAAGGAATCAAAGGCTCAAAGAAAATCTCCTAACTGGAAAAATGAGCTGTGACTGTGGAGAAAACGTGACTAAGAGGAGATGGTTTCTGGATCTCCTGACAAGGAGAGGCTGGGAGCAGAGGCAGCCTGTGTGTCCTGCAGCAGACAGGCTCGAAATGCTTGGGTTTAACATTTTCCATCTAATCAAGATGGGAATGCACAGGAGGGAAATGTAATAAATTCAGTATTCCATGTGAAAGTGTGACATGTGAGGAATGAGTTTACCAGAGGTATGAAAGGATGCGTTGCCTTTGTGGTCAGTGCTCAGATTGTCACTGAAAAGGCAGAAAATCCAAAAGTGGGGGGGTGGAATCTGCCAGAAATGCTGCAGAGAGGCCAGAGGGCTCAGGCTGGGGGCAAACCCTCCAAGATCTGGCAAGGGGAAATCATTTTATCATCCTTTGACAAAACTGTTTGGGTTTGCTGAGGAAATGGCTTCACATGGACACAGGGCAGGGGTGGATGGGACATTGGCATTCCTGGGTCAGATGGGATTTTGGGAAGGAATTCCTGGCTGGGAGGGTGGGCAGGGACTGGGGTGGAATTCCCAGAGCAGCTGTGGCTGCCCCTGGATCCCTGGCAGTGCCCAAGGCCAGGCTGGACATTGGGGCTTGGAGCAGCCTGGGACAGTGGGAGGTGTCCCTGCCATGGCTGGGATGGGATGGATGGGATTTAATTTCTTTTCCAACCCAAACCATTCCATGATCTCTAATATTCAGCAAAAGCAGAATTGTGCCTCTCAAGGGCTCCATTTCCAGTTAAAGCCATCACCTCAGCAGGGATCCCACAAGTGTCAGCCCCACGTGGCTGGGGCCTCCTAGGGCAGGGGTTTCCAAACAAACTTTTAAAATCAGGATAAAGGATACCCAGTTTTGGTGGCTCTGATGGTTTGATATCCCATGAGAAAGCACAAAGACCACGAAGAGCCTGGCTGGGCTGGGCTGCTCCTCCTGCATTTCGCAATAAAGGGTTACAGGGCAGGGTTTGAAGCACTGAACACTGAATTTCTCTCCTTCTTTAAGAGTGCAGACACACCAGTGCCCTGCTGACTGCAGCAGTGCCCCAAATCCTGAGTGAGATATCCCCCCACGTGGTTCTGGCACCCCAGGATGGGCACTGACTTTTCTCTCTCTGGTTTGTGGCTGATTTGAATATTCCATTTATTTCCTTGCAGACACTGCTGAGAGCTGTGTGGCCAAGCTGTCCTTCAGCTGTCCCCTGAAGGGCCACTACTGCCTGTACAGCAAATCCAGCTTCACCCTGGTGAGCCAGCAGCCTCCTCTCTGGATCCACATCATGTTCCTGTTCCAGCAGGTGAGGGCCACACAGACCAGGGCCACCTCTGGGCTGCTCCCCTGGCACTTGGACAGGAATGTTTCATGGTTAAACTCATTAAACACGTCCCTAATTCACATTTATTTGTGACCTTTGTGATCCCCCAGAAACTCACTCAACTGGGCTGGAGTTATTTTGTGCTTTGTAAGTTTTTATATTTCTGTTAAACACCCCAAATTCAAATTCTAACTCAGTTATTTGTGACCTTTGTGATCCCCCAGAAACTCACTCGACTGGGCTGGAGTTATTTTGTGCTTTGTAAGTTTTTATATTTCTGTTAAATACCCCAAATTCAAACTGGATGGGGAGATTACAAAGTCTGAGGATAAAAAAAGTGGCACCAAACCATGTTGTTTTTATTCAGGCAAAACTTCCAGCGTGTCCCAAGTGCCTTGGAAGCAGCCAGGAGTTGGCAGAGGGTTTTAGGGGAGCAGCACCAGCCCCAGGGCTGCAGGAGAAGGTTGGAGGGGCAGAACCCACTGGGGTTTTTTACTGCAGAGGTTTGGACTGAGCAGAATTTTTAAATTGTAAATTTAAAACTGTGATTTTTCCTGTGTTCAGTGTTGTTTCAAGTACAGCCCAGTATTTGGACACATATGGAATTTCGTAACAGGTTACAAATAGTGTAAAACTAAGAGAAAAACCCTACATTCACACATGGAACAGGTGGGGTTTGAGTTAAAATACAATGTTCAGTTTCTTAACACCCACAGAGCCTTTCACTGCAGCTCATCCCACCCTAAGGCAACCCTGGAAACACCCAGGGATTATCCAAAATGTGACACAGTGAGGGATGCTGGGGATGGAACAGCCTGAATTGCTCTGCCCTGTGTTTTCCTAGAAATAAATACATTTCAAGAACACTGGTCAGTTAACCAAAAAAAAAAAAATTAATGGAGAGTTCAACTGAGTTCCAAAACTCTTGGATAGAAATTGGGAAATCCTTCGTGAGGAGAGCAGGAGAGCAGGATTAGGCTGGATGAGTTTGCTCAGAGAGAGGAGACAGAAAGTCCATCCAGGAATCCCACATTTGAAGGACATTGCCCATATTGTGAAATCAAACAGTTATAGTATGGAAAATCAGATTTGTTTGTGCACTTTCATCTTGGCCCCTGTGTGTAAATGCATTCTTTAATTCAAAGATCACGGAGGAGATACAGGAGGGGCACGAATGTTCCCTCAGCCACAGAGTTCCCGTGCCACTGACTGCGTGAGCAGCTGAACAACAAAGAACTTGGTGCTGATGAAATCCCAGGAGCATTCCCAGTGGTGGGAGGTTGGATCCTCACTGTCCTTTGGCTCAGGGAGCTCTGGAGGTGACAGCAGCCACCCCAGCAAGGTGCCATCCTGTCCTGAGGGTGTTCAGGTGCTGAAAACTCCTGCACTCTGTGAGTTGTGGAATTTTCCTTCCGGTATTTCATCCCCCTCTCTGTCTGTGCTGTCACAGACCCTGCTCTTGCTGCTCAAGGGCTGAGACCTGAAGGAGCTCCAAACAAACCCACAGAGCCCTGCAGGGGTGGGAAGCATCTCCTCCCTCTGGCTGGAAATGCCAGGTTTTTCCAGGGGAATGCACCTCACCCCAGGCTCTGTGTGGTTCACAGAGGCCAGTGCTGCTGAAGGGGTGATAAATGAACATTTCAGTAGAGAAATGTAATGAATTGACCAGTTCAGTGCTCATTGAAGGGCAATCCTTGGTGAGCCACAGACCTCAGAGACGTGGGATGTGCAATAAACTTCACAAACCCCAGAGGAAATGAGATATTTGATGTTGTATCCAATTGTGGCCCTGTTGATCCACCAGAACTCCCTCAGGAGAGCTGGACTAAGCCCTGGTTACACTCATAGCTGTCCCACTGTGGGGACAAGGTGCTTTTTGGTGAAAAAACACCTGAAAGAACTGTCATCATTCTCCCCAGAGCCTGTTTGCAGAACCTCTGTCCACACAAAGCAGCTCTGTGCAAGTCCTCAAGGCCCTGTGGGAGAGGACACAGCTCAAGGGGCTGCACAGCTTTGAGACTGCCATCATCCAGTCCACCTTCCCACAGCACCAGGTAAGGGGCTCCTTCCTTCACACACACAAAAAGTGGTGCCTGAAGTTTAAATTTCATGTATTTCTGGTTCTGTGCTGCCCAGGGGTGCAGCTCTGAGCTCACAGTCAGTGTCACCCAGCTCTGCACAGGGCAGGGACACAAAACAAATCCTTTTCCTGATGGACAACAAGGACAACTTTCAGGCCCAAAAGCACAGACAAGGGTGGGCTGGAGGGAGGAACAAGAAGGATGGGACCTCACAACCTGGAGCTGGAATTGGACAATTAAACCCCAACATGCAAATGGACCAAAACTGAGAAAAGTGCGAGGCCTCGTGACCGGTTGCCCATTTTGTGCCCACTTTGGGTCCATTTGGTGCCTGTTTTGGGTCCATTTGGTGCCCGTTTTGGTGCCCACTTTGGTGCCCACTTTGGTGCCCACTTTGGTGCCCACTTTGGTGCCCACTTTGGTGCCCACTTTGGTGCCCATTTTGTGCCTGTTTTGTGCCCGTTTTGGGTCCACCTTGGCTGTAGCTCTGGCCAGGCCCTGTCCTCCCCAAGGTGTTCCCTAAAGGCCTTTCAATAAATCTCTACTTTATTCTCTAGCTCTGTGCAGTCTCTGTTCCAGCTCAGCCCTTCCAAGCCATCAGGTTGAGCAGTGCTCCTTCCCCTCCTGAGTTTGGTTTCTCTCCTCCTGTCCCAGGAGCTGGAGAACATTCAGATGCAGCTGGAGGAAGTGAGGTTCTTTGATTTATTTGGCTACAGTGAGGAGGCAGCAGCCTGGCAGTGCTTCATGTGCAACAACCCCGAGAAGGCAACAGGTACTCAGGGCCCTGCCTCATGGTGGGGAAAGGGGAAACCAAATTTCCAGTGCCTATTTTAATTAAATTTTAATATAATTAAATATTTTAATTTTATATTTTAATTTTTTTAAACATTTCAAATATTTTAATTTTATATTTTAATTATTTTTAAATATTTCAAATATTTTAATTTTATATTTTAATTTATTTTTATTTTAATATTTTAAATATTTTATTTTTCTATTTTAATTTATTTTTTATTTTAATATTTTAACTACAAATGTTTTAATGTTTTAATTTAATTTTTATTTTAATATTTTAAATATAAATAATTTTAATATAATTTAATATAAATTTTAATGTTTTAATTTTGATTCTCCAATAAACTCCTCTTTGGTGAGGGAGTCCAGGCCCAAAGCTGATTTGGTGTGTGCTCAGGGGGACACAACCCCAAAATCTGCCCCATCACTGAGCCCTGGGGGGTGGGAGGGCTCTGCAGCCATCCTGCATGTCCAGATAAAGGATTGCATCTCCTGGGCCACATCCCAGCTCCTCTGGACCCTCCCAGGTGCCACAAGTTGGGATGTTGGCACAGAAATAACACTTGGTTCCTGCTTTCTTCACTCCCAGAATTATTTGTTTTAATATCATTTACCCCACAGTGCACATCTCCTTAGGGACATGGTGATTAACTCTTATAAAGGCATAATATTTATTGGAAAAGTAAAATATAAAGCTGTATAGGAAAAGAGGGTGAGTGGCAAATGGGAAACCCCAGCCTTTTTCCCAGGTGTCATTCCCAGATGGTGCCCTTTCCCAGGTACCATCTCCTGGCGCCCTTTCCCATCTCCTGGCGCCCTTTCCCAGGTGTCACCTCCTGGTGTTTTTGGATTTTTCTGGCATCCATCAGTGCCCTGACAGGCAGAGGAATGTCTTGTTCTTAGATGCTTTCTTGCCACTCCATTAAAGTCTGACCAATCCTGGCCAAGAATTTTGACTATTTTGGCCAAGTGTTTGAATAATTGGCTGCTTCAGGGATTTATTTTAACAGATAGTTTCTCTCCAGACTGCATCAAGCCCGAATTTAGGAAGTCTTGCAGGAGTGGCCAGGCTGCCCCTGCTCATTCCTTGGGTATTTGAGCTGCTTCTCCTTCCCCAGCTCCTGTGGGACTCCAGGAGCAGAAATAAATCCTGCTCTGAGTTAAAACTTCATCTCCACTGTGCTCCCAGTGTGGTTTCCCCATCACATCAGGGATGTTTGAGGAAATCAAGCCTCTTGCTTAAAATGTCAGAGCTGAATGAAGTAACTTTGGTCTGGATTTCCAAAGGCATTTAACCAGTCCAGCCTTGCCTCACCTCCTGCTCTCCTGGCTGAAATTGTCCTTTTCATGAGCAATTGCTCTCTTTGTCTCAGTTTAAAAGAATTTTTTGAGAAAAGCTCATTGTGAGTATCATGATTTGCTTCTGAGCTCCAAAGGCCTTTAGAAAACCAAGGAAGTAAATTCCTTGAATGGGTGATGTGAAAGCTGAGGAAAGGAACGTGGAAGAGGGAGCTCAGTGGAACAAAAATCTGCAGGGAGTGGCAGCTCCACCTTTGTGTTGGTGCTGCAGAGCTGTGGCAGAGTGGGAGACCCTGCAGGGTCTCTCTGGGTTTGTGAGATCTGACACAAGAAAGGATTTGGAGGTCTCCTCGGATTGCGGAGGAATTTAAAGGCTGTGAAACATCTTTTATTTTCATTCCAGAGTGGGAAAAACCCTTTGAAATCTAAAATACTTTTGAGAGGCAAGCAAGCAATCTCTTCCTCTCAGCAATGCAGTTTAGCAACCGAGCTCCTGTTGAAGAAGGAATTCAGAGGCAAAATTCTTCTCCTATTATTGTCTGCTGGGTTTGATTCATGTGGGGTTTTGTTGCATTTTTGGATGCCGTGTTGCAAGATGCCATTTATCCTCCAGACTTGGGCCAACACTGACTTAAATCCCTGGAATTGCCTCAGGACGGAATTCCCAGAGGAGCTGGGTCTCTGGCAGTGTCCCAGCCCAGGCTGGACAGGGCTTGGAGCCACCTGGGATGGTGCAAAGTGTCCCTGCCATGGCAGGGGGTGGGATGAGATGATATTTAATCCTTTTCAGCCCAAACCATTCCATGTTTCTGTGATCAGTGACTCCTGTTTGCCTGTAGCTGGGAGGGATTTTGGAGCTGGAAGCTGATCCTGTGTGGAAAGAACCAGTAAAGCTGAAGCAAAGTGGCTGTGATGCACCCACGGTGACAATTAAGAGAAAGTTTGACTCCTTCCCACGCATTCTCCTGCTTCCAAAGCATGTCTTGCACAACCACACTTTTCCAGAAGTGCTGTAAAATCATCCTGGATTGGCTTTTCCTGCCTCTGAGGAGGAGCATTCCCACAAACGCTGCTGGTGTGCTCAGAGGGAGGAGCAGCAGCTCCCGCCGTGGTGTGTTCCAACCTTGGCCATCCCAGCACAGCCAAAGGGATTCCACAGGCTCCTGGAATGCTGGAAAATGGGAGGATTCCTCCTGTCAGGACAGGCTGGCTGTTGGGAGCCTCATCCCAACACAACCCCCTGCACTGAGGGTTTGGCTTCACCAGCTCTTGCACAAAATATTCCCCAAATCCACTGGAGAGCCACGAGGGATCTGCAGCTCATTCCTCCTCTGGAAGCTCACCAAGACATGGCAGGGAGCCCTGGGGGATGCACAGGGGCCCTGGGGGCTGCACAGGAGCCCTGGCAAGGATTTGGGATTCAGGAAAAACTGAGGGAGTTTGGGAATTCCTCTAGAAAACTGCAATTCCCTGGGAAAACCTACACCACATTAACTTGGGGATATATTTATCCCCATCCTGCAGTGCCAGTTGTCCAGAGAAATGAAGGAGCCCAGCTCTAATGCTGATTTTTTATGATTTTTAAATCATAAAAAGTGGCATCCAGCAATGTGTTCCTTCCAGGTTTTCAGCAAAACCCAACGTGGTGATTAATGGGAGAGAGTGAATCCATATTCCCCGAGGTTAATTGCATTTATCTGCCACACATTCCATTCTTTCAAGTTCACAGGGGTTTATTATCACTGAGATCATTCATGAATTCTTGTGGAGGGTTTTATGTTTCATCAAATTCGAGATTTAAAGCTTTGGGTTTTATCTGACTCGAGTTCATCTTGGAAGAGTTTGGAGGGGTTTTTAACTTTTTGTTCAGTACCCAAACTGCTTGGAGCTGGATGTGTTGTAGTTCTGCAAAGAAAGCAAGATGGGAAATAGAAAATTCCAACAGAGACATCAACAGGAATTGCTCAGGGTTAAATTTCAGTCAGTGTGTCTACATTAAGATGATTTAAGGAAAAATAGATATTTCAAGACCTCTGGATATTTTATGACCTTTTTCAAACTGAAAGAGGAGAGATTTAGATGGGATATTGGACAGGAATTGTTCCCTGAGGGTAAAAGCTTTCCCACCACGAGGACACCAAGCAGCTTGCCCAGAGATGTTGTGGAGATTTTTCAAGTGCCACATGGATAAATCCATGAGCAGCCCAGTGTGACCCTGTGGGTGACCCTGCTTGGAGCAGGAGGTTGGAGGAGAGACCCCTCCAGCTCTTTTCCAGCTGAGTTATTCTGGGATTCTCTGAAGCCAACCGCAAGGAAAATAAGCAGAAGGGCTTAGAAAAATATTGGAAAAGAGCTTTGTTCTTATCTTGCATGAATCTCTCCCTCCTAATCAGCCCCTCAGACACTCTGGCATCGGATTCATTACGGCCACTTTGGCAGCTGCCACCAGAATTCCCCTTGGGATTCTCTGTGGATCCACAGGAGAAGTCCTCTGGTAGCATTGCCTAAAGCCACTGGCTCCTTAAAGAGAGATCAATGTTTCTTAGCAAATCCTGAGTTTGAAAGATTTTGGCCATAAAAATTCACTTCAGGCCAAAATTGCACATTCGCTTCCCTTCTCGTGTTGTGCTCCTGAGCACAAACCATCTCAGTATCATCTGGGCCCTGAGCCTTTTGTGCTTTGCCCCTCTTGGTTTGGTTGGAGCATGTTCCTACTGCTCTGGAATGGCATTGAAGGTGTTCCTGTGGAACCAGGAGCCAGGCAGGGAACAATATTTAACAAAATTGCTGAGTTTTTAGTAAGGGGGTCACTAAAACATTGCTCTGTCCCACTAAAGAGCGTGTGGGGAGAGGGAGCAGCCCCAAACCAGCCTCGTGGGAAATGTACCCCCTTCTGCAGTGCCAACATTTACAGAGGGAGAAAACAACCCTCTGCTTCACCCTGTCCCATGCCAGGCTGGGGCTGTGATCAGTGCTGGCACAAAAACATCCAGAGGAGTTGTGGGGTGGGGCTGCAGTGGCTGCGTGGAGCAGAGCACGGCTCCCTCCTGCCCTGGAAATCACAGCTGCAGCTCCCCCCCAGGCACTGAGGCTTTGCCAAGCCCCTTTTCATTCATCCATCTCCTTCCAAGTGCTCCCCTATCTGCACAGACAGGAATATTTATGGGCTTTCCTGAGGAAATTGCTCGAGTCCACACTGCACCCCCTCCACAGCCAGCCTCTCTGCCAAGGAAAACAACACCAGGGGAAGGGCACGTCCTCTAGTCCTTTATCTCCTTGTCCTGGTGTTGGTTTGCCCTCTTCCAGACACAGGCTGTGCCACAGTTTCAGGCACACGAAGGACGAGGCAGGCACAGCAGGTCAAGGGAAAGCTCCTCTATTTTAATTATCTACCTCCATTCTTATATACATTTGTACAACAGGCAAGAGATTGGCTGCACAGGTCACCACCTCTTTGACCTGGATGGTGAAACATCACCAGCAATCATATTTCTCCTCCCAGAGGAGAAATATGTAAATACAATAGATAAATTCTAAAAATATACATTGTTTTCTTGAAGCTGCACTGCAAGGTTTCAAACACTAGAAATCAAGAAAACTGAGGGCGACAAGGGTGGGTACCCAAAAAGCCTTTGGCACTCTTTTAGGCACCCTGCTCACCTCCATCCTCAGCAGAGCTCAGGAGGAGCTCAGGAGCTGCAGATGGCAGCAAAGATTTTCAAGGAAAAGTGGTGTAGGATGGAGCTGGGGGCTGGGCCAGCCAGGGATCACTGCCCCTCTGACAGATGCTGGGATGGGCTCCAAGGCAAACATCCCATCCAAAAACGTCCCTTCTCAGACTGCCTGTGCCTCACACTGCCCTCCTATCTATCTGGTCCTTTGTGTCCCAGCCAGTGGTGCAAAAATAGAAGAGAAAAGAAAATTAAACCCCTAGGAGATATCCCAGGGGGTATTCCCACAGCCAGAGGGCAGAGATGGGTGGGATACTGGGGAGGAATTCCAGCCTGGGGAGGTGGGCAGGCTCTGGCACAGGAGGAGCTGGGGCTGCCCCTGGATCCCTGGAAGTGTCCAAGGCCAGAAATGGTAATTGCATTGGGATGGGCTGAGGAACAGCTGGGAGGTGTCGTGGTGGGGAGAGGTTTGGGATGCAGGAAAAGAGATGGAAGAGGGGTCTGAGCTGCTCCATCTGCTCAGCCTCCCCAGCAGGACAGGGCTGAGCTGCCTGTGGGAAGTGAGAGCTGAATGCTGGAATTTGGGAACACGAGGAAGGCAGAACCAGGGCACGAGCCTTCAGCTGGGGAAAAGGGAGGGCAGGAGTGACCCTGGCTGCCTGTTGCCCTCCCCAGGAGTGAACCAGGACGGGCAGCCCCTGATGGAGGGCAAGCTGAAGGAGAAGCAGGTCCGCTGGAAGTTCATCAAGAGGTGGAAGACACGTTACTTCACCCTGGCTGGGAACCAGCTGCTTTTCCGCAAAGGCAAATCCGTGAGTGCCCCCCTTTCCTGACCCCCAAAAACCCTCCCAGGGGCTCCAGCCCTCAGCTCTGCCCAGCAGAACAAACCAGGCCCACAGCTCTCGGGTTTTGGGTTTTCTCTCTGACCAGACATTCAGGTGGTGGTTTGGCTGGGGTGGTTCCAGTGAGTCCTTTTTTGCCTTCTGCTCTCTGAAGGCTTTGAGTCTGGCATGAGAAGTCTCAAGGTCTTGTTGTTTCTTGGTTTCTCATGTTGTTTATTATTTCTTGTCTTACAAATTTCTCTGTGCCTGGCTGAGATGTTCACAGCAGCTCAGACACAGGTGACTCCCCCTGTGATGGGAGGT
>JBBMKD010000013.1:1132491-1144903 GCA_037834095.1 Argya squamiceps | reverse complement strand
TCCCCTCCAGGGTGGCAGAGCTGTCCCCTGGCAAGGTGGGAGCTAATGTCCCCTCCAGGGTGGCAGAGCTGTCCCCTCCAGGGTGGCAGCAGCCCTGGCTCCCAGCTGTGTGCAATCCATGCAGTCCACAGGGAATCTGCTGGGCTGGATGGGAATTCCTAGAAACAGGAACCAAAGGCTGTGCACCAGCACTGCCTTCCCAGAGCTGGATTGGGAGAGCTGAGCCCAGCTCTGGGAAGCTTTCCAAGGAAATTTTACCCTACAGCTCCCCCCTCCATCCCAAACAAAGTGTTCCCCAGTGTGTCTGACAGGAATGGAACAGAGGTATTGCACACAGGCCTCACATGCAGCACGGGGATAAATGGAATAAGCTGGACATTTTTTTCCAGCCACTCCAATTCCAGGCTCAGCCACCCATGGGACTAACCTTGCCTGCTTCTTGTTGACAAGTCCTCTAATTCATCCTGATGCTGATGACTAATATTCCTTGGGTAAAATCCTTGACCTTGCTGAGGTCAGATGCAAAACTCCTATTAACTCTAACAGGGCCAGAATTTTCCTTGGATCCATGTATGTCCTGGGGGTACCTTTACAGCTCCCTGCACCCCCCAGGCTGGGCCAGCTGCAGGAACACAATCCCTTCCCTCCCCACTGACACACCTCCAGCACCTGCTTGGCAGCCAGGAGTGTTTTGGTGAGAAAAGCTGCTTCCCCAAACTTTTAGCAGCACCAGGAACCAGCTGTGCCTCCAGCAGCCTGCACCGAGGCCATGACATGGATTTAAATACCTGAACCACTTTGGATTTAAATATCCAAAACATTTGGGTTTAAATATCTGAACCACTTTGGATTTAAATATCTGAACTACTTTGGGTTTAAATACCCAAAACATTTGGATTTAAATATCTGAACTGCTTTGGGTTTAAATATCCAGCAGGAGCACGTTGGTAGCTCTGACTGTGCAGTATTTTCCCTGCTGGTTTGCTCATCCTTGCAGGAACCACCCTGGTCCTTTGCAGTGACAGCATTGAGAGCTCACTGAGGGTCCTTGAAAAAAGGGTTGGATGCAAAAACCTCCTGAGAGCCCACAGCTCCAGGACTCATTGCACCCTGCAACGTCCCTTCTGCACTTTGGGGACAATGACAGAGAATTCCTGCAGCTTCCTGTGCTCCAGGAAACAAGAAATGGGGTTTGATTGGGTTTTTTTTTCCACAGAAACAACAGAGACATGCCTGCAGCAGTTAGGAAGGGTTTGCATTGCACCTGTGAAGGAGCAAGACATTGATTAATTAGATGTCAAATTACAGCTCCATTGGGTTGGCTCAATTGTTCCATAAATCTCCCCGTTGTCTAATTAGGTGAAGAAAGAAGCAAAATCAGACTTGATTCATTTGACTGCTTCACTGAAATGAACTGCAGCTCTCCAAACAGTTTTTGCTGGGCTTGGTTTTGCCAGGACATGGATGTCCCTGGCTGGGTGGGAATGTCCCACCTAGGGGGACCCCAGAGCCCCCAGCCCAGGGTCTCTGTCCCACCCCAGTGATCCCAGCCCCTCCAGGGGATCCCCCCAGCCCTGACAGCTCCCACACTGCCTCAGGACATCACAACATTTCCATTTATTTGCTTCTACAGATGTGGACACTGTAAATATAAATGTTGTGTCCATCTTCTCTGGATATCCACTCCCCAGCTCTGGAAGTGCTCAAGGCCAGCCTGGATGGGGCTTGCACAAACCTGGCCTAGTGAGAGATGGCCCTGCCCATGGAACAAGATGGTCTTTTGGGTCCCTTCCAACCCAAACCCTTCTGTGATCCCATGAAAATCCTGGCATTTAATCCTGCAACGTTTAGGGCAGGCCGAAATCACTTGGTTTTTTTAGGACAGAAGTAAAAAAAATACATTTACACAATAGCTATTGTTTGAGAGCCAAGATTTGCCTCCTGATCTCTGCCCCTGCCCCTCCCTTCCAGCTCCTCCTCAGCAGGAAAATCAATGTGGACTTGTGGTGGCCGTGTGTCCTAGAGGGGACAGATGGGGACATGGAATCCAAGGGGTCGTTCCCTTGCTGGCAGTGCCAGGGCAGGTGGCTCTGTGGCACCCCTGGCACTGCTCAGCCACTGCCTTGGATGTGGTTTCACCACCCAGAGCGTGGGCAAAGGTCACTGAAAATGCAGGATCACAGAAGCAACGCCAATGCCTCCAGGTTAGGAGCAAAAAATCAAACCAAAAACAAACCTGGTTTTCACTGGCAGCTCTGCATGGAAAAGATGTGTCTGTGAGAGGGGGGTTTGTTTGTGGGGAATTTTGTAAAGGATAACTCTGCATCACCACCAACGCTCCTGTCAAAGGCTGCAGGGCTGCCTGTGCTGGGACCAGCCTCTCCTTGGGGATGGATAAACATCAGGAGGAGGCCACGTGTGTCACAGCACAGATCTGCACCCCGAGGGCCCAGCTGCCTGTGCTGAGGGGCCTCCAGCACAAGGGAAAACACCCGTGGCCAGGGGTGTTGTTTTTGCTTTGAAGGAGGCAAGTGTGAGGATCCTTTGCTCCAGTGCAGGTGGTGTTTAGGCAGCAGCAGAGTCTGTTTTTCCAGCTGTCCATGGCTGTGCCTCAGCTCAGAGAATCACAGAATCCTGGAATGGTTTGGGTTGGAGGGGACCTTAAAGACCACCTTGTCCTTGTCCCACCCCATCCCACACCTTCCACTGTCCCAGGGTGCTCCAAGTTCCATCCTGCCTGGCCTTGGACACCTCCAGGGAGGGCTGCTGGTTCCATAAAATCCTTCTGGTGCCCCAAGCCCCATCCAGCCTGGCTTTGGACACCTCCAGGGAGGGCTGCAGGTTCCAGGAAATCCTTCTGGTGCTCCAAGCCCCATCCAGCCTGGCCTTGGACACCTCCAGGGATGGCTGTAGGTTCCATGAAGTCCCTCTGTGTCCCCTGCCCATCCAGCCTGGCCTTGGACACCTCCAGGGATGGCTGCTGGCTCCATGAAGTCCCTCTGTGTCCCCTGCCCATCCAGCCTGGCCTTGGACACCTCCAGGGAGGGCTGTTGGTTCCATAAAATCCTTCTGGTGCTCCAAGCCCTGTCCAGCCTGGCTTTGGACACCTCCAGGGATGACTGCAGGTTCCATGAAGTCCCTCTGGTGCTCTCCAAGCCCCATCCAGCCTGGCTTTGGACACCTCCAGGGGATGGCTGCTGGTTCCCTGAAATCCTTCTGGTGCTCCAAGCCCCATCCAGCTTGATCTTGGACACCTCCAGGGATGGCTGCAGGTTCCATGAAGTCCCTCTGTGTCCCCTGCCCAGCCAGCAGGGAGCAGGATAACACCAGCAGCAGGGGAATTCTGGAAGCAGAGTGTCCTCTAACACCTTTGGGCTGCTGCTGATGTTGCAGAGCCACACTTCCCACCAGGCCTGGCAATTGTGAGAGAAATCCAGAGAGATGCATCTTGTTTTGATCATTACATTTTGGGTTAGGGAACACAGCTTGACATGAAACCCAAAAACGCCAGGAATGCCTTTTGTCCACCAGTGGTTTTCAGCAGCTTGTTAAACACCCACAGATTGTCTGGGCAGCCTAAACCCTGACAGGCCTGCGATGGAGACATCCTTCCTTTATTTGGGCTGATGTGTGAGGTCACACAGCTCTCACTCCCTCAGCCACTGCTGCATCCCAAAATGTGGCTTGGGAGGAGCAGCCCTGCAGAGTGGTCAGCTGGACTGTGCCAGAACTGCCTGGAATATTCCCATTAATCGTTGAGCAAAGGAGGTTTTCTGAGCTCCTGGAGAGGTGGGCACAGGGAGGAGAGTGCCTGGCTCCCTGTGCTGACAGAGGCACAGCTGCAGGGCTTTAGGCACTACAACGTGCAGGTGGCAGAGGGATAAGGTGGGCATGGAGAGGATGAGGAGCAGGATTTGCTGATGGAAGGAGGGGATTGTGGCTCAGGACTGCTGGGTGGGGAGATTTTTGGCTCAAGGGCCCAAAATGTGGAGCAGGAAAAGTCCACCTTAAAGAACAACAAAAACAACAATGCTTGGCTGTGACCCCTGGAGCTCCTGGATGTGCTGGAAGCTGGGTGCTGACCTGCAGAAAGCCATGCTTGGTCTTGGACTCCTTGAGAAGAGCCCCAGGAGCAGGATGTCTGCTCAGACCCAGATGTTTTGGGGTTCAGGAGCTGGTCCCACCTCCCTGCAGGTGCTGCTCTGGCTGCCAAGGGAAGCAGGTGAGTGTCCAGCTTTGGTGTTATCCCAACCCAAAAGCTTTAGGGACAGCCTTGCTCTGCTCCAAACATAGAGGGAAGGGATAATCAATAATTGGGAGGGCCCAGCCTGTGAAATCCACTAATCTAAAATCCTAAATTGGTTCTTTTGGCCTGGTGTGGGCACGGGAGAGCCAGAACTGCTCCATGCACAGCTGAGATTCTGCTGCTTGCAGCTGCCTGAGTCATCCAGCTTTTCTATTAAGCTCCAGTAAAAATGGTAATTATGGTAAATGGTGATTTTTCTCTCGATGATGATGTATGCAAATGGGCTTTAAGGGAACAATTGAATTATGCTGATCCCTCCTGGGGCCTCACAGTCACACCAGAGCAGACGTCTGGCACGGTTTGAGGGTGGCACCACCACCAGTCTTGTTCTGCTGCACAACAGGGTGAGAAAGTCTTTCCTTCTTCCAGCCCTCCTGGCAATACCTGCAGGCACAAAAGAGCCACAAAATCAGAATTAGCACATTTTGAACCCGACACAATCCTTTATTAGTGCAGTCCCATTTGCAACTAGTGCAGGAGAAATGTGGAATTTCACTTTTAAAGCCCCCTGAGCTCTCCCTGGAGGGGCTGAGCCCCTTGGCCTCCCTTCCCTGCCTGGGGAGGATCAGAACTGCAAAATCCACTCCTAAATCTCTGTCAAAGCTGCTGCAGACAGCCACCAGGCCGTGGGGTGTTATTTTGATTTTTTTTTTTCAGTTTAATTCACCCCAAAATTGAGTTTTACCTGAGGTCACACACAACCTTTAGGAAGTTTTGGGTTGTTTTGCAGTGAAGTGTTGCCTCTGCTGGGTGCAGGGCCCTCTAAAAGAGTGCTCAGGAATTTATTATACAGGATTTCTTTCACCTGAACTTTGGAAAAGGTTTTGCAGATATTTGATTTGGATAAGGCTTTGCTGAGCATTATTATTACATACACTTGCCAGACCCCATTTTTTTAAAATGATTTAGAGAAATACTAGAAAATTCTGCTGCAGACAGCCACCCGGCCGTGGGTGTTATTTTGATTTTTTTTTTTCCCAGTTTAATTCACCCCAAAATTGAGTTTTACCTGAGGTCACACACAACCTTTAGGAAGTTTTGGGTTGTTTTGCAGTAAAGTGCTGCCTCCTGCTGGGTGCAGGGCCCTCTAAAAGAGACTCCTCAGGAATTTATTATAGAGGGTTTCTTTCACTTTGGAAAAGGTTTTGCAGAGATTTGATTTGGATAAGGCTTTGCTGAGCATTACTATTACATACACTTGCCAAACCCCATTTTTTAAAATGATTTAGAGAAATACTAGAAAATTTTATTGTCAGTCTTTCCAGAAACTAGAGAAGGCTCAAAGCATCTTTAAGAATCTCTTAGTTCAGACTCTGATCTGTTCCAAAAATGGGTGACAGAACTACTCAATAATGTTGCCAAAAGGAGATTTATATTAAAGACAAGCCTTACTCTAATATATGATGCTGTACACTGTGGGGCAGCTTTGCTCATAAAGGCAGAAATCCCTATTTCTGTCAATCCTTGAACAAAATGTCTTTCCACATCCCCATAAATTACTTATCAACACGATTTTTTAAAGTTAATTTTATTCCTTTGTGTAATTCCCTTAACTAACAGGAAGTGACAATATTCTGAGATATGGATATCCCAGATTAAATTTATATTAAATTTATACAATAGTACACTCTGGCAATGTACACACCTTTTATATGCTTAAATGCCAATTTTCTCTTGGTGCTCTGGGGAGGGAGAGCTTATTGATGACACCTATAACTAATAACTTCAAATAATCAATTTATTCTATTTACAATTGGGCTGTGGCAATATCTGGGTGTGTTCAATATTGCTGTTGTTATATCAGTAAGGAAAATCTTGCCCGTATATTCTCACTTTGATTTCTCCTTCCCTCTCCTGGAGAGGCTCTTGCTGTTCATGTCCCCTTTCCCCGTCCCGTGATGGAGGGGGCGGCACAAAAACAACCATCCTGAGGCTTTTCTGCAAAATCCCAACAACCCACTAGATGGCAAACAACCCCTTGAAAAAAGCCCACAAATACTGCTTGCTGTCTTCTTTAAACAAAGCCAGTGGAATTCACCCCTGGCAAATCGTTAACGGAATTATATTGTGGCTTTTAGTTAACCCCAGACTACAGGGAAGTCTGTAAAAAAAAAAATCATTAGTGAGATATAAAAGTAAAAGCTGTTTGATACTTTAGAATGTTGAGGTACAATATGAGATTTTACAAGGAATTGTTTGGGTTAGGGACCTTTAAAGGGACACCTTCCACTGCACCAGGGTTCTTCAGGGGCATCCACAGCTTCCCTGGGCACCCTGTGCCAGGCTCTCCCCACCCACCCAGGGTGGAATTCCTTCCCAAAATCCTGGCTGAGCTCACCCTCTCACTCCTGCCAAGGTAATGCACACCTCCAGCAGGTTGTGCTGGTTTTCTGCACGGCCCCACTCAGCCCAGAAGGACAGAATTTCATGTTTTATTGCAATCAGTGGGGGATTTGCCACTGACTCAGAGCTCAGTGGGGATTTCACTCAGATTCTGCAGGAGAAGTCAAGTCCCTGACAGAGCAGCAGATGAAGAGGTGAGGACCTCATGGCCCTGATCTTTCTGCTGTGAATCATTCTCTGAGGAGGAAAAAATAGCATAAAAGACCTCTTGAGGTTAAGGAGACACTTGAAAATGCTTTATAGGCAGAACAAACTTGCAAAGCCACGGAGAAATGCTTGGAGAGCTCACAGACCATGACAGGAATTCATTCCTGCAGGGAGAGAAGGGCCCAGCTGACATCACCCCCAGCTCTACCCCTGCTCTGCTTTGCCAACTGGTATTTTAACACTTGCATGATAGAAGTAACAACCTGTTTAATATTCAAGCAGCTTTTTTTTTTCATTTATCCACAGAAGGAGCCCTTCCTCACGAGCAGAGCAGTGGGTTGTGGCCACAAAAACCCAGCAGCAGAGCAGGAGAGGGTGCCAGCCCCTCTGAGCCTTTCCAGAGCAGCTCTGAAGAGCCCAAGAGCCTCCCTGGTTCCTCTCACAGACAGTGCTGCTCTCCCTGACCTCGCCTGACCCTCACCCCCGCTGGCCACAGCTCGCTAAATGCAAATATGCAAATGCTGTTGTGGTGACAGATTTGTTTGGTGTTTCCATGGGGTGAGGCCTCTCTGCAGCAGCGGGGTCCGTGCAGGGGAAACACCTGCTGGCACCGTGGGCTGCTTGCAGCTCCACGTTTCCTTCCCCCGTGATCAGATAACAGGGGTTTGGTGACAGCAGCAGGATGTGGCCTGCCTGTGCTCACACGGGGCCTCTCGTGGCTCAGAAATGCTCCAGAGCTTGGCTGGGACAGGCACCTGTGGCTCCTGCTGCACAGCAAGGTGGCTCTGGGACTGGGGTGTCCCTCTGGGACTGGGGTGTCCCTCTGGGACTGGGGTGTCCCTCTGGGCCATGCCAGGGTTGCTAACACAGTCTGGGTGGGCAGGAAATGCCCCAAGGCTCCCAATGCCCTGAGCCCCACCAGCGAGGCAATTCCTGGGGAAAGCTATTCCATCTTAAACAGATTTAACTCAGGAATGCTTGTTTGGGCTCAGCCTGGCTGGCCCAGGTGAGCACGGGTGATGCTGGGCTTTGCAGGCTGAGTGTCACAGTCATGACAGAACCAGACACTGCACTTGGTGGCTTTGTCCATGTCCATGTGCTCCCCAGCTCCTGGAGGTGGCTTCTCCATGTGTTCCCCAGCTCCTGGAGGTGGTTTTCCATGTGTTCCCCAGCTCCTGGAGGTGGCTTCTCCATGTCCCCATGTTCCTCAGCTCCTGGAGGTGGCTTCTCCATGTGTTCCCCAGCTCCTGGAGGTGGCTTCTCCATGTCCCTGTGTTCCCCAGCTCCTGGGGATGGCTTCTCCATGTCCATGTGTTCCCCAGCTCCTGGGGATGGCTTCTCCATGTCCACATATTCCTCAGCTCCTGGAGGTGGTTTGTCCCTGTGTTCCCCAGCTCCTGGAGGTGCCTTCTCCATGTCCACATGTTCCCCAGCTCCTGGAGGTGGCTGGTCCCTGCTGGCACACACTCCTCAGCTCCTGCCCCACAAGAGCAGGGTAAGCCTGGCCAGCCAAGCCAGCCTCATCTTTCTTTTTTTTGTCCTTCAAAGCTGCAGACTCATGAGGAAAGCTCTAAAAATACTTTGGGCCTCTCGTCACAGTGACAAATGTCCTTCTGCTGGAGCTGGAGCTATATCTGTCCCTGACATGAGCCGTGCAGGATACAGCCTGTTCTCATCTGTCCCCTCTGAGTGGCTGTGCTGTGACCTGCTCCAGCTGAACACCCTGACCTGCTCTTCCCTGCTCCCTCCTGCACCTCCAGCCCACTCAGCTGGGACAGCCTCGGACACCCACTCTGCACACAAGGACAAAGGAGGGGACAGCACCCCGAGGACAAAGCCAGGCCCGTTCCCTGCTCAGGCCTTTCCCCATCAGGAGGATCCAGCCTCTTGCTGAAGCAGAGTGGGTTTGGGAACCTGATCCATGCTCAGCATCATCCTCTCCCAGGTGCTGTTTTCCCAGTTTTCTCACCCCAGCTGGGAATACCAGCAGCCCCACAGCATTTCACTGGGCCAGATGGGATTTCAGGTGACACACTGGTGGGGATGTCACCCAGGCTTTGTTGTGCGTTTCCAAAGGTGTCCAGAAGGGTTTGTCACCCCCTCCCCAGGCCTGGCTGTGCCACCGCGGGGGACATGCAGCAGCCTGTTTGTTCCTGTCACACCTTCACGGTTTCGGGTGTCGCCGGCAGTGCTGAGTCAAAGCCGGGGCACGGCAGAAACCACGCGCCCGCCCTCGGAGCCACCCGTGTGACAGCAGGGATGTCACCACACCGCTGTCACACTGCGGGGCAATCACCTGCAGAGCTCTCCTTCCTCCCCCTGGCGCTGCCCACACGGAATTTAGCTGCTCGTGGCCGGCCCATGCACAAACACAACCTGTGGGAGAGCTAAGGCTGCTCACAGCCCACCTCTCCAGACAGAGATCCAGCCTTAGAGGTCGTTATTGCTGCTGATATACACCTCAACGGGAGCTGATAAGATCCAATAAATCAAATTCCACGTGCTTTTCCTGGAACACCAGCGTGTCTCGAGGAGAAAAGCAGGGTTGTGTTGTAAATGTGCTGGAAAGCAGGTTTGAACTTCAGGGGCTTCAATTTGTAAATGCACCAAACTGCTATATTTGTATTTATTTCTATGAATACTACTGTTGCAGGTAAGTGAGCTGCCGAACATCAGTCTGCAAGAAAAACTGATTTTAATACATGGTGAGTGTTCCTTACTTCCTTGTTTTCTCCATGCCTTTGATGGAAGTTCAAGCAATTTGTTGTTATGGGAAACCTGAAGCCTCGAGTCCATAAACGCATGATCTGGGAGAAACGGGCTTCATTTAGGCACTAAATCTTCTGAAAAAATCTGTACAACACTCACAGAAATGCAGATTTACTGAGAAATCAAAAGGCAACAAGTGTTGTGCCTTGAGTATGAGGTTTGAAGAGCACCAGTTTTCCAGTTTTGCAGCGAATTTTACATTCTAGATGACAGAATAATTGAAAAAAAAAACTAAAACTGCTTTCATATATGACCAATATTTAAATCGTTTATTGATTCTTTTAAGCCAGTCGCCAGCTGTGCCTCCACTGCAGCAAATAAGAAATGAGTGAGAGGAATTCCGCTGAAACCGAGGCAGGGAGGGATTCGGGGAGCGGAAGGTAAAGGCTCAGTTAACCTGAAACAGAGAAACATTTACAGCCAAGTGCATCCCGACTGCCCTGGTTTCACACCCGCTTATTCACGGTGCAAACTGCAGGGTGTGACTCCACTGCTCAATTCCCCTTTTCTCTTTCAAAACCAGTGAGTAAGAGCTTAGAGAACTCGCCCTCTGGGAACGATTTCAAATAATCCTTGTTCCTCTGAGCTGTTAATTCAGAGCCCGAAATTGGAGTCTCTATAAATCTTTCATGGAGGTATCTAACGAATTTTTTCTTCAAGTTATAATTTGGCAGAGCAAAACACTGTTTATCCAGCTGGAATAAATCCCACTGCCAAGGTTTTTTTTGGCAACAAACTTTTATATCAATGCAAACCCAGTACTCGACACATACGGGGGCTGTACTTGCCATCAGAAGTCCTGTTCCAGCTGATAATACAGATTTTTATCACTGAGATGAAAAGGAAATCTAGATTCTCAGTTAATTTATCACATTCAGCATGAAGAATTAAAGTCAATCTCCTAAATTACTTGAGAGAAAAAAAAAAGAAACAGACAACTTTCAACTAATGATTTACTTTGGAGATTTTAGAATTTGATTAATAGATTGATCAATAAGTTGATCTAAGCATATTGTGCATTGTCTTAGTCTTGTCTATTTGATATGACAGCAGAAACTTTTAGAGATCAGCTCATGTCAAAATATTTTGCTGCCTCAATTCCTGTCACATTTTCTTACAGCCATCATTCTTCAAGGAAAACGGATTTTTCTGTCACCACAGATTCTTATTTTCCCAAAATAATCCTTTCTTTTCTGTTAAGGTAATTGCACACTGTAATTTGTAGCATTTTGCTAAGAAACTTTTCGTATTTTGTTCTGGGAAACATTTGCTGCCAAGCCTGTAAATCCTGAGGGGATTTAGGTGATGTCACTCCCCACCAGAAGAGAGAGTTTGGGATATCCAAAACTCCCTTTCCACGAGGTGTTTCCTTTTTTCCCTTTTTTTATCGCTCAGCTTTGGTGTCTCTCACTGCAATCAAACACCTGGAAGAACAAAATCAGTTGATATTTGTGTACAACCGAATTAAAGAGGAGCTTCCATGGCCTGCAGAGTTCCAGGCCGAAGGGCTCCAGGAGAAACAGGCTCGTTGATGCCTCATCATGACTCAAGCAGGAATCATTGATTGATGTTATTTTCCAGCAGTGTCCTGGCAACAAAGCACTGCTCCTGCTGCCGAGGGGACAAGGCACTGCTCATCCTTTTTGAGCTCAAAAATAACCCACATTAAAACATCAAGGATTGGTAAGAATGGTCAGGCGGGTTGAGCTGCATAAGGAGAGCAAATACAGACCTCTGCAGCTTTTTGAAATATCAAAGTGCAACCTGGAAAACTGGAGCGCATTTAAAAGCAATAAATGATGGGTGTGTGCAGGAAAAAAAAAACCTAAATGGGCAAATTCCACTGCGCTGACACCTGCTGCTTTCATGACTCGTTTTTCCTCCTTTCCAGCCCCTTTGGCACATGGGGGAAATGGAAAGTGCTGTTTGCCTTCAGCAAATACCACATAAACCCGGGATTTTCACTTCAGGCTAATCTGAGGGTCAGAGAACTGAGTCAGCTTTTGCCAGCTCTCCTTTTATTGCTATTTTTTTAAACTCCAGTGCATTCCGTGGGCTGCAAATTGCTTTTGCCATTGCGGAGGTGTTTAGCACCAGCCTTGTGGGTTCGTAGGACTTTTTTTGGCTCTGTTATCACAACTCCAAAGACCGTTCCAGGTTTCTAAAAGGCCAATGCTGTTCCAGGTTGGTGGTGAGATTTTTTTTTATTCATGTAAAATTGGTTTTAAAATCTCAGGAACTGTATGTCACATGCCTATAGGAGGGGAGGTTGTCAAAGGGCCAGGAAAATAGGGTGAACTATTCCAAATAACTGAATAATAAATAATGTCCTTTCCAAATAGCCCGGATCCCTGCTGAATCATGAACCTGCACATAAAACAGCTCCCAATTAAATGCTTTATTTCCATTAAAAACCCACTATTTTGGTGATTATTACAGACTCCGAAGCCCCAAACTGTAATAGGAAAAGAAGGGTAGAAACCAAACATACTGTGGAGACCTTTCTAAAAGACACATTTTGTAAAAATGTGGGAAGTTTATTAATGATTGTAACCGTGATGCAAAATAGGCACTGCTCCACATCCCGTGAGGAAGAGGAGCACACCAAGAGCACCTCGGCCTCCTCCTCACGGCTGATCCTGTGGATGCTGAGGGAGCTGGGGAAGGGAATGGAGCCCCAGGAGGGGCTGAGGGAGCTGGGGAAGGGAACGGAGCCCCAGGAGGGGCTGAGGGAGCTGGGGAAGGGAATGGAGCCCCAGGAGGGGCTGAGGGAGCTGGGGAAGGGAA
>JBBMKD010000013.1:1111799-1130528 GCA_037834095.1 Argya squamiceps | reverse complement strand
CCCGTTCCGCCGCCATGGCCGCCGCGCACCCGGGCCCCGCCGCGCCCGCCGCCCCCGCCCCGCCGCCTCCCGCCGCTCCGGGCATCCTCATCGGCGACCGGCTCTACTCCGAGGTGTCGCTGACCATCGACCACTCGCTGATCCCTGAGGAGCGGCTCTCGCCCACCCCTTCCATGCAGGACGGGCTGGATCTGCAGTGCGAGACCGACCTGCGCATCCTGGGCTGCGAGCTCATCCAGGCGGCCGGCATCCTGCTGCGGCTGCCGCAGGTAGGCCCTCGCCGGGGCTTCCAGGGGGGCCGGGGAGGAAGGGAAGGGAACAGAAGGGAAGGGAAGGGCGGGCGCCGCCATTGTGACGGCGGGAAGGGCGTGAGGCGGCGCGGGGGAGCGGCGGTGCCTCACACAAAATGGCGGCGGCTGGGCCAGGGCACTGACTCGCCTCCTTCTCCCTCCTCCTGCTCTGCCCTCACAGGTGGCCATGGCGACGGGGCAGGTGCTGTTCCATCGGTTCTTCTACTCCAAGTCCTTCGTCAAGCACAGCTTCGAGGTGAGCGCGGCCCCGGGGGCAGCGGGAGAGGGCGGCCGGGGCGGCCACGCAGGCCGCTCGCTTCGAGCCTGGCGGATTTGCTTCTCAGTTGCGTAATTGTCGTTTTATCTGGGCTGAAATTTGTTTGCTTAACGGAAACGGGGCTTCTTTTCAGATTGTTGCTATGGCTTGCATCAATCTCGCGTCCAAAATCGAAGAGGCGCCTCGTCGGATAAGGGACGTGATCAACGTGTTCCATCACTTGCGGCAGTTAAGAGCAAAAAGGTAAGATCAGCTTCGTTATGAGCATAAGCACCTGTTACCACTAATCTGCGCTGCAGTTCTCAATTCACAGTATTTTTCCAGGCTAAGTTCAACGACCTAAAGTTGAGAAGGGAGTGCCCGTTGGCTGCTGTGTAGGCAGTACAGTGCAATCTCGGCTGCTGCTGCTTTTGTTCACTTGGTAGACCCGTTTTCGTTGTTGATTTAGCAGCAAGTTATGATTGGCAAGTATTGGTTCTAGCTTTAGGACCACGGTTGTAGTTTTAGGTACGTTTGTTGATCTTTTGATGTCTCGTAGTTGTTGTGAGGTAGTGTTAGGTGTGAGTAGCCGGTTAGTGAGTTGCTGTGTAATTCTCCAGTGTTTTAACCATACTCAGCAGTGCTGATGCTTTTCTCTGGTTATTCTGTGGCTGCCCACGTGTTGTTGTGGTGCTAAGAAAGTACCTGTTAAGAAGAAGTTGAAATTCTGTGGTGACAATGTTGCCTTCTAGAAGAAGCCATTTTAGAAAGTACCTGAGGAAAGGCCTGGTGTGGCCGGCAGGGTTTGCAGCTTTACCGGTGAGGAGTGTGCAGCTGAGTCGGGGAGGCTGGAGGCGTTTTGGGGTGCAGAAAGTGGGAGCTGCCTTGTTCTGGTGCCGTGGGGGCTCCCCTGGCTCTGCAGGTGGGGTAGAGCTGTCCCAGTTCTGAGTGCCTAATGCTTCTCTTTGTGTGTAAAGCAGCATTTTTATATGTAAAGCAAATAATATTGGGAGGAGGAAGGCGTGGTTGAAGGCAGAGAATTCTCTAGGTTGATGTTAAACACAAAATCTTAATTCTGTTGGGCAGCAGTGTCACAGTCTGGGATTGGAGGCTTCAGCTTTGCTTCTGCTGCCTGATTCCTTAAAGTTTCAGGTACTCCACAGTTACAAAAGGATTTTGTTTGCAGCTAAAGTGTGAAATTCACACCATTTCCCTGCCCTGTGTCTCCAAGTGACAGCAGGGATTTAAGCTGGTGTTGTGCAAGCTTTTCTGAGGAACAGAGCAGAAATCCCTTAGGGAAGGCAGCTGGTTGTTGGTGTCTTTATCCTGCGTCTGTTGGAATAGCTTTGGCTTTGGCCACCTTCCTGATGGTGTTGTCCTAGTTAGTTGTAGATCCAAGAAGGAAGAGTTGGTGTTACACTGTGGAGTTTAGCTTTGTTCTGTGTGGCCTTTAAGCTGTTCTCCCTGATGGCCTGAGAGAGCCGTGTGAAGTTATGCCAGGTGTGGATTCAGTGGGATTCCCTTGCAGTTATTAAGGCAGTCTGGTTATTGGAATGACTGGAGCAGGCTCAGTGATTAGTAATGTTTTGGCCTCAGTCCAGGCAGTGAAGGTTAATTAATCATATGCCTTGCTTGTCTTTGCAACGAGAATACAAATTAGTTGTTTCTTTTGTGCTCTTGTGAAGGATCAGAGAAACTGAACTTAACCTGTGAATTTAAATCTTTCCAGCTAGCCTGTTCCAAATCCCACCTTGTGCATGTTTCGTGGTGCCTAAAGTGCATCACGTCCAGAGAAATGGTGCACTGCTACCCATTATTTTCGGGACAAATGGGTATTGTTGCTCTGCGATTCTGAGCGAATCTGCACGAAATTAACCTTAAAAATTGCTGCAGTCTGACATTCAGACTCGCCCAACCCCCCCACCCCACACACCCCTTTTTTTTTTTGTAGCAAGCAGGATGTAAACGTTTTTCTGTACTTTTTACAAGCTGACAATTCCATCACCTGTACACGTGATTAACTTCAACTCTTTTTTCCCTTGCAACCGACTATACAGCGACCAGCTACATTTACCAAAGCCTGGGTGATGTGGAGTGGTACATAAAGATGAAGCTGTCGTCATGGCAACAGTGAGTGAAGTATGGAAAATCCCCAAGGAGAAGCCAGTGCTCTGAGCATAGGTCACTGGAACCGGGGGACAAACAGGTTGGCCGCTGGTGAACCATTTGGAAGAACTCCTGTATCTTGTTATAAGCTTTTTTCTTTGCTGTCCAGGTTTTTAGAATACTAGCTTGACCTTTTTTTGTTGTTGTTTTTTTTAATAATTTTTTAATTGAAGCTAACACTTAGGCTGTAGTTAGTCTCTCACACACAACCCAGAACTGAAACAGGCTGCTGTACTTTCTTTTTTTTTTTTAGTCTTAGCATTTCTGTTAACTGAAGCTCTTAACCTGCACACGAATTTGGGGTAGTTTGGGTAGGCTTTGCTTTCTTTCTTAACCAGTTTTGGGTTCTTAGTTCCACTTTCTGGCTCTGTATAACTGCAGTTTGAATTGACAGTAAAACAAGGCTACAGAAGTCTTGAATTTGTACATTTTTATCCGTTATGATGTAAGCAGTCCCTTCTATGTACCTGTTTGCAGAACTGGGAATTGCATTGGAATTTTCTTTTTATGAGACATGTAGTCAACTGAGGTGGTATTTCTAATGCTGAGAAGTAAGAAAAAGCTAAATAAGTGATTTGGACAAGCACATTTTCTTTGGGATCTTTGACGAGCATATGTGATGTAGAACTGCATGTAAAAATGTTTGTGTGCATGGAGAAAAGCTCGTACTGTGCAAAAACTGCTTTTTAAATGACTGTGTGCCAAAACCTCTGTGTTCTGAGCAAAGTGCAACTGTTGTTTAACGTGTAGAATGTAGTTTGAAGTTGATTTTATTTCTTTGAACTGTGCCTGAAAGCTGCAGAAGGTCCTGAGACTGGAAATGTGACTGGTGTGGTGCTGTAATCTCACATGGTGCTTTGAGGTGCTCGGTCAGCTGTTCCTCACTCAGGGGCCCTGCAGTGGGGCTGCATTAATGACACACAATCTTAGTGCCTTCAGACTGCCTGCAAACCCCCTGCTGCTTGTGTTTGTGATCCTGGAGACAAACAGAGAGCTGGGGTTCTTTTACTGACCAGCATCACAGATCTCTGCTCCTTGAAACGAGGTGCTGGTGCTCTGCTGTACCTGTCACATTAGGAACAAAACCCCACGCAGGGCACTGCTCCTCCAAGTATTAGTCATGCCAAAGACATCAAAGTTTAATATTACACCAGATAAAGCTGCAGCTCTGTGCAGAACTTAGGTCTCATTTGTCAGAGTGATTTTATAAAAAGGTATTTGTAATTTATTTATTGTTACAAACACATTACAGTGCGTGTTAATCTTCTGGGTTGTTACACAATCTAAATCCCCCAATCAAGTTTTGAATCTTAAGTGTTGGATTGACTTGCCAGGGGGGCTACTGTGTTCTTAAAGTCTTGTCTGGAGCTCTAGTGCTGGTCTGTAGGAGCAGATTCCAAGTGGGAGCTTGCAACACTCCTTGGCTGTACAGGGCTTGAAGCTTATATTTCATATATAAGCTTATAAATTCTTTTTCTCTGGTTTGTTGCTTGGCCCTAAGATAATTACTGAACTGAGAATAAGTGCAGCAAATGCACTGGCAAAGTTCCTCTTTTTTCTCAGTAGAAAACAAAGAAGTTTTTCAAAGGGGAATCTCTCAAGTTTCTAACTTGTAAATAATTGTTTACCAGCATTGCAGAGATAATGGCAAAAGTATTAAATTGGTGGCTCAATGCAGTGGAGAAACCTGACTTGTGCCAGTAATAAGGTGCAGTAAAACACTGAAATCTCCTGCAGATTTTTATTTTTCCCTGAGTGGATAAAAGGCTGTGTCTGTCTGGATAAACTGCTGGTTTTCCTGGCTTCCTTAGGGCTGTAGGACTTGTGAGCAGAGGAGTGTGGGACAGCAGAGTGAAGCAAAGCACACTTGGCACTTTGTGTTTCCTGCCCCTGTGCTGTGGAACTGGGCCAAGTGTGAGCTGTTGGTGCTGATCCCGTGGCCCTGTGCAAGGACAGTGAAAAGTTACAGTGCAGGAAAGGCTCCCTCTGTCCTGCTGCACTTGGAGCCACCTTAATTTGCTCCAGTGCTCTCAGGGAGTGCAGGGACATGTGCAAGGTGCTGGGTGATCCTGACTCCACTGCAAGGTGTTTTCATAGACTGGAAATCGTGGCTGTCCTAAGTGTTTAACCCGAGATCTCCCACCTGGGATGAAGCTTTCTGCTGACAGACAGCCTGGACTCCTAACTCTGCTCTGCAGATCTGTTCATGCCAGTGATCTGGAGGTGAAATTGTGGAGAGCAGGACTGAAGGAAATGTTATCAACACCAGTAAAATTGGTGGGAATGAATTGGGAGTGAATCAGCTTCACTGATGGCCAGAACTCAGCCTGGTTGTTCCACTGTCCCACTCCAGAGCTCTGTGTTCAGCCTGTCTCTGTAGTGTTCAGACAAAATCAGCTCCTCACTCAAGTAATTACTCTAAAGAAAAGCTTCTCAAACTTTTCTCTTTCAGTTAATTTATGGGGAGAAAAGAAAAACAACCAACCATAAACAAAAGGAAAAATCCCTCCCGATTTTGGGTTTATTTAGAGGAGCTGAAATGAAAAACTTGATAAACTTGCCCTGATGAGTGAGAGTAACACTTCACTAGAGAAGTGACTCTGCTGGAACATGGAAAATGTGGCATTTTCTGTAATGAGACTGGGGTTGCAGGTCCATCCTGGCCCAGGGAGCTGCAGTTGTTCATTCCAGAGCTGGAGCTGCATCTCAGCCCCTTGGCAAGAGCAGGGACAGCTCATGCTCCAGGGGCACAGTGATACAACAACAGCTTTTGTTAGAGGAGTTTGTTGTGTCCTTTGTGCCTGTCCAGGTGATGCAGAGGTGGTGGCACAAACTGGATTATTCCAGCCTTGTCATTAAATTGACCCTTTCTTCCTGGGGTGGGAACTTTGGTTTTTTGAGTGTTTTTTCCCTATCAGGGAAGAGAAGTGAGATCCACTCATGGAATTTGCCAGTTGGCAGTGAAATATTTTGTCTGATACAACAAAAGCTGTATTTTGAATCCACTTTGCATTACTTCTTTTTTTTTTTCTTTTGAAGGTAATGTAAAATAAATTTGTCACCAGTGCTTGGGGTGTGTGGTGTACACAAACTGGTTTATTAGAGCATAACGAGCTGCAAAAACATTCTTCTGCTTTGGAAAGCACATGGAATGTGTGAGGGATATTACAGGGAAAAAGCTGGTCTGTCTTCAGGAGGAAGTGGATTGAAATATCCCCTGTGGAATGTTGAAAGGTCAAGTCTAAGCACAGACAAAGCAAAGGATTTGGAGTGTGACACAGGTTATTGTGATCAAACATGCTCTGGGCAGTTCAGGGCTTGGATTTGGAAGGAATTAGGACTGACAGTGCTGGAGTTTGAAATCTCTCTCTGGAGTGAGCTGTTCTGTAATGCAAACAGCAGCAAGATCATCCCTGGTACCACTGGAGAGGGGAGCAGGCCCAGAGTCCCAGGCAGATCCATTTCCCAGGTGAATTCTGTGCTTCCCTCAGCTTCTCACACATCACAGGGCAGGGCTGGCTTCTCTGAATCAGCTGCTCTGCAGTGCAGAGGAAACTGCCATTTCTAGAGCACGAGTTGCTACTTTAATACCAGTGAGAGAACCCTGTTCTGGCTTCCTTCTGCTTTGAAATCCTGCCTGGCAAAGGATTCCTTCTGCCACCTCTGCCACGGAGAGGAAAAGTTCTTGGGAGTGTCCCCATCGAGCCACCTCCTTCCAGCAGCTGGAGCAGTGCAGTTTGCATACACAGGAGCAGAAGGTTATTTATTTATTTTTTTTTTATCTCAGCCATCTAATCTGTAGCTAGCCAAAAGCAGCAACTAAACTAGTTTATCTAAACTTGGACAGCACAAGATTAATGCTTAAACTTGCTTGCAGGAGTTGAAAACCGGTTTCTGTTGCCATTAGTTGGTTGGAAGGGAAAACAGAGTTGCCGTTGTTTTTGGATATGCAAAACAGTTTTGATTTTATTTCTTGCAAACTATAGGACTCCAAGCCCCCTGATACTTGATCAGAACTACATAAACACCAAAAATCAAGTAATCAAAGCAGAAAGGAGGGTACTGAAGGAGTTGGGATTTTGTGTTCATGTCAAGCATCCTCATAAGGTGAGTTCTCAACGATAATGTAATTGTAATTCTTACTCTGCCTTGGTGGCATCACTGGGAGCTGTGGAACAAGAAGTACAGGTGTCAGAATGACCTGAATTCTTCTCTTTATTCTCCTGTAGTTATTAGTGCTTTTGCCTGAGTACTTGGGCAAACAGCTTCTGTATTGATAGAGAAGAACAGTATTGATAAAAGTCACTTCCCTGGGAGAAGGTAAAGGTGGCTGGTTTGAAAATAGTGGAGAAGTAGTGAAATAAAGAATTGTCTGAATGTGATGGGGTGACAGAAGAGCTTGGAGGGAAGGAGCCCCATTGTTGGGGCATACTGTTTGATTTTATTTTTACATATGTATGTATTTACTTCCTTACTCCTGCTTTACATGTTGAAACTGAGTCTTTTTTTCTCTCTCCCCCCCTCCTTATTCCTCAGATCATTGTTATGTATTTACAAGTCCTAGAATGTGAACGTAATCAAACCCTGGTACAGACAGCCTGGTAAGTTTCTATTTCCCATTCTTTTCCTAGCCAGGAAAATAGTAACAGAAATAACAAGCCTGCTGATCCCTATGAACAAAGCAATGAGATGTAAGTTACCACCCAAACAACATTTGGACAAAATCTCGTGGTGCTTGTTTCTGCTTACTATTTTCATGGCTTGATTCCACTGCAGCGATGGAGAACTCAATTTAACTTTGTTCTTTTTTCTACTCTTTGATTGAAGGGTAGTCCCTGCTGGTAAGTCATAGAGCTCTGCCCTCTGCACCTCAGCCCATGACCTGGGGATGGCTGCTTTGGCTGCCCTTCTCTCCAGCCAAGCCAGTGCAAGCCTCAGCGAGTTCACTGCCGTCACCCAAAGCCATCGGGCAGCACCTCCTAGTTCTGTCCAGGATTTGTATATTTGGTTCTAGAAGTAACTGTTACAACTGTTTCTCAATGTCTTTTTGTTGCCTACCTGCTGTATGTTACAAGGACACGTGGGGGACCGTTCTGCCAGCGTTTCTCAGAGTTGATTGAACGTTTCAAGTTGAGTTTAACAGAGGGTGACAGTGCATGCAGCATGTTCACTTAGCAGCCAGGCTGGGCATGGGGGTGTAGAGTCCTCACTGACTCACTGCTGGTCTCTCTCCCATGTTGGGAATTTAGAAATCCCCAGAGCTCTGCTGTTTTCTGCATCTCTGGGCATGTGTTAACTGGCCCTGTGTAACCACAGGAGCTCAGGGGCCCAGTTCTGTCTCACACATCTTTTCCAACACTCAGTGAGCAGATGGGGTGCATCTCCCTGGATGGAGTTAAACTGACTGAAAGCACACAAAATTTCAATGCAGTCAGAGTTGTATGAGCTCTGCAGGTTGGATGTAGCCTCTGGATGATGGTAGGTTGAAAATATACCTTGCTCTCCTGGTGGCTCTTGAGTTCTACATTGATTTTTAAATACAAACCCATTGATTTTTAAGACAATCAGCTGGACAGATGCAAACTACTTATTAAATTGTAACTCAGTGGACACTTCCCAGTGTAATTTAACCTAGGAAGTGGCCATACCACACTGCTTGGATTTACTGCTCCACATTATTGCCTTGGGGTTTAAAACACTGGCAGTGGTGCAGACTGTCCCAGAGTGACACACGTAAAGAACCTGAAAGAAATCCCACGTTTAATGTAACAACAGAAAAAATAATAAAGTCAATTGAGTCTCCAGTATTGTTATCCTCTAAAAGAGAGGCAGACTGGAGTTCCAACCTGTGCTGCTTTGTGTTTTTAGGAATTACATGAACGACAGCCTCCGGACAAACGTGTTCGTTCGCTTCCAGCCGGAGACCATCGCGTGTGCGTGCATTTACCTCGCTGCTAGAGCCCTGCAGGTGAGCCCTGGCTGCTCTGAGCTCTGCCTTGCAGTGCTGCTGCTCTGCTTTCCAGGGAGCTCATGGAATTATTTCAACAAAACCTGAGCTGGAATCTCCGTTAAGCTTCTCCTTGTTTGATTCTCAGATCCCGCTGCCTACCCGTCCCCACTGGTTCCTGCTCTTCGGCACCACGGAAGAGGAGATTCAGGAGATCTGCTTAACAACCCTGAAGCTTTATACCAGAAAGAAGGTGGGTTTGATGGGTTAGGTGTTGCTGCTTGATGCTTCAGTGCAGCTTGAGATGAGCTATGGGTGTCCAGAAAAAGTTGGGAATTCCTAATACAGATGTACTAATGGGAAGGGCTTCTCTGAGGAGAGAACAAATTCTGGAAGTTACATTGACTGGATAGATCATTAAAAGCCAACTCAGTGTTTTTCAGAAATGGGATGAAATATGGATTGCATTAGTTCAGCTTCTTACCTGGTTGTTGCTTCCACAGCCCAATTATGAATTTCTGGATAAAGAAGTAGAAAAGAGGAAAATGGCACTACAGGAGGCAAAACTGAAAGCAAAAGGTTTAAATCCAGATGGAACTCCAGCACTCTCAACACTGGGTGGCTTTTCTCCTGCATCCAAACCATGTAAGTCTGTTTTCTGAACAGAAAAACCTTTTTTTGGTTTTTTTTGTTTTTTCAACATTTGTTTTAAAACCGGTCTCAAAACCTTGAAACCACATTAGAAAGAAAGATGTTTTATTCCATATTTCCCCAGATAAGAGAGTAAGATATTAATAGTAGGCACCCTTAAGAGAGTGCGATAATGAAGCAGGAATTGCTGTGTGTTCTGTGATATGAAGAGAGGCTTTTTGAATTCAATTTGGGGGTGCTGCAATGGCTTTTGTGGCCCCTTTTGCAGCAGATATCTGTTAAAATTCCTTCCCCTGGTTGTTTTTAATGTACTTGGCAACTGTTTGGTGCAGTGAGGGCAGACAGCTGGTGAGCAGGAAACAGGAGAGAGAGGCCCAGCACTGCCTTGGCATCAGAGGGAATTAAATGGAGCATGGATTTTGGACTGGCCAGGCTGTCTGAACTCTCATGGTTTCTCCTGAAGAGTCCTGACTTTTCAGAGGTCTTTGGGCTGGGCAGTGTGAATTTCTCACAGAACAAGGGAAGTATTTTCTGTGAGGAGGGAGCCCAGGTTGGAAGAGTTTGAAAACAGAGCTCTGATGGGCGTAACAGCCCTTCCATGAAAGGTGAATCCATCTCTGGAGAGACAGACTGATGTATTGACTCAATTTTATTTGTTACTCATTTATGTTTGTGCCGTTGTTGTAAAGATGAAATCTGTCATTTTACTGGGCAGGCTTAATCCTTTCTATAGCATTGGAAATAAATGCCAAGGTAACAAGTTCTGTATTGTGGGGCACAAGGGCAGCTTCTGTTTTGTACCTTTTGGCCCCAGGTGAGCATGGCTGTGTGCTCTGAAGGTCCCAGTGCTGTTGTTCCTTCATGGGGCAGAGGATTTCCCCATGAATATCCCATTCCAGGAGTGAATACAAATGGATCTCTCCATTTGGGATGAAATAATAGATGTGGAGAATAATAGACATTTGTATCTACACCTAGTGCAAATCCTGGTGAAGATACCTGAGGGATGTACACTATGTTTATGACAAAAAATGAATAAAGAACTGATTTTGAATTGCAATTTAATTCTTAGCTTCCCCAAGAGAAGTAAAAGCTGAAGAGAAATCTCCAGTGTCTGTGAATACCAAAACCATTAAAAAAGAGCCAGAAGAGAGGCAGCAAACCTCCAAGAGCCCTTACAACGGGTAAGTAAAACTCTGCTGGCTTGTATTTGAGCAGAAGTGCTTTCAGCTGAGGTGCAGGGAGCTCCTCCTGCCCTGTGTGGCGTGGCAGTGCCTGAGCAGTGTGGTTTGTGCCCTGCAGGCTGAGGAAGGAGAGCAAGAGGAGCCGCAGCAGCAGAAGCGCCTCCCGCTCCCGTTCGCGGACAAAGTCCCGCTCCCGCTCGCACAGCGCCCGCAGGCAGTGAGTGGGGCTGGGGCTGCAGGGGGGGCCTTAACAGGGCTGGGCACTGCCCAGGGACACGGGCAGCCACAGGGGGAGGGCTGGCTTCACTTCAGCCTCTCAGTGATGGCTCTGGAGTGAGAATTCAGGCTGTAAAATTAGCCTGTGCTAACTGCGTGTACCTGCGTAATCTGTGCTGGGCTCGCCTTAGTCTTCCCTTGTTAGTCTTGCCAAGGATCCCATTCCAAGTGAGAGCAGTCTCACAGTGCCCTTGGAAGGGGAGAGCAGTGCCCCAGGTGTGCAGCTTCCCTTTGTCAGTGCTCCCTGGGGCAGTGCCTGGCTCTTCAGGGCTCGGCCCCTCTCGTTCTGCAGGAGGAGGGGGATGCAGTGGGAGCTGCTGGCTTTTTAGATAAGATTATTCTAAGAATCTTCAGACTCACATCCAAGTTGCCAAAAGGCAGCTCCCAATCAGTGATCTGATGTTGACAAGGTGGACAAAAGATGCTGCATTCTGGTTTTAGTTTGAGCTGTTTATTTTCAAATGAGCTCAACTAAAAGACCCACAAGAGCGCTTGGGGTTGGAAAGACCTTAAATCCCACATCACCGACCCCAACCTTCCACGGGGCAGGTTCTGAGACATTTCCCTGAAGGCCAAACCCCTGATTTCCTCCAGTAACTGAGATCTTCAAGCACTGATCTGTTTGCTTTGCCTCTCTCTGTTTGCAGCTACAACAACCGGCGGAGCCTGTCGGGCACCTACAGCTCCCGCTCGCGCAGCCGCTCGCGCAGCCACAGCGGCAGCCCCCGGCGGCACCACAACCACGGCTCCCCGCACGCCAAGGCCAAGCACGGCCGCGAGGAGCTCAAGGGCTCGGGCAGGCACGGCCACAAGCGGAAAAAGTCGCGCTCCCGCTCGCAGAGCAAATCCCGGGAGCACTCGGAGGCGGCCAAGAAGCACCGGCACGAGCGCGGCCACCACCGGGAGCGGCGGGAACGCTCGCGCTCCTTCGAGCGCTCCCACAAGGGCGGCAAACACCACGGCAGCGGCCGCTCGGGCCACGGCCGCCACCGCCGCTGAGCCGGGCTTAGCTGGGCTGGGGTTAGCTGGGCTGAGCTGCTCCCAGCCCTGAGCTGGGTTTAGCTGGGCTGGGGTTAGCTGGGCTGAGCCGCCACTGAGCCGGGCTTAGCTGGGCTGGGGTTAGCTGGGCTGAGCCGCCGCAGACTGACTGCTCCCAGCCCTGAGCCGCCACCGCTGCTGAGCTGGGTTTAGCTGAGCTGGGTTAGCTGGGCTGAGCCGCCACTGAGCCGGGCTTAGCTGGGCTGGGGTTAGCTGGGCTGAGCTGCCACGGACTGACTGCTCCCAGCCCTGAGCCGCCACCGCCGCTGAGCCCGGCTTAACCGAGCTGAGTTCAACCCGGCTGAGCTGCCACGGACTGCTCCCAGCCCTGAGCTGCCACTGCTGCTGAGCTGAGCTTAGCTGGGCCGAGCCACCATGGACTGCCTGCAGCCCTGAGCTGCCACCGAGCCCGGCTTAACCGAGCTGAGCCCGGCTGAGCCACCACAGACTGCCCCCAGCCCTGAGCTGCCACCGAGCCCGGCTTAACTGAGCTGAGCTGAGCCCAGCTGAGCCACCATGGACTGCCCCCAGCCCTGAGCTGCCACCGAGCCCGGCTTAACTGAGCTGAGCTGAGCCCAGCTGAGCTGCCATGGACTGCTCCCAGCCCCGAGGCACCACGGACTGCAGAGCCTGCAGCAGCTCCCACCCCACAGCTCCTTTTCTAAAAGGTGTAGAAGACTTTTTTTTTTTTGGGTTTTGTTGGTTTTTTTCTTTCCCAGGGGGGAAAAGGAACTGTTACCAACTTTTGCACATAATACCTTAGCAGTATCCCAGAGAGGTGTGGCAAAACGATCAGGTTTCACTTGTATGTGTTAGAGTTGTGTATTGTTTATTGAGCTGAGAACTGGAGAAAGGAATTTCTGTACAAAAAGCAAAACGTACCTTATTTTTATACCAGTCAATTGCAGACGCTTATATTTAAGTATAGTTATTTGTTTAAACATGGTGGAGACTTTCTTACACTGGTTTTAGTCTGCATGTGTTCAAAGATTTTTACAAGAAATAAAATATAAAGCTTTTTTCTTTTTTTTTCTTTTTTTTACTGCCTGTTGGATGCCAAATGTGTGCAAACTAAACTTGGTTTTCTTACACACCACGGCTCTGAGCCTTGTGCCTGAGGGGGACACGGGGCTGTGGATGTGCTGCTGCTGTTGGGAGGGGAAAACTGGGGAAGCTTTGGGTGTTTGTGTCCTCCTGGTGGTGCAGCAGTGGGAACAAAACGCTCCTGGACCTCTCTGAAGTCCAGAGGGATGGGCTGCTGGTGTCCCCTGTCAGAGCAGGAGCTGCTGGGACATTCCTGGAGCTGTGCCTGCTGTGGGAAAGGAGAGCTGGAAGGGGAAAAGAGGAATTGGATCTGATTCTTCAGCTGCTGCTGCTCAGGTAGTACCAAACCCTGGAGCCCTGAAGGTGAGAGGAATTTGCTGTCCTGCCCATCTGGGCTCTCCCAAAATGCCTCTCCCCATCCCTGGGATGTCCCTGCAGAGCCCAGGTGCTGCACAGGGGCAGTGCCAGCCTCCTGGGAGATGTTCTGCAGACCTCAGGAGAGGAAACCTGAGCAGAAGCTCCATGGTTGGAACATCTCCCTGTCCTGCTGGGCCCCTTCTGGAAATGCAGAGAGTGAGTGTGTCTTTTCAGGGAGGAAAAGATAAAATGTCTCTGTGTTTCTTGGTTACCGCTGTTTCTCAGTCTGTAACAACTGCTCTGTGTGTGTTGTGTGCAGCAAAATGTTCGTTGCTATGGAAATTGAAGGAGCTTTTTTCCCCCAAATGCTGGGATAGTCCAGAGCAAAGGGAAATCCCTGGGTTTGGGAGGAGCAGCACCACTGCCAGCCTTGGATTTGAGATTTGTGTTGGGGTGACCCTTGGAGGGCTCAGCCCTGGGTTTGTGTGAGCACTGACAAACCCCTCTGTGCTTCCAGAGCTCCCCTTCCCTGACAGCTCCTGCTCCCCCAGGCAGCCCAGCAGGAGCTCAGAGTTTATTCCTGGTGGGGAAAACTCCTCCCCAGCAGGGCTGTGCCAGCTCTGGGCTGTGCAGGAGGTGATTCCTGAGGGAAAACAGCAAATTCCAGCTGGGAGTCACAGCCTGGCCCTCGGGTCTGTGTGGGTTCAGCAGGGGAAAAAGGGGCAGGGCACAGTCCTGAGGTTCCTAAATGCCCCATTCCCTGCAGGGCACAGCAGCTGAAATGCCCCTGCACAGTTCTGTCTCTCTTAAGACTTGGAATTCTGCTGTTTCTCTGAATTTTTGTCCCTGAATTTTGCAGTTCCCCTGAATTTTGCAGTTGCCCTGTGTTTTCCTGGAGCTCTGAGTCAAAATGAAGTGTTTGATAGAACTGATGGACTTCAAGCCCCTGTGTTGACCTCCAGGAGTCACCTGAGGCTTCACTCTGCTCATGTCTCAGTAGCTGAGACAATTTTCCTGGGAAATCTGCAGGATTCCTGCTCTGGGTGGTGCTGCAGCCTCTGCCACACTGCTGGGAATCAGTGGGCTCTGAACATCCCACAGGGGCAGGGAAATGTGCCAGCCCCTTCTCCTTGGGCACAGGGCTTTGCCTGGGTGGGTCTCACCCTCAGAGTTACTTTTTCTCTGAAAAAAAAAGGGTTTTGTTAAATTTTTTGACTAATTTTCAACAAACAAACAAAAAAAGCAAAGGTTTCAGGGCATTTCCTACAAACCGTTCTGCCTGTCCTTCACTTTCAGGTTTGTTACGGATACTGGAAGGATGAGCCTGGACCAGGAGCTTTGGGTGGTTTAGGAAGAGAAAAAAATGAAAAATCAGAATATTTTGGCTGGAAATTGGCCCAACAGGTCCCTCTGAAGGCTTCAGTCTCCCCCAAACCCACAGGTGAGTGGCAGCAGGTGAGGTGATAAGGCCCCTTCTCCAGGAAATCTATCCCTGGTTGCCGCTCCTGCCAGGGAATGCTCATGAAATTCAGGATTTCACATCAGGCCAAGTCTGTGACTCCTGTCTGTGCTCCCTGGGGCAGGAAGCAAACCTGGCCAGGCTGGCAATCACATCCCCCTTTGGAAAAAGCATTCCTGCAAAGGAAACAGCTTTCCATCCCTCCTCCTGCCTGGCCACAGCCCAGCAGGGCCATCAAAACAAAAAAAAGAGTTAAATTTAGTAAAGCTGGCCTGAAGGAAAAGTCTTTATATTCCAGTGGAAGGAAGAAAAACTTGGCAAAAAGTGACTTTTTCTGTCCCAGGATGGAGAATCCCTCTGGAGAGAGGAAGGGAGAGGCTCGTGCCCCCACCCTGCAGGCACATTCCAGCTTCCCAATCCCCCTGAGCTCCAGGGCTGCTGTGTCCCCTTCATTCCCATGGATTCTGTGTCCCTATTCCCAGGGGTTCTGTGCCCCCCTCATTCCCATGGATTCTGTGTCCCTGTCATTCCCATGGATTCTGTGCCTTCATCATTCCCAGGATTCCATCCCCCCTCATTCCCATGGATTCCCTCCCCTCAGTCCCGGGTTCCTCTCCCGGGATTCCCCCCACCCTGTCATTCCCATGGATTCCCTCCCCTCATTCCCGGGATTCCCTCCCTGTCATTCCCATGGATTCTGTGCCTTCATCATTCCTATGGATTCTGTGCCCCCCTCATTCCCATGGATTCTATCTCCCTCATTCCCGGGATTCTGTTCCCCCTCATTCCCAAAATTTTGTGTCCCCCATCATTCCCATGGATTCCCTCCCGTCCTTCCCATGGATTCTCTGCCTTCATCATTCCTGGGACTCCATCCCCCCTCGTTCCCGGGCTCCCCTCCCGTCCTCCCCGCTCTCCCCTCCCGTCCTCCCCGCTCTCCCCTCCCGCCCTCCCCGCTCTCCCCTCCCGTCCTCCCCGCTCTCCCCTCCCGTCCTCCCCGCTCTCCCCTCCCGTCCTCCCCGCTCTCCCCTGCGGCCGTTCCCGGTCCCGGGGCGCTCCGCTGCCGTTCTGGGTTCCCTCTGTGGGTGGAAGTGTTGCCGAGCCCAGCGGAGCCTCCCCCGCGCTCCCGGCCCTGCTGGCACCAAACGAGGAGAGGAGGGGACAAATGTCCTGCCCTGGGGACACAGTACCCCAATCCCAGCTGGGGGTGGATCAGAGGAGTGAGCAGGGACTGGGACAGCCCCGGATGGCCCCAAAGGGGACGGGAAATGGGGGTTCCTCACCAGGGTCTGGCACAGTGTCCCAGAGGAGCTGTGGCTGCCCCATCCCGGGAGTGTTCCAGGCCAGGCTGATCCCACTGAGTCCCTGCAGGGCAGCCCCAGGGCTTGTGCTCAGGAGCCAAGAGGGGAAATCCACTGCCAAATGATCCTAAACGAAGTGAATCTCCTGAAAGGCCCTCACAGATTTAATTATCCCTGTTCAGGGAGTGGTGCAGCTTCCCAAAATTCCCTCACTTGGGACCCCAGGTTTGTATGGAGCAATCAGGAGCCGAGGCTCCAATGCCCGAGCTCTCATTTTAAGGTGATTTAGAGGGTGAGAAGCCAAGGTTTTATTCAAAGCCTTGAAGGCTTTTCTGTGCCTCAATACCTCTAAAAAAGGAAACACCTTCAGCATCTTTCTGCCAGCTGGAGATGGTTCAAAGTTTGCCCCCCATGCTGAGGAGACACCTGGGGTGACAGGGACTGAAACAGGACAGAGCAGGGGAGAGGCTGGAGCTGTCACCCTGTCCCTTCCAAGGGAGTAAAACACCTCCTCCAAGGGCAGAGCACCTCCTTCCTCCCTCCTCCTCATCCCCCGGGTGCTTCTCCAGGCTGGGAGCCCTGGGCCAGCCCTGTCCCAACCCAGCCCTCCAGAATTCCTTATTTTTATCCACCACGATGCTCAGAACAGGCAGGGTGAGAGCTCAGGAGTGCTTTGCCATCAAGGAAACCACAAGAACAACCAGAGATGTTATCTCTGACATCTGGCTCTGATCTGGGAGCTCTGGATGGACACGGGATGGCCCCGGGGTTGTTTTTTTTGTTTCAGGACTCCTGGTGGGAAGCCAACACCGGGATCCCAGGGCTGGGGACACAGAGGCAGCACTGCCACCCTTCCCTGCCCCCCTTGACCTCAGCACAGCCAGAGAGCAGCAAGGTGTCCTCACACACCTCTCTAGCCCCAGGTGAGAGGCTTTAAACTCACCCAGTGTCACCCCTGCCATGGCAGGGACACCTCCCACTGTCCCAGGCTGCTCCAAACCCTGCCCAGCCTGGCCCGGGACACTGCCAGGGACCCAGGGTTATGGTGATCAGGAGGTTTAAGGTCCTGGAATCATTTTCTCTGGGTGATTCCTAAGAGGAATCCCTGGAGAGTTTTGCCTTCTGAGATCTGTGCACCTCTTCCACACCCCCTGCTCTGTGCCAGGAGCCTGCCCAGGTGGTTTTGCTCTCCTGTGATTTCAGGCACTGGTTTTGGATTAAATGCTGGTGATAAGAACCCTGAGTTGTGCTGTGATCCAGGGGAGAGGATGTTCCACAGATCCTGAGGAGAGGATGTTCCACAGGTCCTGGGGAGGGGATTGTTCCACAGATCCATGGGAGGGGATGTTCCACAGGTCCTGGGGAGAAAATATTCCACAGATCGAGGGGAGGGGATGTTTCACAGATCCTGGGGAGAAAATATTCCACAGATCCATGGGGAGAGGATGTCCCACAGATCCTGGGGAGAGGATGTCCCACAGATCCTGGGGAGAGGATGTTCCACAGATCCTGGGGAGGGGATGTTCCAGAAGTCCTAAGGAGAGAATATTCCACAGGTCCTGGGGAGAGGATGTTCCACAGATCCAGGGGAGGGGATGTTCCATGGCCCTGCCCAGCTGTGGATTCCCCAGGTCTCTGTTGCTGCCAGGGTCAGGCACACACAGATCCTCTCTCCCTGTGGACAAGGGGCTGTTTCCCTGTCAGATGGATCTTCAGCAGCTTTGGAACATCCTTACCCAGAGCCAGCCAGAGGAAAGGATTTCTGTGGATTTCTGTGAACACAGAAAATCCTGAAAAACCCAGAAAATCCACAGAAAATCCAGAACCAGCCTTTCAGCCAGAGATCAGAACTCCAAGTTCTCCCTGTGTCCAGCTTGAGCAGGTGAATTTGTGCCTCATCCAGCTCCAGCTCCTGCTTCCATCACCCTCCAAGGAGCTGCTGTGGGGTTGTTTTTAGAAGGAATCTACAAAAACAACCCCCCAAACCAGCCACCAGCAAACAGAGCAGAGCTGGCAGCCAGGGAGGCCACGCTGCTACTTGGTTACACCCACGGCGCTGTAAAATCCTGCTCCACTCCTGAGCCTTCCCGGACACCTTCCAGCTGTTCCCGAGGATCCTTTTTTGGGTTCTTTCCCCACAAAGGCACACGTGGTTCTTTGTTCAGAACTTTATGGTGATTAAAATGACCCCATGAGTCCTGCTCAGTTAAAAGAAGCCCCGCAGCCAGCACAGCGCACAGGAAACAGCTGGGGGAGAGGAGGCTGGAACGGATTTCCATAAAAGCCAACGATTCATGGAAATGTTCAGTGAGCGGGGTCAGCCTCGGGCTCCCGAGGAGCTGCTTCCCACCGGCCGAGGCCATTCCCGAGGCAGCCCCGCCCCGCCGGCATTCCCCGATTCCCGGTCCCGCCCCAGCACCGGCCGCGGGGCAGAGGGAATTCCCAAAATCCAGCCTGGGGACGATGCTGCATCCTCCCCAATTCCTGCTGCCAGTGAAATGCTGGAAGTTCAGCTGCCCTGGTTGTGGGGAAGGGATTTAGGAGAGTGCAATGCCTGTTCCAGGGGCTGGAGGGACACAGGGAATGGCTTCACATGGACAGAGGGCAGGGAGGGAGGGATGGATGGATGGATGGATGGATGGATGGATGGATGGATGGGATTTTGGGCAGGAATTGTTCCCTCTCAGGGTGGGCAGGCCCTGGCACAGGGTGCCCAGAGCAGCTGTGGCTGCCCCTGGATCCCTGGCAGTGCCCAAGGCC
>JBBMKD010000013.1:1095649-1108841 GCA_037834095.1 Argya squamiceps | reverse complement strand
GAGGGAGCGCGGCGAGGCCGGGAGGGTCCCGCTGAGCCGCCGCAGCTCCAGCACCTGCTCCCGGGCCCGGCCCAGCGCCGCCGTCAGCTCGAAACGCTCCTCGCACTCCCGGCGCACCGTGTCCTGCAGCAGGGAATTCTGCAGAGAGAAACAGCGGGAATAGAGATATCAATCACACAGTGTCCCGGGACAGGGAATTCTGCAAAGAGAAACCCCGGGAATGAGCCATCAATCACACCTGGACACTGTCCCGGGACAGAGAATTCTGCAGAGAGAAACCCCGGGAATGAGCCATGAATCACACCTGGACACTGTCCCGGGACAGGGAATTCTGCAGAGAGAAACCCCGGGAATGAGCCATGAATCACACCTGGACACTGTCCCGGGAGTTCTGCGGAGAGAAACAGCGGGAATGAGCCATGAATCACACCTGAGCACTCCTGGGACACTGTCCCTGCAGGAGGGAATTCGGTGAAGAGAAACACTGGGAATGAGCCATCCATCACACCTGGACTGTCCCTACAGCAGGGAATTCTGCAGAGAGAAACACCAGGAATATCCATCCATCACACCTGGACTGTCCCGGGACAGGAACCAGGGGTGGAACAGGGGATGGAACCAAATATGGAATCAGGTATGGAATCAGGTATGAAACCAGGTATGGAATCAGTCATGGAACCACATATGGAACCAGGGCTGGAACCAGGGATGGAACTGGGGCTGGAACCAGGGCTGGAACCAGCAATGGCACCAGGGATGGAACCAGGTGTGGAACCAGGGCTGGAACCAGGGATGGCACCAGGGCTGGAACCAGGTATGGAACCACATATGGAACCACATATGGAACCAGGGATGGAACCAGGTGTGGAACCAGGCATGGAACCACAAATGGAACCAGGTATGAACAAATGGAATCCCTCATGGAAGGCCATGGAGCCCCCCTGCTGTCCCAGCACTGCCAAGGCCCCTCCATCCCATGTCCCCATCCTTGGGCACAGATTGGGCACAACCTCAATGGAATTCCTCTCCACCTTTCCCGACCCTTCCAAGGAATAAATCAGTACCAACCCCAGCACTAATTCACTTGGGAGAGTTTTATTTTCCCTGTTGACCAATTCATTTTCCTGCCACTGAATTGCTTTGGACATTCCAGCCTAATCTTATCTGCAGTCCCTGACTCCACATTTCCCATGGAGCAGCTCTCCCCTCCCTTCCCATTATATTCCAGGCATTCAGCAAATGTTTGTGGTCAGAATATCCATCAGTTGAATTTCTCTTTGCATTTAATTCATTTTTATGCATTCCTGAGTTAGGGAACGTGTCTGCACTGGTGGGAGCTGGGACATCAGATCAAGGAATGAGAAATATCCATGTCCTCTACTCTAAAAATTGGGAATTCATTTTTGTTTACTCATGTTTGGGCAGTGGGACATGAGGCTACAGACTAAGAAAAGCCTTGCAGGACCTGGAAAATAGATATATTTTCCCATAAAACGCTAATTTAAGCATTTGCTGAATTAAAACTTCACATCTTTTGTCATCTGCCATATTTAGGAAATGATGATGGATTTGTTTGAGAAATCTTTGCATTTCAATGGATTTTCTGGTCTGAAACACAGACCTTTGAATGATTTTAGAAATCACATGTCTCCAAATAGAAATAACCAGGCATTTCCTGGGTCCTGTTCCTACCTCCTCTTGAACTTGACTCAAACTGTGAATCAGCTGTGTCTTCTCCTGGGTTAATTTTTCCAGTTCATCTGACTTGTGCTTAATTTCTTTCCTCAGCTTATCCAGGAATGATTCATTGTTGCTCTTTTCCATGGTCAGCTGGAATTCAAGTTCACTGATGAGCCTTTTAAGGCTCTGGATTTCTTTCTCCTTGTCTCCATCCTTCTCTGCCAGTTTCATTTGGGCATCTTGGAGCTTCTTCTCCAGAATTTCTGTCTCCATCCTCAAGCTCTTGGTGGCACTGGATATTAAACCTGGGATCTGGGTGAGATCAGACAGGAATTAATCTCCCCTCAGTAAATATGGAGAATTAATAGCAGACAAACGTTGACTTGAGGAAAAAAACCCAACAAATTCAAACTTGCAGGTCCTCAGAGAGAGAAAAAAAAAAAAAAGCTCAGAATTTACATAATTCCCTCAGAGGACACCAGAGAGCTGTAAATTAATCACCACTCACTGAGAACAGAGATTAATTAGTGTGTTCAAGATCAAACAGAGACATTGAGGTAAAAAAGGGAAAATTTAACTTTGAGTTAAATTTACTGCAAGCAGTGTTTCCTCAGGGTTTAAAAATCGTGGTTAAATATTTGCCAAGAGAACAAAGCCAAACTTATTTTCAGCTCTAAATCACGATGCCCCAGATTTTAAATAACAATATAACCTGCTTTAAATAACAACATAAAATGGTTAATTTTCCCAGATTTCTCTGATTTTCTCAGGAATTGTGTCAAGCCTTTTGAAAACTCAGGTTACAGCTACAATTTCTCAATTTCTATATAAAATTTGAGGGGGATCTGGAGCTTCCAACCCCCTGTGCTGCCAGCACCAGTCCAGCCCAGCTGGGCACCCACCCTGGAGCTGCTGGGTTCCCTTGGGAAGGGAAAAAAATATTGTTGGGATTGTGGCACCTCATCATGGCCTGAAACAGCCCCAAGCTTTCAAAAAAATGATGATGTCAGATTAAAAATAATTAACAACTCTGGGCACATAGATGGAATTTTGGTGGTGAAAATATGAGATGAGAAAGAGCTTCCACACCAATTAACTTGAACTGGAATAGTTATTTTCAGCCTGTTGCATTAAAAAAATAATTAAATATGATTTTTATAATAAGATTGGGGAAAAGTCCTGTTATCATCCAGAGAGAGAATGACACAGAGAAGGTTTTATTCCCTCACATTCCCATTTTTCACAGTTTTCTGTGGTCAAGTTTTCTCTGGAGCATTGCACACCTTCTGCTGGAGCTCCTCGTGCTCTCTCTGGTATTTTGAGATCAGCTCCTGCTGTTTTTGTCTCTCCAGGTCCAGCTCCACTCTGGCCTCTTCCCTGACTTTCAGAATTGCTTCTTTGTGCCGAGCCTCCCCTTTGGCCAGGTCCGTTTGCAGCTGGGGGACAAGAGTGGCATTGTCACCCTGGGCTGGGGAGGGAGGGACATTAAATCCCATCCCCTTTCACCTCCCACTGCCCCAGGCTGCTCCAATCCCAATATCCAACCTGGCCTTGGACATTTCCAGGGATCCAGGGGCAGCCACAGCAAATCTGGGAATTCCATCCCAAAATCCCATCCCAAAATCCCATCCAGCCCTGCCCTGTGTCCATGTGAAGCCATTCCCTGTGTCCTGTCCCTCCAGCCCTTGTCCCTTCATGTCCTTCATGTCCTGGAAGGTCACAAAAAGCCCGTCCCAGAGCCTTCTCCAGGTTGGAATATTGGGTGAAATTTCCCAGTCCTCACAGCATCACCAATAATTCACATTATAGATTCAAATTTGAAAATTCAGCCACAATTTCCTCAACAGAAAATTCTGGATTCTGAAGGCTGCATTCAGGAGAATTCTCTTCCTAACCCAGGATGTTCCTGTTCCCTTTGTGCAGCTGATTCTGATGGATTTAATTGCAGCAGGCACATGAAATGCACAACACAAACCTCATTACTTCAAATGATTAAAAGCACAAAAGCCCACAATGACCTTAATTACAATGATCTAATTCCACACATTATTATGAGCAGAAATATAATAAATCTTCCTGATGTCTTTGGCTGTTGTTTTCAGGTTATATAGTTATTATTAGTTATATTATAGTTAGTATAGTTACATTATTCAGTTATACAGTAACTAAGGCTCAGTATCCTACAACTCCAAGCCAGCTTTCATTTCTATTTCCATTATAGCTTTCACATTTTCAGAATCTTTTGCTAAGCAATCACATTGATAAGGTTTCCCTGATTGATCTTCCCCAACACTTTGTGGAAGTGCCACCCCCCAGAGCAGAGCCCCCAGAGTCACCTTGTCCCTCCAGGAGTCCTCAGTCCACACCTTCTGCCTCAGTGCCTCCTGCAGCTGCTCCGTCCTGCTCTGCTGGGACACCAGCAGCACCTCCCTAAAAACACAGAAATTCCCTGCAAAAGTGGCCTGGAAACCTGCCCTCACTGCTGCAGGAATTCCCTCTCCTTGCAAGGAAATCCTGCTCATCCTTGCCCCAGCAATCCCCACTCTGATTCTCACCATACCCTGCCTCCTGAATTTCATGTTTTAAGGAAAATACATCACTTGATCTTCCTTTGCAAATGGGGTTTTAATATTTCTTTCATGTTTTCAAGACAAATTTCAAAGAACACAGAGAAATTTAAAATATTCCAACCAGAACTTGTATTTCATGAACTTGGAATATCAGGATCATTAATTTAAAAACTGTAATGGGTTTGGAATGAAAACCACTGAGTGCTTTCTGTCCTTCAAGGTACTGTTTGTTATGTGGGGATTGTAGGGCAAGGCTCCTGGAGAGGTTAAATTCCTGTCACTGATGTTGTTAACAACTTGTCCACCTCAGAAATGCCTCAGTATTCCCTCAGCCAGGGCCTTGGGCAGGATCTGGTACTTGGGGAGGTGTGGGAGCAACTTCCCACCAGTTCAGCCTGGCTCTGAAGGGTCCCAGCTGTGAACAAAGCTGCCCTTGGCCCTGGGATTGCTCTGGAGATGTGAAAATAAAGCCCTGGGCTTCTGAGGGCTGTTTTCCCTGGAATGGGATCGAGTTTGGGTGCCTTTGCTTTGGACTCACCAACCTGAATCTGTATTTTTTTAATTACCTGCAGGAGAGTCTCCATCTCCAGTTTTACTCCTGACAGCCACAAAATTGTTTTCAGCATTTAAAAAAGTGCCAGGAGGCACCAATTGTTCTGCATTTCAGGGGGTTTGAATATTCCCTGCACCTTTAGCACAAAAGAGCAGCTGAACAGCTGCAAAAAATGAGGATTTGGGGCTCAGGTAAAACCCAAGCTAAAGGCCTGCAGTCCAAGAAAAAAAGAAAAAAAGAAAAGAAAAAAAGAAAAAAAGAAAAAAGAAAAGAAGAAAAAAAGAAAAAAAAAAGCAAAAAAAAAGCAGAACTTTTCTACTCCTATTTTTTATAGAACATTTTTTCTCTTCCATCCAAGTTTTGTCTATCCTGTAAGAATTTTAAAAAACAACCCAACGACCTCCAAAACCTGCAGAATTTTCAGGAGCAGCTGAGTCCAGCTCAGCTCCCTTCACCTTTCCTGTTTCAGCATCAGCACCTCCTGCTCTGTCTGGCTCAGGAGAGCTTTCAGGGCTTCCAGCTCACTCTCTGATCTCCCAGTTCTTCTTTTCAGATCTTCTTCTTTCCTTTCTTTCTCAGCCACTTCCTCCTGTAAATGTTTGCAGACTTGTTGGCAAATGAGCAGGGATTCCTCCTTTTCCTTCAGCTCTTTTGTAAGTCTACAGATGACATAAAGAAGTAGCAGCATTGTAGTTACTATATTCTTATTTGCAGGCAGGAATAATAATGCCTGGGAAATCAAATACTGGGCAAAACTCCATGTGTTCTTTATGAAGTTAAATCTACTGACTAGACAGAAGAATTTTTTAAAATGCATTGCATAAAAACTGCATTAAAATAATAAAATGTTTGCTGCCATTGCTCAAAAATATGAAATACCATTTCAGCATTTACCTGGACTCAACAATTCCATTTTCATATTTGATCTTTTTCAGTTCATTTTGACAGACATCGAGTTCTGTTGACTTCACCCTAAAAAAAAATTGGGAAAAAAGGGTATTATCCAAAGAAATGAGCTTTTATTCCTGCAGCAGCCTGGACATCACTTCTGGGTGTATTTTCCTCCTTGCATTTTCCATTTCAGGTAAAAGGCCACAAACAGAAAGTTCTGTCAGCAAAGGCTGTGAATAATTGGAATTTACATTTCCAGCCATCTCAGGCTGACCTGACTCACAAATGTTGCAAACCAGAAGTGAAATCTTGCAACACTGATGACAGTTTTGAGTAATAAATGAATAAAATGGAACAAATCCCAACTTTGTAGGTAAAAAGGGCTGGAAACTTTACAGGTTTCGTGTCATTACGTCACCATTGCACCAATTAATAACCATGGTTAAGGTTCATATTTACATTTAAACAGATATAGAATATGTTGTTTTATTAAACTGTGCCCATATTAGTCTGAAATGTTAATTTACACTTGGAAAGCCCTCAGTGTTTATTTGAGTGTGTTCATGACATCTTTGTCTCCCACTCAATCCTTACATTATCACTGCAGTACTTTGTTGCTAAGCATCCCAAATATTTGCAACTGGCTTATGGTCAGACCCCCTGAATAAAGGAACTGAAAGCACAAAGTGCAGAGCAGAGCAGCACAAACCCTTTGCTCAGATTCCAGGGAAAAATGGGGCAAGAGTGATGAGGGATGGTCATGAGCCTGCTCCTGACTCCTGAGCTTCACTTTTGGAGCTCCACAAACACAATTTGTGTTTTTTCAGCATCCTGCTGGCCCCTCTCTCTGAATTCTCCTGGGGATGATGATGATGATGTCCCCAGGCTGCTCCAGTTTTGCTCCACTGAGGATTTCAGCTCTCAGCTGTAGAATTTTAATGTTTGGGTGCTGTTGGGGTGTCAGACTCCTCCTGTGGGAGTGTTCTGAGTGGCTGGGAGTGATCAGGAAATGGGAGAAAATCCTGGAATGCTTTGGCTTGGAAAGGACCCTAAAACCCATCTTGTTCCAGCCCCAATGTCCAACCTGGCCTTGGGCACTGCCAGGGATCCAGGGACAGCCACAAATTCCCTGGAAAAGCTGTGCCAGGAAACAATTCCTGCCCAATAACCGCCCTAACCCTGCCCTCTGGCAGTGGGAAGCCATTCCCCCCTTGCTCCATCACTTTAGATTCCTTCCCACACACATTTTTATTTGGATTTCCCAAAATGCATCCAGCTCCTGTGTGTTAGGTGAGGAACTGGATCAGGCTCATTTTCTCCCCTCTGCAGTTCCATTCATCCCTGCTGCAGGAAGGAAGCCCTGCTCCCACAGCCAGGAAAGTGCTTAGAAATAATCATAGGAAGATAAAATAGTTCCTGTGTTGGTCAAAATCTGCTCAGAGCATTGGGACAAGCAGCACTTGCTTGGAAAAAAAAAAAGAAGAAGAAAAAAAGAGAAAGAAAATAAAGAAAAAAGGAGAAAAAAGAAAAAAAGAAAAATAAGAAAAGAGGAAAAAAAGAAGAAAAAAAGGGGAAAAAGAGGGAAAAAAGAGAAAGCAAATAATAAAAAAGAAAAAAGAAAAAAAGAAGAAAAAAGGAAAAAAGAAAAAAGAAGCAAAAAGGGAAAAATAAGGAAAAATAAAAAGGAAGAAAAAAAGGAAAAAAAAGAAGAAAAAAGATAAAAGGAGGAAAAGAGAAGAAAGAAAAGAGAAAAAAGAAAAAGAAAAAAGAAAAAAAAAAGAAAAAAGGAAAAAAGAAAAAGAAAAAAGGGAAAAAGAAAAAAGAAAATAGGGGGAAAAGAGAAGAAAGAAAAAAGAAAAAAAGAAAAAAGAAAAAAGAAAAAAGAAAAAAGAAAAAAGAAAAAAGAAAAAAGAAAAAGAGAAAAAAGAAAAAGAGAAAGAAAAAAAAGGGAAAAAAGAGAAAAAAGAAACAGGGGGAAAAAAGAAAAAAAGGAAAAAAAAGAAAAAAGAAAAAAAGGGGACAAAAGTGGTTTATGTTCTTTATGTGCAATGGAAGCAAGCAAGCAATGGGGATCTTACAGTAACAGCTTCTTGTAGTGGTCCATCTCTGCTGTCACCTTCTGCAGCTGCAGGCCAGCTGTCTCCACCTGGTTGGTTAAATCTGAAAGCAAAACCACCAGGTTGTGTCTCTGTTAATGTTAAATTAATTCACTTTAGTGGGTTTTTTCCAGCTCAGACCTGCAGCTCCCCACTCCCACCTCAGGCAGGGCAGAGAACACGAGCAGAGAGTCTTCAGAGCAAAAAGCTAGGGTTGGTTTGTCTCTTTGTTTGTTTGTTTGGGGTTCTTTATCCCACCAGAAAACACCAAACTCAACTACACTGAAACATGAAATGCTTTAAATCACATTGTCTGTACATAAAACTGAGAGCAAACACATGCAGCAAGGGGAACCCAAAACTCACGTGGAATTTAATTCATCTGAAACCCTGGCAGGAATTTAATGGTACTTGTAATTTAATTGTAATTTAATTGTGTACTTGTCTTATCCTCTAAATGTTATCTTTCAGAACACATCACCTCAGCTCCAATCAGCCACTGCCTTTTTCCCAGTACAATCCCTGGTTTTTTAATTAAATTACCTCATTTGGTTTTGTGTGCCTTAATGTCACCCTTTTCTATGTTTTTAAATCCTAAGAACAGCCACGACTTGCAGATGTGAAGCCCTTTAAAGTGAAGCACCAGCACATGGCTTAATCTGATTTTTATCTCCATGAAAATATCACAGAATCATGGAATGCTTTAGGGTTGGGAGGGACCTTAAAGCTCATCCAGTCCCAGCTCCCTTCCCCTGTCCCAGGTTGCTCCAGCCTGGCCTGGAACACTCCAGGGATGGGGCAGCAACTTGGGCATCTCTAAATTTGCTCATGAACAAGAGTTGCCTTCCCAGAAAGCCCAAGAATTATTTGAAATCAAAGTTACTACCAGAAGAACAGCACCACAAATTCTGTGGAAAAAAAAAAACCCAATGACAAATCATTGCAACACATCTGGAAATAAAAGAAAAACCAAGATTATTCCTCAGAAAGCAACAGCAGCCAAAGTGAGGTGACTTTGTCTCTGAAGGGAACAGCTGCCAAGACAGCCCTTCAAAGTTCTCTGCTGTATCTTCCCAGAAGCCAAACCTGTCATTCCTGTTCTTAAATTTATCATTTCACCCCAATTCCCTGAATTCCTCTAAGTTTTTCCACATGTCTCCTTCAGTCATTTCCAGCAATGAGGGTGGGTGATCCCAGTGTGGGATTTCCTGCCAGTCACAACTTATCCTGGTAAATCCTACAATTGGAAAAGTTCCCTCTTTTCAGTAAAAGGAAAAGGAAAGTTATTCATTAGACTACAACAACAACAACAACAACAAAAAAAAAATCAGGGAGAGAATTATACAGGGTAAAACACACAGGACCTGTCAGATCCATCCCCAAACTACCAGCATTTACAAAGAGCTTTTTGAAGAGAAAAGTACAATTTGTTGGACTTGACTAAACCCTTGGAGAAATCGTGGCAGTTAATTGTAGAAGGACTTTCTCCAGCACCTGCCAGGGGTGGCAGAACCAACCAAACCCATTTTTGTGTGAGTACCTGTGGTACCAACCCTCAGGTGTCACTGCCACGGGTGGCAGCTGCACTGAGGGCAGCAGAGTGACAACTGGTGGCACTTTCCCTTGTCCCTGAGCCAGCAGGGGTGGCCAAGCACCTTCTGCAGTCCCTTCATTGGGTGTTCCTCAGCACTTTCCTGCACTTCCCCAAAGCTGAAAAACCCAACTTTCATTTCCTGGCAGTGCCTGGCAGAATTCCTCCAGAACAGGGAGCAGCTTTGGCTTCAGCTGCCAGGCAGATGTGGGGCACAGCTCTGGGGCAGCCCTGAGAGCAGGAACGTGACTCTGAGAACAGATTGAACCCAGATTAGTGTGGATGGGCACCAGGAAGAGCAGAACCCTCTGCCCATCCTCACAGGCTGCTGTGGAGCTGCTTTTCCCAAACAGCTCCTGCTGACCTTTTCTTCATTCTTGTTTTAAAAGATCTCTGCCAATAATTAAGAGTGCTAAATAATATAAAGAATATAAATATAATGGTATGAAAATATTATATAAAAAATAAATTTATATATTAAAATAATATAAATAATATAAATGTAATGGTATGAAAATATTATATATAAATATATAAATGTATATATATAATTTATGTATTAAAAATAATATAAAGAATATAAATATAAATAAATATAAAGAATATAAATAGACTAGAATATAAATATAAATGGTAAATAATATAAAATATTAAAACATTAAAAATATATAATAATATATATAATAATATATTATATAAAAATATACTATCATATATAAATATATAAATAATATATAAATAATATATAAATAATACTATGTAAAATATATAAATATATAAATTATATATAATTGATTTATAAATAATAAAATATAAATAAAATACAAATAGTGTATAAACAATGACATGTAGATATATATCACAATATAAAAATATAAAAGTGGAAAATAATACAAAAAATAGTGGTATTTTTTCTTCCCCCTCAAAGTGGGAGCATGGACACAAGTTGTGGAATAAAGGAAAAGGAGAGGGATGAGGCTTGGTTTGGCTCTGTACTTTGGGTGGTCTCTCTCAATGCTGTTTCCTCTTTCACTCCATTTGTTTTCAGAAGTTTTCACGCTCACTGAGCATGGACAGGAGTTTTTCATGAGGGAATAGATGGATTTAATTATCCTAATGGTTTCTGCAAGTCTTCTCTAGAGAGAATTCCCACCAAAGTCAACGGGAGCTGCTGAGCAGAAGGTCCCACACTCATGGAGGCAGATTTCAATGAAAACCATGGTAAAAATGAGGCAACTAATGAGGAGAATGGCAATATAAATGGAAACTTGTGCTGAAAACCTGCTGAACAGAGGAAAATGTATTCAAATGTTTATGTAAAAAATGTTCTCTGGTAATGAAAATAAAGCCTGTTGCAAAACATGCAAAGCCACCAGAAAGAACTCGCAGTGTGTAATTGTGATCCTGGGCCCAGTGCTGCCAGAACCACAGCTCCAGGACTCAGCAAGCCCAAATCCATCTCAGTTTCATTCCTGTTTAATTTGATTTTTGTGACTCAGAATGGCCCTCAGCACAGTCACAACCCTTCCAGGAACCCCTCAGGGAGCCCAGGCTGTGACAGGGACAGGGACTGAGGGGCACAGGAGCTGCTGAACCACAGAAACAGAACCAAGCTGGGGACTGGTTCCTCTTCCCTGGGCAAATTGCATCACTGCAGCCCTGGTGTGTGCAAAACACCCAGCAGAGCCTGCCCAGAGCTGCCTTTCAGGAATTTAACCACCCAGTTTGCATCCAAGGGCACCGTGCCCCAGCTCCTGCCTGGAAACAGCAACAACTGGGGAAGTTTTCAGTGAAAAAATAAAAATAATCAGCAGCACATTGGGTAAGCAGCCACATCAACTCCACAGCTAATTCCTAACAGATTCCCAGGGAGGCTGGATCAGAGGCACACGTGCTAAGAGCTGTGTAATTTTCTGCTTTTCCTGCAAAAAGCTACCAAATCCAACCCAATGCCATTTGTGACAATTTGGGGGGAATCTAAATTAAAACTCAATGTTTCCTACATGTGCACAAAAAAAAGGTTATTTCACTGTAGTTAAGACTTTTATGGGGAGGTTCATAAGCACAGCTCAAATAGATCAGGGAATCCCAGGATGGTTTGGGTTGGGAGGGACATTAAATCCCAACCCAAGGCAGACTGGAACCCAGCCCCTCTTTTGCTGCATTTCTCTTGTATTCTGGGAAATGGGAGGTTGTAGCAATTATTTCAAAGTTATTTAATAACCACCCCTTGTATGGGCCCTGAATTTGGTCAATAAGATGTGTCAAAGGGGGCAAAAATATTTAATTTTTCTCAGAACACTAATTCCAGGCCAGTTCAGAGGTACACTTAACACAGATAGTCTGCAGTACATTTATTTAAAGAGCATAGCAGACAATCTGAGAGAAATCTGAAATACATCCACAACAAATGACTGTGGCAGAGCAGGAAAATGTTGCCTCACCACGTGTTTCTAGGGAGACCAAAGAAGTGAAGTAACACCCCAAGCCCCTGCACAGAACAGAATTATTTGTGTTTATAACAGTTCATGTGCTATGTTCTCTAAGATTTTTTTTTTTTTTTTGTCTACACAAGCAAGTCCTTCTTTTAATTTGTGACTCACAAAAGTCTGGAAGGAGCCCAGGGATGGGCTCCAGATTTAGATCCTTTCTGGAAAGCTCAGCAGTGCCATCAGGAAGTGTCCAAACCACTGAGAGCTGCCAGGAACTGGGAGGATGTGCCAGGGGAGGAGTGACTGGGGCTTATCTCCCCCAGCATATGTTGTTGATCACTGCCAGACTGGCCTTTCCCTCTGCTTCATTCTTTCACCTTCATACAGTATTGCGGATTGCCTTTCTGGGAGCAGCTTACCGGCTTTGCTGCCTACTCCAGGCCGCAATACCAGTTTGTGGGTTACCCAGTCCTGCTAGCTAGAAGCGTGGCGAAGCGTTCAGAAATGAAAGAGAGGGCCTCTTTCCGTGGTTGTGGCAAGGATGTCTATTGCTGGATCTTCATGTGGAAAAGGGCCCAGATTGGCCTAAGCATCGCTCTTAAGTACCTCAGAACATAGCTCGAGGCCAGAGGGCTTTGGCCAATGACCAGGGATGGGCTGGGTGTCCTAGAAGGGGTTGGTTGTCAGGACAATGGAAGGGGGCAGGTGCCTGAACACCTATGCAGGATGATTGACAAGGTGGGCCAGGGGAGGGGTTTGGGAAGGAACAGGCTAAGCACTTAGAAACTCGGTACATGCACTGCAACAATACAGAAAACCAGCAGAGAAAAAACAGAAAAAGGGACCAGATTCTGCACAGTTCTGAGTGGTACAAATCAAGGGCAGCCTCAGTGCCCTCAACAGAATAAACCAACAACTGCAGCCATGCAAACATGACAATCTCTAAGACCTTAAAAATCATTAAATAGGGGAAAAAATGTTATTTTGGCAAAGGCTGCTCCCCTCCCACTCCCCCAGTGACACGTTACAAGCACTCAAGGATTGGATTTGCTCATCCATGGCCAGAGTTCACACTCCAGCATCAAAGCACTGGGTCTAAAGCCTGAATTTTCTGCCTCTATTTCTGCCTGTTTGAAGCCAAGCTAATTGGGGTATTGGGATATCTCTCCTTTCCATGGGCAGTGCTAACATTTCCCTCTCCTTTCCATGAGGAATACTAACATTCCCTTCTCCAGCTCCTCCAGCTGCCTTCATCATCTCTCATCAGCCTCATTATGGCAGCAGAGCACCAATACATACATGTATATTTATATTTATATTTATATTTATATTTATATTTATATTTATATTTATATTTATATCTATATTTATATCTATAT
>JBBMKD010000013.1:1077684-1093040 GCA_037834095.1 Argya squamiceps | reverse complement strand
TTTCAGCCTGGGGTGGTGGAAGGTGTCTCTGCCCACGGCAGGGAGTGGAATGGGATGAGCTTTAAGGTCCCTCCCAACCCAACCCAAACCATTGCAGGATTCTGTGATGATAAATTGTGATGGGCTTTTGCAACATGCTAATTTAGGGAAAGAAAATTCAGGTTTTGAGAAGATCCAAGAAGCCATGCAGGCCCCTCAAAAATACAGAACACATTGAGCAACCTTGAAAAAATACAATAAAATAGAGACTGAAAAAACTTGTCTCTCAATATAGGAATAACAAGGCAATTCTGCATGGAGTTAAAGGGGGGCAAAGCTGAAAATGAAAGTGTTTGTTTGCCAGGTTCATGAAGAAACCCTGAACTCACTGTTTGCAGCAACCTCTGGAGTAAACAGAGGGAAAAAGAGAACTCAGCTAAGGGCAGCTTTCCCATCAGCACAAATACAACAATACAACTGTTTGATGCTGTGATGCTAACCCATGTATTGCAGAGTGTGATGAGATTTTATGTCCACTGCTCCTTATTATTTCTACAAAGACAGAAGATGTCTTTGCTGGAGCTTTTTAACAGCACTGTTACAAAAACAAACCAATTCAATGTTCAAATATAAGCTATTATTATATGATTACACTATAATAAGGAGTGAAGTGCCCATCCTCAGCCCCAGGGGTTGGTAATGAGGGATGGGATCTCACATCTGGTGTTTTCACAGGTACTAAGGGACCACTGAAGCCCCCCTAGTGTGACCTCCTGCTTTCAGTGTGTCCCCAGGCTGAGCACAAGGCAGGTGGGGACTCCAAACCCTGCCTGGAACAGCACAACCTCAAATGTGTGCCCAAGGTCTTAAAATATCTCTGAGCCAGAGATGTGAATGCAAGAGAAAAGAGCTCCAAGAGATACCAACAGAAATAATCCTTTTGTAGTGAGTTTTTGTCTGCACAGAGCTGCCAGGGTATCATTTCAAGTGCTGTCAGTGCTCTCACCCTTTTCAAGAGCATTCTCTGCTGCTGAGACACAATCAAGGGTGGATCGTTAGAGCCTCCTGATTAATGACTCAGAGAACAGGGCCTGGCCTGGCCTGGCCTGCTTTACAGCCCTCTTCTGAGAACTCCTTCCTGGTCCTGAACTCAAAATGAAACCAATTCTTTGAATTTTACCCTCAGAACCCGATGTTCTACTTAAGATGGACAATTAACAGCAGGATTGGATTCCACCACCTTCATTATTCTCCTCTTTCTTCCCCTGCCCTCCCCATCAGCTGCCTGGTGCTCCCAGCAGTGACATTCCCTCCTCCTGACTGCACAACACCCACCTTTTCTTCAGGCCTGTTGAGTCTTTTCACAGTAACAACCACAACTTTGGTGCTTTTAAAAACATTTTTTTCCTTAGATTTTTTTTTTTGCTAGAAAGGATAAAAAACCTCTCTTACCCAGAGTTTCCTTCTGAACTCAAAATGAAACCAATTTTTTGAATTTTACCCTCCGAGCCTGATGTTCTACTTAAGATGGACAATTAACAGCAGGACTGGATTTCACCACCTTCATTATTCTCCTTTTTATCTTCCCCTGCCCTCCCCATCAGCTGCCTGGTGCTCCCAGCAGTGACATTCCCTCCTTCTGACTGCACAACACCCACCTTTTCTTCAGACCTGTTGCGTCTTTTCACAGTAACAACCACAACTTTGGTGTTTTAAAAACATTTTTTTTCCCTTGGATATTTTTGCTAGAAAGGATAAAAAACTTCTCTCACCCAGAGTTTCCTTCTGCAGCTCACGGCACCGACTCTGGAGCTCGTTCCCCTGCTGAAGGGAAGTTTGGAGCTGCTGAGTTTTCAGCTCAACTGTGTCAGCCACCTCCGTGAGGTGTTTGACCTTCTCCTGCAGACACTCGTTCTCCCGCTGGGATTTGGCCAACCTTTGGTTCAGTTTGGGTATTTCTGAGGAGGCAAAACAAAATCCGTGTGAACTGTTGTTATTTTATGTTAATCACAAAGAAGAGCATCAAAGCTTTTAAAGAGCATTCACAGGCCAACAAAAATAAGTGGGGCTAAATTGTTTTGGTGTAGAAAGCTGGATTTGAGGGTGGGTGTGATATTCCTGCCGTGGCACTAGTCTGAGGTGGGAAATGTTGGATGGACACAAAGCCTGTGTAAGAAAGGCTCCACTCCTGCTTCCACACAGTTCCTCTGCATATTTGGAGCACTACAACAAATAGAACAAGGAATACTCCAGAAAAGAAGCCTTGAGATGATTTATGGATCCCTCTGAAGCTAAGGATGTGTGCAGGGACACTCCAGCCAGCAGCAGGCAGGGAATGAGCCCAAGAAGAGAGGAATCCTCAGGAACTGTGTCATATGGACACTGATATTTCTGTTCACTGCTCTTACAGGAGTGAGGATGACGGAGGGATGTTGTGGACACCATCTCCAGCAGGCAGGAGCCCTTTTTGTGCCCCCAGCTCCCTCCTCCTCCTCCTGCTCCTGCTGCTTCTGCTGCTTCTGCTGCTGCTGCTCCTGGGACACTTCAGCCAGCAGCAGGCAGGGAATGAGCCCAGGAAGAGAGGAATCCTCAGGAACTGTGTCATATGGACACTGATATTTCTGTTCACTGCTCTTACAGGAATGAGGATGAGGGAGGGATGTTGTGGACACAATTTTCAGCAGGCATATTTGGGTTAATTTGGTCATCAGTGGGATTTTTGAGTTGTCCTGTGCATGGCCAGGAGCTGGATTTGATCCTTGTGGATCCCCCAAACTCAGGATATTCTGTGGTTTTGTGATTCAGTGAAACAGCAGCTCATCCCCACTGAAACATGCTAAGAAAAAAATATGTCTGAATATAATTTCTGAAGGACTTTAAGGCTGTAAAAGTGGGCACAGGGCCAGCTGGGAAGCTCTGCCTGTTGCAGCCTGTAATTACACACACTTTTCAGTGAAACCATTCTCAGCTGAGGCACAGCAGAAATGGAACTGAAGGCTCACAGTCCCAACCGGAGGCTCCTGGAGAAGCCCTGGGCTGTGCCTTGTTCCCAGCTCCCCTGGCCCTGGAGCAGGAATTCCCGGGGCCAGGGGAACCATCCCCAGCCCCGGGGCTGCTCTGTGCCCCTGCCAGCCCCAGGGAGCCCTCAGACCCCTCGGGCAGCCTTTGGCACTTGGTTCTCACTCAGAAATGGGAGGAGGCAGAGCTGCTGATGCCGGGTGTGATGTGTGATGTGTGATGCTGCTCCAAGGGAAGGGCTGCAGCCAGCCCAGTTTTTAGATAACAGGACACTCCACATCCCACAGGGATGCTGCACCATCACCCTGCAGGATCCTTTTTCCTCTTGCCCAAAGGGGTTGCAGGGTTTTACCTGTCAGAGCTTCTTTGCTCACAGCTTTTATCTGCCGAAAAATCTCCTCCTTCATGGCAGCAAAGTTCTCCAGGTTGGTGGAGATGATCTCTTTAATGCTGTCCAATTCACTCCTGATGAAAGGGAACAGGGAGACAGCCTTGCTCAGGGTGGAGCAGTGGTGATCCAAGGTAGTTCTGCAAGAAAGAAAATATACCAGATGTGTATTTTATATAATTTATAAATTATATAGTTTTAATATACTATATTAATATATTTATATTAATATAGTAATATTAATATCACTTATAACTTATAAATTAAATACCTATATACCTATATATTATTAAATACCTATATTATTAAATAACTATAATTCCTATTATATTATTATAATATTCCTATATTACCTACATAATAATATAAATATATTTATATAAAAATATAAATATATAAATCAAACATATACATAATAGATTAATATATTTAACAATATATAAAAATTATATATTATAAAATGATATACCATTTAAACTGTATATATATAATTTATAAATAGTGTAATATATAAAATATTATATATCATTTAAACTGTATATATATAATTTATAAACAGTATAATTTATAAAATATTTTATAAATTATTTTATGAAAAAACTTGGGAATTAGACTAAGCTTGGCAACTACTTTCCCATTATCTGATCATTTATACTGCATTGAGTTACAATAATTTAGTGTCTGAAATGTGCTGTGTATTGAACAGATGTATAATAAGTTTCCCCATCTAAATGTTTAGTTTTTGTGAAATTTATATAATATATAATTTAAATTTTGTATGTAATTTATGAATTATATAATTTATAAATTATTTTATAAATTATTTTATACATAAAACTTGGGAATTAGACTAAGCTTGGCAATTTCTTTCACATTATTGAATAGATGAATAATAAGTATGGAATAGATGTATAATAAGTAATATTATAATTAATTATATTTTTAGATATATTATAATATATAATTATAATATAATCCCAGTATTGAATAGATTTATAATAAGTTTCCCCATCTAAATGTTTAGAGCTTTTAATTTATATAATATATAATTTAAATTTTATATATAATTTATGAATGTTATACTTTGTAACATATTTTATAAGTTATTTTATAAATAAAACTTGGGAATTAGACTAAGCTTGGCAATTTCCCATGACCTGATCATTTATGCTGCATTGGGTTACAATAATTCAGTGTATGAAGTGTGCTGTGTATTGAACAGATGTATAATGAGTTTCCCCATCAAAATCTTTAGAGCTTTTATGCATAAATGAAGAAAACTGGGTTTGTTTCATGAACAAAATCCTGTGCAGGAAACTGTGCAATCATTTTTAATTGAGCAATCAGAGTAACCATGTTTGAATGACTGTATGCAGGTTTATGGTGAATCTTTATAAACAATATTTATGTAAGAAATAGAGCATTTCTTTTTGTGTTCTCACCTGAGCACCTGTGACTGCTTGTAGGCAGCTTCCTTCTCCTCCTGGAAATACTGCAAATCAGCTTTCACACTTTTCACCTCCTCCTGCTTGGTTTTAAGTTCCACTGTCAGGGTTTTTATCCTGTAAATAAAATCAGAATATTGTTTGCAGCAATAATCAACCCCCAGCTTTGGTTTCAGCTTTCTCAGGGCACAGCAAACACCCCCAGAACCATCATCCCCCCGAGGTGTTCCTCACATCTGACATTTACCTTGGGAACTTCTCCTTGCAGCAGCAGTTTGTTTTTCAGGCCCAGCTCTCCCAGTGTAAATAAACACAGTTCAAACATTGCCCTTCCAACAATTCAGCACTTGCTCCCATAATTGTCAGGAAATGAATGGAATAAAGGAGCTGAATCCAATTCCCTCCCTGTGGTACGTGTGAGGAACAATCCCACCCAGCACATCAGCCCCAGCTGTTTTCTGGAGATAACCATCCCAAAGCAGCCTTCCAGCCCCAAAAATACAACTCCAGTGACAAGCAACTGTTAAAAACCAGCCCCTGTTTAAGCTTTCAACACTTACTGTTCACACAGAGAAAATTATCTGTTTGTCTGCTGGTGACTCATTGCCACAGGGAAATAAATAATATTTGAAGAGACAAGTATTTTACAAAACCAAAGGCTGGCAGAAGCACTGCATCAGCCTCAGCTTCAATTTGAAACAGCAGAAGAGAATGAGAATGATTTATAGTGAAAATATATAAAAATTAAACCAAACCATGACAGTGCATTAGTTATTATTGTCACATAGATCAGCACCAAAATGCACATTTTAAAAAAAATATTATATTTCTCTGGTTGAGAAACCTGGATCTGCTGAGCTCTGACAAAATCTGAACTGAACATCTGCGGGTTAAAAAGCAGATTTTTGGGGCTCAATTGTGATCCCTGGAAAAAAAATAAATTAAAAAAAATATTTGAAGACATTCCTGGCATTACCTTTTTAGGAAATTTTACCCATTGCTACCTGCAAATTTCCAGGAGGTGGAGAGCAGGAGGGGAGAAATAAAACCTGTTGGATTGTGGTTGGGAGCAGAACTGTTGTCACTCACAAGGAAATGTCCATTCCCTAAACAGCTCCAGGAGTTCAAATTTATGTTTTCAGACGAGGAAAAAAAGCAGTGATTTATCACTGACCAATAACAAATCCAAACTCTGGGAGCCAGGGAGAGCCAGATCCTCATTTTCCATTCTCGTTCTAGGATGAGTAGTATTTGAAGTATTTTGGATCAAAAAGAGACTGGTAAATAAGGAGAGACATCTTTTCTTCCTCTTTCCATTCCGGAGCTGACATTAAAGGGATTTTTCCAGTGTGTCCTGCTCAGTCACACACACAAAAAAGGTGGAAAAGGCAAGACAGATGCACTCCACTGCTCCCATCAGAAGGAAGCAAAATAAACAAGTTATTTTAGACCTTTTTAGCACAGAGGAAGAACCCAACGGCTCATGAAAAGCTGGCATTTCGGGAATGGTGGGAACACACTGATCTCATCATCCCCTGTACCACAGTGAGAATTCCCAGCCCTGGGCAGCACAGGAGGAACCCTGCCCGCAGTGCTGGGAGGGGAGGCAGGACACCTTCACTCCCCCCCCGTGCTGACAGGAGGGGAACAGCACGAAAAAACCCAGCGGGAGCTGCGAACATTGTCCCGGGGCGATGAGGAGCAATCCCCGCCTCGCAGGGGATTTAAATCATCCCTGCACTCACTCCCCTGGGACTCCCAGCGGGATGGAGCAGCACCGGCACTGCCAGCGAGCACAGGATGCACTCAGGAGCCTGGAACGCTCTGTCCAAAAAAATACTGAGCTCCCCCTCAGCATTTTACTGCCATGAAAGTTTGGGAGCTGCCCAGAGCCAGGAGCTGCTCACTTTCATTTCACAGCCAGCAGCTGCTCGTTTTCAGTTCACAAAGTGGTGAATCACCACCCCTGGAAGTGTTCAAGATAAGTGTGGATGTGGCACTTGAGGACATCTCCAGCATTTACATCTATTTTACATTTCCTGCACTGGATGAGGCAAGAATTTTGCTAATTTAATTTATAATAATTCAATTAATTAGCAAGACTGAAGTGATTTTAACACAGAGTAAGGGTGAATAGCAAGGTGGGATCAGTGCAGTTAATTTCCATTCCCCTGCCAGGATCTCAAAGAAAAAGCAACAAGAATTTTGCTAATTCAATTAATAATAATTCAATTAATTAGCAAGACTGAAGTGATTTTAACACAGAATAAGGTTAAATAACTGGGTGAGATCAGTGCAGTTCATTTCCATTCCCCTGCCAGGATATCAAAGGGAAAGTAACTAAGGACAGGTAAAGTCCCAGGTGGCTTTCCAGGTTAACCACAGGTACAAAACAGGAATACCTGAACCTAGAGGGAATAAAAAACTGAAACTGATAAGAGAGATTCAATCCCTTCATCTAGCAGAGATAAAAGTAAGAAAAAAGCCATGTTTGGCTTCTGGGAGCAGTGGTTTGTCAGCCTGGGCAGACCCAGGATGTTGAATACCACAGCACAAGGTAGTCAGAGAGGCCCAGGGTAGCCAGCAGAAGATAAGGAATATTCAGCCAAGTTATTTAACAAGGCACAAGTGATTTATGGCTGGAATGGAAACCCACTGCAAGTGTTCCACTTGATTTCAGCAGCTTTTAAATCAAGTGGAGCCTTAAGGGGGGAAAAGTGCAGAGATAAAAATTTTATTAACTGTTCCAGCTTTACTACAAAGAGTCAGCTGGATGAAAATTTAAAGTTTAGCTCTGGCCAATGATCCTCAACAAGAAGAATGTGCTGTCAGTGCATTTGCTCACACACTGGATTCTGCCACCAGAGCTGCCACCCAGGGTCGTTAAAGGGACAAGGAGAAAAGAAGCTTTAAAAATAGACATTAAACCACAGAAAATGTTAAATATTGGGAAGGAGGGGGTGGAAGATGTTAAATTTAAATGAAAAAGATGTTGCAAGAAACGTTATGAGTAATTCACAAATGCATTTTGTTCATTTTTGCTCTAATATGAATCTTTTATTAGTAATATTAGCAAGCAAAAGGCTAACTAAAGCCATTAATAAGTTAAATTTTTAACAGTATTTGAGTGATTCTCCAAGAAAAGCAGCTTTCCAAAGCATTTCAGTCCAATCTCAGGAACACCTTCAGCTCTAGATCCCTTGGTGTGAGGCAGTCACACAAGGAACACCCCTCCTGGGGATCCCAAAAATCAAACTGAGCTGATAATTAAAATTAGAACCTCATCCTTACAAAAAACTTCTGTCCATTTGAGTCAGATGAGTAAAAAATGACTCAGGGGTTTCTGGTGGCCTCAATCCATCAGCAGCAAACTTGAGCAAATTGCATTTTTATAAAGTATCTTTTATTAATTGACTATTACCATCAATTATTTATAGTCCTGCTGTAATCAATTAATGGAACATAACAATAGATTCCAAAATATGTGCATAGAAAAGGATACAAACCCTGTAAGTATGAGCTGAAAGAACACATTTGAAGGTCCTAATTGTGCCCTGAAAATCCAAATGTAACTCTGGGATCCCTCATTAATTACTGGAGTTCTTTAGGCACAAAATTCCCCTTTAACTGGGGCCTTCCCATATCTGTAAGGATTTGAAACTTCCTGTTTGTGAAGCAAAATGCCCCTGGCAGTTCCCAAACTGTTCCTCATTCCTTTAGGATTCTGTACCAGCCCTGCAGAGAGGGAATCCTGAGATTCCCAGGGAAGAACTCTGGGAATTCCTTACCAGGCTACTGTGAGACAGCCAGCCCAAATTTCAGCCCTGTGGAACTCCCAGCCCTGTGGAATTTCCTTTGGAATATTAAGAGATTTATTACAAGATAAGATGAAATATTCATCCCCTCCCTTTGGGAGTGTGTGCAGGGGAAATCCCTCTGAGTGCCTTCTGGCCTTTCCTTCACCTTGCACATATTGACAGCTCCTGAGCTGCTCAGGAATTCTGAGCCTGCTATGAAATATGATTTAAATCAAGTATTACAGTGTGTATGGGCCATCTGAGAAAAGCAAGACAAGTTATCTGTATTTGAGGCTGCTGAAATCCCCCAGCACAGCCAGGAGAGGAGCACCACAGGAGGTGCTGTGCTCTGACCTTTCTGTTTTGGATTCACTCTCGGCCCGACAGAGCTCAAGGTCGTGGTGAAGAGCCTGCAACTCTGCCTGAAGCCTCTGCTCCCGTTCCAGGCTTCCTTTATACACTTTTATCTCCTTCTCCATGGCCTTGACTTTGTCTTCCATCACCTTCAACTCGTGGAGTGTCAGGTAGCTGACCCCGCAGTATTTGCACACTGTCTGCTCCCGGGGCATCTACAAAGAGACAAAAGGCTTCAGACTGTCTGTAAGAAACAGGTTCAACTGAAAAAAAAATCCTCTGAAACACTGAGAAATAATAATAATAATAAATCCAAACAATTTAAAGCATTTACTGCTCTGGAACATTAAGATCAGATGATGTCATTGCTTTCATAAATAAAGACAAAAGTCCTCATTAGCAAAATGAGCCCCAGCTAGAGCAGCACTTTCCCTTCCTGGCAACATCCCAAGATACATCAACTCTGGCAATTTGATATGTGGGAACTCCCACTGAAATGCTAAAGTACTTCTGAGTTGGGTTGGGTGGATTCATTGAAAATGAAATGCTGTGTTTTATAAAGCTATTTCATTAATGAATCTGGGATGGCCTGTGCCAGATAAATGTTATTTCTCTGTGTTTCCAACAACTGGTATCCAAGTGAAGGAGGTAAGATGAGGGAGGGTGAATAAAGTGATGTAGCCCACAATGTTCACAGAAATAATTCATGCCTGATGCTGGTGTGGTGCCCATGGCACTGGGGTGCTGTGGAATCTGTAACCCCTTTGCCAGGTATGAAGGACTCGGGACTGATTACATAACACAGAGCATGTCCCACACACCCAATGGAAAGGTCATTCATTAAACAGGCTTTTCCAACTGATCTGGTTATTAACCTTGCAGCAGGGAACATGCAAGCACCTGCTCAAACAGTTTAAGTCCAATTAAGAAACTTTGTTTTACAGAAGAAGAAAAAAAACAATGTTTTGAGACATTGGGATAAACAGAAAGAGACCCTACCCAGAGGAAAGAAAAGAGCTTTCAACGACTATAAATTAAAGACTCATACAACAACCTTTAGTAGTTTAAATATAGCTTGATATAAATGTCTTTCAGGAGGCCCTGGACAAGCTTTATTTCCCCATTTCTCAATGTTGCCCCAGTTTAAAACCCCCCCTGGTTCCAGCTGCTCTGAAGGAGCCGAAAATGCAAGTTTATTTTTCCTGGCAGCTGCAGCCTGTGCTTGGAAACCTGAAACTGTTCTTCAGGGTAAGTACCCCGGAGTTCCAAAGCACTGGAATGAGTGCATGAAAAAGGACAAAATGAGCTGTGCAGGGAGCACGGGAGGGGCTTTATCACAGAGAGGACACGGTGCTCTGTGCAGCACAGCCACTGCTGCTGCTCACACCAACAGCTGAGAACTTGCACTGCTTCTCCCAGCAAAAACAAGATAGAATCACCAGGGGCCTGAACTGGAGAGGGTTTGTGCAAGCACCGAAACGTCTTCGTTTTCAAAGTCAGTTTTGTTACTGGATTTCAAAATAAATGAAGTCACAGAACAATAAATACTCTCTGTCTGGGCTCAGCTGGAAGTGGGTCCTGCTCTCCTTCCCATCCATTCCTCAGGTGGAATGAAAATCTGGGAGGATTTTCTGATCAGTTTGGATTTTTACAGTATTTGCTACAGAGTCAAAAAAAATCACAGAACAGGAAATTCTGAGTAAATCAGGACCTTGCTGTGCACATTAATAATTACCCTGCAAGCACAGCAATAATTGTACAGACTGAACAGCTTCCAAGTATCCACCTTAATATATGGAACAGCTCCCTGACAGCAGGAATGGATTTGGCACAGGTTGAGTGATGCCAACCACAGTTAATTTAAACCCAGCACATCTGACCAGTGCACCTGGAAAATTAACAGGTGAAGAAAGAAGAAAGTGAATAGAGCAAGGCACTGACCTGACTTCCCATCCTAAATCCCAGGCTCCTCTCTTATGGAATCACAGGATTTGGGTTGGGAGGGATGTTAAAGCCCCTCCAGTGCCACCCCTGCCATGGCAGGGACACCTCCCACTGTCCCCAGTGTCCAGCCTGGCCTTGGGCACTGCCAGGGATCCAGGGGCAGCCACAGCTGCTCTGGGCACCCTGTGCCAGGGCCTGCCCACCCTGCCAGGGAACAATTCCTGCCCAAGATCCCATCTGACCCAGGAATTCATATCCCCTCTACCCCTGCCCCCTGGCAGCCTGATAAATAAATGATCTTTCCAGGAGAAAAGCTCCACCAGACCTTGTCTCTTAGACACCAAAGTTGACCGACCATCACACAAAATCTGTAGGAAACAAACTGTCATCAGTTCTGCTTCCAAATTACTTTTTCTGGAACAGTGAGATTGCTGAGTAACCACTGAGGATGTGTGCTAAATACAAATTTATGCTTTCAGATTCCATACTTCACTGTTTCCATTTGATAAAAACACTGTCGTGTGTTACATTCGAAACCGAAAAAGATCGGGGGGGGAAAAACAGTTTGGAAGGAATAGAAAAGGAAACTATCAGAGCTCTGAGTAGAAAGGGCACTGGCATGACCTGAGTAAGCACTGAGGACAAACAGTGAACAGGAAAAATCAATTAGGAATTAAAAAGACCAGTTTTGCTGAGGACAAAGTGGGAAGGGATTTATCCATTTATCCACAAGACTTTGAGCTACACTTGTGATGCACAGATGCTGTAAAGCATCTGGAGGAACAGTTTCCACCCTGCAGTTGGTTTTGGAAGGAAATATTATCCCCTGGTTACAAAGATTTCTTTAGCTACCAAGAGAAGGGGAGGACTGAGCCAAGAGGGATAATCACTCAAATTACATCTGTCTGACTCAGTTTCATCTGTAGAGCATAAGTTATAAGGAAAAAAAGAAAAAGAAATTGGTGGTCTGGAGCATTTTTAGCCTTTTGGATGATGAGACAGGAATTTGTACTGCTTGAACTTGACCAAAGAACTGCAGGGTGTGTCAGGCTGTGCAGCACCAGCCCTCTCCTCTGGAATTTCACATTCCACCCACAAACATCCCACCACGGAGGGCTGGATTCCTGGGAGAAGAGTGGATCCCTCTCATCTGGCAGGGCTTTGATATTACAGCATCCAGCACATGGATCACTCATCACAGAACCCTCAAATTGTTCATCTTGGAAAAGCCCTCCAAGGCCATGGAGTGCCACCATCCACAGGGCTGTTAAATCCCTGCAGGGATGGGGACCTGGGCAGGTCAGACAGCCCTTTCCATGCAGAAATTCCTCACAACACCCTGTGCTCCTGGGTGCACAGCTCTTGTTCCCTCAGTGGATCTGTCAGGACTGAGATTGCTTCAGCAAGGACTGGTCAAAAAACAAAAAACTCTGTATTTGTCCAAATTAAACTTGTAGCTGAATACATAAAAGTTAAGAAGGAAAAAAAATCCTTATGCTGCAGCTGGGTGGTCTTAAATTACTTCTGTATATTGATTCATTCTATCTTATTACCCAGTTTTACTTTCTTTTTTGTTTCACTCCTCTCTCACTTTATTTTCATGTCTCTCATCCTGTCCCTCTTCTGACACATCAGTCAATCCCTGTTGCACAAAAACAAAGGATGACTCAAACCACAGCATTAATTTTTGAGGAAGAAAGGGAAGTCTTTTGATGTATGTGCAAAACGAGGAGGTACCAGATTGAAATTCATATTTGCCTTGGTCAAAGAAAGATTTTTAAAAGTCACAGTAGAAACTTTACTTCTTTTAGAAGAAACTTTACCTCTTTAAAAGAAACAAAGTGTATTATGAGCCAAGTTTTCAGCCAGCATCTACAGATGGTACTGCTGAGCCACGCTGTTCACATCATTATTTGCTCCCTGCCCATAAAATCACAGTTGCAAAATAAAAACCCCCGTGCTTGCTTTGAATGCATGAACAGTGGAGAAACAGGCTGGGAGTAAAACCAGAAGGTTGCTTCATTCAAAAACATGCCCTGGGAGAATGCCTGTGTCACGACAGGAAATAAATAACCCCGGGGGGTTTCAGGTAGCTGAAGCCTGGAGGAAAAGCAGGATAATGAATCCTGACAGCCTGACAGCAGCCTGCACGGGGCCAGCACCCCTTCCTGAGCTCCCCGATTTCCCTGGGATGTGTCACAGCCCGTTCCAGCGCTGCCACGAACGTCTCACGACAACACCCAGCAGACAAAGGATGATTTAGCCCATCGTCGAGCAGATCTTTGCCTGAGGAACTCTCTGCATCTGCCAGGAAGCCCCTCCTGGTTTCAGCCCCACTGCGTGGGAGGGAAGGAGATCCCAGCCCCTCCAGTTCCTGCACACTGGGACACTGGTGGCAGAAAGTAGTGAACATAAGCCTGGTTTTGTGGGAAAACCTTGGATACAGAGAGTACAGCCCTGGTGTGATGAGAAAAGCTTGGCTCTACTGCCTGGAGAGGGTGTGGAGTGTCCCTCACTGAGACTGAACCATCTGGATACAACCCCTGGAAGTGCCCGAGGCTTGGAGTCACCTGCGATGGTGGAGGGTGTCCCTGCCCATGGGACTACAAAGTGATGGAGCAAGGGGGGAATGGCTTCCCACTGCCAGAGGGCAGGGTTAGGGGATTATTGGGCAGGAATTGTTCCCTGGGAAGCCCTGGCACAGCTTTCCAAGGAATTTGTGGCTGTCCCTGGATCCCTGGCAGTGCCCAAGGCCAGGTTGGACACTGGGGCTTGGGACAACCTGGTCTGTGTGGCTGGAATAAAATGGGTTTTAGGGTCCTTTCCAAGCCAAAGCATTCCAGGATTTTCTCCCATTTCCTGAGCATTCCCCAGACACTCAGAACATTCCCACAGGAGGAGCCTGACACCCCAACAGCACCCAAACACTCCAAATTCTACAGCTGAGAGGTGAAATCCTCAGTGGGCACTGCAGCAGCCTGGGGACATCATCATCATCATCCCCAGGAGAATTCAGAGAGAGGGGCCAGCAGGATGCTGAAAAGGGCTCTGCCATTCCACCACGCTGATCTGGAGGGCACAAACTGGGATTTAATCTGCTTTTAAACCCCTGCTGGTGCCAATGCAGCACGTCCCAAACACAGAGCTGTGCTGCCCTGGACAGGACAGGCTGGTGGGGCTCCCAGGCACAGCTGGAACTGTTTGTTCCAGAACCTTTGACAAGAAAACCCCAAGCCAGGGGTGACAGACAGCACGAGGAGGGAAAGCTGACATGCTGTGCTCATGCACAGCCCATACTGTGCCCAATCTATAGCACACGTGGGAGAGGCACCAAGTACACATTTGCTACTTGTGGTGAACACCACAGGACGTTCTGTCCTGATGGGGAACAGCCTGACAGCTCCTGCCCAGCTCCTGGGCTGGGAGAACTCTTCATCTCTAAGGGTATCTCAGCCCTATTAATTTTATGATTTATGGTAACAAAGATTTTTTTTTTTGCCAAATAAAATATGAAATTAAATATAACTTTGTTTGCTGCTGTGAGGAATTGGGTCACTCTGTTGCTGTTCTGTTTCCTGTTTCAGGGAGATCTTCAGTGCAGAGCTGCATCTTCCCTTCTTCTTCCCTCCACTTCCACAGAATAATTAAAGTCCACAGGCACAAAAAAAGATTCATCTACCACTGGCAGCAAACATCTACCAAGGTGAAATATAAAAGCCTTGAGGAAAAATTAAACCAAAATAAAACATTAACCAAGCAACAAAACCAGAAGTCCCTAAAAATACACAGCCATGACATTGGAGTCAAGGAAACACCAACTCCCTTCTGGGCTCTGTGACACCTCCCAGGCTGAGTTTGATTGCAGAAACTCTCTGTAAATACATTAAAAATAGGCATTAAAAGCCAGGGATTTCCATCTTTACTAACAATGAGTTTCCAAGAAGCATGCAACTATAAATACAAAAAAATACTATAAACTTCAATAACAGACATGTGGATGTTTTATTCACCTATTGATTTTGGTTTTTTCATTTGGCAATCATCTTGCAATGAATGTGTTGTGAAAGGGGTGTAAGAGCAGAGAAGGAATGAGAGACAGAAGAAAGCAGGGACATGTAAAAGTTTTTACACAGGCAAAATTGATCAGAACGTGAAGAACCAAAGTCCCTTCACATCTGTCATCCCCTTAACAAAATGCTGAGAAATCTCCTTCCCTCTAGACTAAAACTTCCTTTAAAATAAAATCTTGATAAGCAGCTTGTGAACCTCCAGGGAGATGAACGACGAGAGCTCTGTTCCCTGCCCTGTCAGGCAGCTCCTGGACCCCTGGTGAGCTCCACAACCTGAACTGCAGCATCCATCCATCCATCCATCCATCCATCCATCCATCCATCCATCCATCCCTCCATCCATCCATCCATCCATCCATCC
>JBBMKD010000013.1:1047755-1066695 GCA_037834095.1 Argya squamiceps | reverse complement strand
GGGGCTGAGCCTGGAGAAAAGGAGGCTCAGGGGGGACCCTGTGGCTCTGCACAACTCCCTGACAGGAGGGGACAGCCAGGGGGTTCAGGCTCTGCTCTCAGGGAACAGGGACAAGAGGAGAGGGAACGGCCTCAGGGAGGCTCAGGGTGGACACCAGGAAGAATTTAGTAATGGAAAGGGTTAAACTTTGGCAGGAGCTGCCCAGGGAGGTTTGGAGTGCCCGTCCCTGGAGGTGCCCAAGGAAGGGCTGGAGGTGGCACTCAGTGCTCTGGGCTGGAGACAAGGTGGGGATCAGGCACAGGATGGACTCGATGCTCTGGGAGGGCTTTTCCAGCCTCAGGGATTTTGTGATCTCATCACTGCAAGACTGAGCCTTGCTGGGAGCTCAGGCTGGACTTGGGGTTCCTGCAGGGACTCAGGCTGCTGCCACCCTCTGTGGGTCCGTCCTAAAGTGCAGCAGCTGATGGCTTAAAGCCAAAGGTGCCACTGAGCACCCCGTCACACCACCCAGGGACACTGCCCTGCACAACTCACCGTTTTTCCAAAGTGAATAAAGTCAAAGTGATTTTTTTTTCCCAGCAGTGGTCGTGAGTGCTTTCGTGAGCCTCCATTTCACGACAGAAAATTTCATTCCCAAAGAGTTCTGCTGTCGTGTGGTGACGGTGAGAAGTGACAGAGTCCCCAGCTGCACCAGCAGAGCAGCAGGCACGGGCTGTCACAGGGCATCAGTCACAGCTGCACCAGGGAAACCCACACACAGCAAGCAGCCAGGCTGGCATCCCACACTGCAGCCCCTCTCACAGGCCCTGGGTGTTTTCCCTGCAGAACACAGAGTTACACACACAACCCTGAGCTCCCTGACCTTTACCTGCTGCCCTTTCTTCTGGGGTGAGAGGAAGGGCCGTGGGTTGTTCTGCAGGGTGTGTGGGGTGGGAGCCACGTCCCCCAGCAGGATTTGGGGTGCCCAGTGCTGGGATCTGTGTCCGTTTCAGGGTGACCCGAGGAATGAGACAGACACAGCAGGTCAAGGGAAAGCTTCTCTTCCTCTTTAATTATCTGACTCCATTCCTTGTATACATTTGTAGGTCAAGAGATTGGCTACACAGGTTGCCACCTCTTTGACCTGGATGGTGAACATCACTGTCCGTCACATTTCTCCTCCCAGAGCAGAAAAATGTAAACACACTGATAAATTCTAAAAACATACATTGTTTTTGTGAAGCTGAGTGAGAAACTCCAGTTCAAGAGTGTAAACAACCAAAAGGCTTTTGCATCAGGGCGACAGGGATCAGCTCACAACGTGTCCTGCACTCTCCCTCCTCCCCATTCCTCTGTGGGAGGGCACCACACTAAGCCCCCCTTTCTGGGGGAGAGAACCTCTTTTTCCAAATCAAGTCAGATCTGCCTCCAAGCCTGCAATTTTGGGAGTTCTGCAGTGTGTCACCTGCTCACCTGGGCTCGGTGCTGCACAACAAAAGGCTCTCCCTGCTGCTGTTTGCTCTTTGTACAATATCCCTGTGAGTACACTGCCCATATCTGGGCTGACACGGTGGGAGATACTCGCTGTAGTATCTTGCACTCACAGAGGGAGGATCAGCACTTCCTGCTGGGGGTACAGCACTCCCCACCCCGAGATTAAGGGCACATTCAATATTTATGGAGCTGTCACACCTTGAGGCCCTGTCAGGATTAAACTCCATGGTACCTGGCGCTCTAAAACCCTGATAAGAGCCAGTCCCACTCCCCCTGTGCCATGTGTGTCCCTGCTCAGCACCAATGTCACTGTGCCCGGAGCTGCCACCCCGGTTATTTTAAGGATGGCAATGACTTCCACACAGGTGTCACCTTTCAGAACTCTCAAAAATAGAACTTTAGAAAGTGCTTCACGTAACCCTTACCCTGTAAAGCCTTCCCAGTGAGGGGAAAGAACCAGCCAGAGCAGCAACAGGACACAGGAGTTTTGGGACTTAACTTGGATCCAAAGAGAAGCATAATTACAGGTTATTTATACAGAGCCTTTTTTCCTTCACAGACTGCACAGAAAGTGGATTGAATCACAGAATCATGGAACCACTGAGGCAGGAAAAGACTTCCAAGACCAAATCCAACCTGTGGCCAATCCCCACCTTGTCCCCAGAGCACTGAGCACCATGCCAGGCCTTCCTTGGACACCTCTAGGGATGGTGAAATGATGAATTGACAGAATAATCTTCATTTTACTGACAGAGATGTGTGCTCAGACAGGCTAAGCTGAAAGTGCACTCTGTATTATACAATCATGGAATGGTTTGGGTTGGGAGAGACATTAAAGTTCATCTCGTTCCACCCTGCCATGGGCAGGGACACTTTCCACTACCCCAGAGTGCTCCAAACCCCATCCAGCCTGGCCTGGGACACTTCCAGGGATTGTTCCATTGATTTCAGCCCACTTGATCACAGCTTTCCTGCTTTGTCATCAATCTGTGATCAATAAAAGGTAATTCTGTCCAGATGTTAAGGACAGTCAGACAGGACTTGTGTTTGCAAACGTGTGAAGCTCCCTGTGGAAGTGCCTTTTGCCAGTTGTTTGTGGGGATCAGAGCACAATCCCTGATTCCCTGGAAACCAGCACTTCCCAGCTGTGTGTCCCCAGGGAATCAGAGGCAAATCCTGTCTGTGGTTCCCAGTGCAGCCTCCCCTGTTCCGTGGCACTGCAGAACGTGTCAGGACACAGCACAGCTGATCTGGCACGTCACCACCACACAGGAAATGAAAATAAATACAGATTTATGAAGGAAGGCCCATTTCTGGCAGCAGGCACGGATTTCCTGGCTGACTGCTAATACCAAAGTGCAGATCCTCTATTTTATATCAGCCAGGGGAAATCCCAGCAGTTCATGCCACGGCATTAAAAAACAGGGTTCTAAAAATAGCCTTACAGAGCTGGACTGGAAACAGCAGTAAAAACGAAAAAGGAAACCCTGTCCTTCTGTGTGCTTGGTTTTTTTGAAAGCAAGGATGTTAAATTCAACCCTGAGAGCTCATATCGAAACAACAGGGCTTGGAAGGTGAGCTGGGAGTATCAAAATAGCTACTGCACAGGGACATTTCTCTCTTTAAATCCCACATTTCTTTAAGACTTCCAAAACTTGCCTCTCTAAAAAGGAGGGTGTTTCCCAACCTCCATATTCTCCATCACAGTTCTGTTATTCCTGCTCAACCACGTTCATTTATCCCGTGATCCTGATAATTAATGCACATGGATAGACTTGAAATTCAGATATTTCCCTGTTTGACCTGCAAATTCACATTCAGATTCAACCCAGGCCCCTCATGCCATTCCATTCCCTCAAACTCACAGGGAGAAAGAAGAAGAAACAGGGAAGAGTCTTTCCTGCCTGAGGGCCCCCTGGGAGAACACACAGGAAAACACATCTCGTTATCCCACCATAACGTGGGAAAAATCAAACATCCCCAGGCCAGGGAAATGATGTCAGGGGCTGTGGGTTTCTCACAGTGGAATTAAATGCACAACACCCACAAAAATCCCAGCTCAGTTGGATGGAGGATGGTTGGGACTTGCAGTTATCCCAGGAAATCAGCAATCTTTGCAGCATTGCTGACCTAAAGAGATCCCCTGGCCCTTCCCCCGTGTGTGACTCCCTCACAAACGCCTCTCTGGCAGGTTGGGAAAGCAAAGTTTGTGAGAATTTCCCGTGGTTTTTCCCTGGAAACAGAGTTTCCCAGGAATCCTGCTGGCTGAGAGGAAGAGGTCAGTGGGATATTTGTACAGCTGGCTGATCAGGTTGCCCTGGTATATGGATTTTCCTGAGGTCTGGTAACTTGTGGACCTGCCAATCCATAGCCTGACTCATTAAATTCACTCAGTATGGCAACAGCCAGCATTGCTTTTCCATATTTTTTAGCATTCTTGCTAATCCATAAAAACTTAGCAGCTCGGAATGAAAACCACAGGAAGAAAGAGGTAACGAGGTCCTCCCGTAAGGCTCTGTTTCTACAACTCCCATTAATGTTAATTGGCCTTACAAAAGACACAGCAAAAAGAAAACAGAGCGTGGAAGATGGAAAAAATCAACTTATTTGTGCAGCCAGGTAATGATCCCCTTTGCACAGCCTCGCTCGGTCCAACAGCCACAGCTCTTGTGGCTTTATCCCTCCTCAAAAGCCTCGAGACACGTTGCAGATGACCAGACTGCCAAAGACACTCAGTCACATTATTTATGCTGTCACAGCACATGACTCAATAGGAAAAGAAGAATAAAATCCAAAACCCACAACGGTGTCAGGGGAGCACTTGGAATTTCAGCATCTATTTGATTTGTAAGTAAGATTTAAAAAAAAACTGGTCTGGGGAACGTGTCCCTGCCCAGGCCGGGGGTGGGGGGGAACAGGACGGGCTTTAAGGTCCCTCCCCACCCAAATCAGGCTGGGTTTGTGATTCTGATGGGCCCTGGAGGGCTGATGAGATCAGAACAGATCCCAGTTGTGGCTGGGGGAGGCTGCAGGGGCTTGGTGCAGTGTTGGCGTGCGGTGTCCCAGGGATGTGGTGTCAGGAGCCATCAGGGAGCTCCACAGGGATGTGACATCTCCCCCCAGGCTGAGCCCCCCGGCAGAGCAGAGCTAATCTGAGCAATCTGCCGTGCTCCCCAGCTAATCCTGCCCCTGCTCACACCAGAGCACTGCCCTCACTGGACCCTGAGCCTCTTAGGGCCACTCGCTGCCATCCCTGCAAAGCTGCCAGAGCACGGCTGGGATGGGGCTGCAACCAAGCCCTCAGCTGAAACTCGTTCCCATAACTATTCAAATTAAAGCATTTCCATAACCACAAGCAACAACTGCCAGCAGTTTGTGAAGGGACAAAGAAAGGCTTTCTCAAATAAATTTCATGAGAAGGAAGGTGGAAGAAAGGCTTTCTCAAATAAGAAATTTCATGAGAAGGAAGGTGAAAATGTGGATGAGAGGATTCGTTTGGGGCCACATGAAGCCAGCTTTTGTTAGCTGATGTTTGTCCTTGTGGGGTTCATAGGACGTGGTCAGATGGAATACTCTGGGGTGTTGGGATTGTGCTGTGCAGGGCCAGGAGTGGGACTCGATGATCCCTGTGAGCCCCTTCCACCTCAGGATGTTTTGTGATCCAGTAGAACCTGACACACGCCAAACCTGAGACATCAAAAGCCTTTTTACACGAAGCCCACGACAAAATTTCAGTCACAGATGGGGAACATTTAAAATCAGTTAGGTTTAAGGTGGTTTGGGGTGGTTTATTTCGTTGTTACTGTAACCACAAGCAGCAATCCCTGTGCCCTCCCACCACGCCGGGATGTCAGCAGTGGACACGGCACTGAGATCATTAAAAGTCACTGGCAATTATTGAAGCCCAAAGCGGTGTGGAGGTGCAGGAGGGGGCTCCGGGAGGGCGGGCAGTGTCCGGAGCTGCCGGACCGACCTCCCCATCCATTGCCTCACCCCGTGTCCCGAGGCAGCGTCTGCACTGGCCCAGATGGGCCGTTAAAGTGAATAATGAACTGGTGTTTCCCGGGCACAGGAGCTCCCCAGCGAGGAGCTGATTCTGGGAATTCGGGAGGGAGGGAGGAAAGGCTCTGACACCAGGAGGGGAAGAGCAAAAACTCCTTTCCAGCCCTGCTAGGAGGGTGCCAAGCACACACACACCACACACATCTGTGCTCCTGGGCCTTCTCCAGCCGCCTTTTGGAGAATGCTAGACAGGAAATCGGTGCCACAGGGCAAATATTCATCCCTCCCCACTTCCCTCCCGAAGCAAGCCCAGATTTGCCCCGGCTAGACTGGCTTCCTGCGGAGCACCGCGGCCTCCCCGGAGCCTCCCCGGCAGAAATGACGGAAATGTGTGTGAGGTGGAAAAACAAACAAACAACGGCCTGCCAGATGTTTGCAACACTGAGCCGGGAATGCAGAGCTCACAGCAGCAGCTGATGCTCACACTGCACTTCCAAGCCAGGCTTGGAAAAGCTGCCAAGCCCAGCCTTGGACTGAGTACCCCCATTGCCACTAAAGCCCATCTCCAAGTGCCCCATCCTCACCTGTTGCCCTCACAGTTTTCTTGCTTGCAAGTGTTTGAAATCTTGCAGTGCTGCTCTCACGCAGCTTCAAGAAAACAATGTATATTTTTAGCATTTATCTATGGTTTACATTTTTCTCCTCTGGGAGGAGAAATGTGATTGATGGTGATGTTTCACCATCCAGGTCGAAGAGGTGGCAACCTGTGTAGCCAATCTCTTGATCTCTGTACAAATGTATATAAGTATTGGAGTCAGATAATTAAAAAGAAGATAAGCTTTCCCTTGACCTGCTGTGCCTGCCTCGTTTCCTTGTGTGTCCAAACTAGCAACACTGAACCCTTGCAGGGATGGTGGATGCTCCAGGGGCAGGAGTGGGGTGTTTGGTGCTGTTTCCCTGGGAGTCAGGGAGATGAATCCTGCCTTTCCCCTGCTTGCGTCCTGAGGATGAGGAGGATTTGGGAGGCATCGCGGTGTCCCACATCTCACCACGTTCCCTATCCCTGCCTGGGACACTCCGGCTGAGCTTTGTTCCCCGGGGCTGTGGAGTGACCGGGGAGCTCAGCCTGGGACGCTGCTGCCACCTTGTCCCCGTTTTACCGAGTTTTGTGTCCCTTTGGGGTGTCCAGCCCGAGCCCCGGGCAGCCCGTGCCGTGCAGAACAAACCCTGGCAGTGTTTGTACAGCCAGTGCGGCTCTGGGCGCTGTTATCGCCGCCTTATCAGTGACAAATGAGCCCTTGGAGCTGCTCAGAGCCCCTCGGAGCACACGGGCCGCAGGGAGCGGGGAAGGACACGGGGAACAGCCCGGGAGGAGCAGCCCCGGGGATGGAGAGAGGCAGCTCCGTGTGACCCCGCCCGGCCCGGCCCGGCCCATTCCAGCTCAGCGGTGGAGCATCAGCAGAACCATCGGGACGGCTCACACGCCACGTCCTGGTGTTGCAACAGCCCCCGGGAGCACACACAGCTGGGAGGGCCGCGGGGATGCTCCCGGAGCTCCGCGGGTTCCTTCCTCCGCGGGGTGGCCGCACACGCGAGCCGGAGCGGCGGGGGGGACAGCGGGGACAGCAGCCGGTCCCTGCCGGGGCTGGGTTACAGCAAATTCCGCCTGCCCACAGCCACGTCCGGCTCCCCTCGGGACGGGGTTCAGCTCCAGCTCAGCAGAAAGATTCAGCCTCTGTTCCTTGTACCCGGGGAGACAAATTCAGGAGCGTTTTGGTGTTTCTGTTCCCAGCTAAAGCTGCTGCTGGTTCCTCATTCTCCCCCAAGTCTCCCTGCAGGTGCCCCAAAGCCGGGCAGGGACAGCCACGTGTCCCACAGCCTGTCACCAGGGCAGGGACAGCCACCACTGCCATGTCCCACGGCCTGTCACCAGCCTGGGAGGGGACAGCCACCACTGCCATGTCCCACCCCTTGTCACCTGGGCAGGGACAGTCACCACTGCCATGTCCCACAGCCTGTCACCAGGACAGGGACAGCCACCACTGCCATGTCCCACAGCCTGTCACCAGCCTGAGAGGGGACAGCCACCACTGCCATGTCCCACAGCCTGTCACCAGGGCAGGGACAGCCACATGTCCCACAGCCTGTCACCAGGACAGGGACAGCCACCACTGCCATGTCCCACAGCCTGTCACCAACCTGGGCAGGGACAGCCACATGTCCCACAGCCTGTCACCAGGACAGGGACAGCCACCACTGCCATGTCTTATCCCTTGTCACCAGAGCAGGGACAGCCACCACTGCTGTGTCCCACACCTGGTCACCAGCCTGGGAGGGGACAGCCACCACTGCCATGTCCCACAGCCTGTCACCAGGCAGGGACAGCCACCACTGCCATGTCCCACACCTGGTCACCAGGACAGGGACAGCCACCACTGCCATGTCTTATCCCTTGTCACCAGGGCAGGGACAGCCACCAGTGCTGTGTCCCATCCCTTGTATGGCTTGGAGTGACACCAGCCCCCCCGGGATGGCTCAGGAGAGCTCCCAGCGCCCTTCCCAGCCCCACCCCTCTCTAACTCAGACACAAATCAGGGTGAGCCCGGCTTCCCAGCCCAGCGGGAACCTCCTGCTGCCCGCGCAGAGCCTGGGGAGGGGTCGGGCCGGAGATAACAGGGAACAGCAGGTCCCAGAGCACAACCCCCGGCTCAGGAAGGCGCCTGTCTTTGCACGTCCTTTCCCCTCCATCGGTTCTCTGGGTGCTGCCGGTGCTGCTCATTAACACCTGCTCATTAACCTCTGCTCATTAACCCAGCAGCACCCGCACCTCCGGAGATTTCACCGGGCTGCACAAAAATTACTGCATTCCCTGCTTTGCTGCTTGCAGTGATTATTGCTGTTAGTGCACTGCAGTGACCTCCAGACAAACGTGGGCACTATAAACACTGGTGTGGTTTTATCAAACAGCTCTGAAATGTGCTTCCCATGCCTCATGCTCTGGAAAACGGGCAAGAATGAGACAGAAAGCACCTGGAACATCCCCGTCAGCAGGAGACTTGTGAGCTCAGCAGATCCCAGCTGAGATTATCTGGAAAAGGCATCAGTTGGTGCCTTGGCCCCGGTGCTGCATCCCAGTGAAAGCCAAAGCCCTTTGCTCTGACTGTGCAAACACTGAGTTCATGGGAAACAAACAGGAGTTTGATTCCATAGTGGTATTTACTGCAGCACTTCCCTGTCCTGTCCTTCCTGTGACCTGGCTGAGGGTGTTTGGGGTGGTTCTCAATGAACTCCAGTCCTGGGGGCAGCAGCATGGACAGCCCAGGCTGGGCAGGGCGTGGAGAAACCTGCTCTGGTGGGGAGAGAGTGGGAAGAGCCAGGAGCTCCCTCACATCAGTGATGGACTGAAAGAGGTGTTCAGTCTCCAGGCTGGGCAGCAGATCCACCCTCTGTCTGCAGGGACATCACAGATCCCAGCACCATGGGATGGTTTGGGGTGGGAGGGACCTTAAATCCCACCTCATCCCACTGGGGACACCTTCCACTATCCCAGGCTGCTCCAAACCCTGTCCTGGACACATCCAGGGGCAGCCACAGCTCCCGTGGCTCATCCTCACCAGGCTGAACCCGTGTCCTGCCCCCAGCCCATCCCAGAGCAGCTGCAGTCCCTGCCTGTGCATCCCTGTCCCCGTGCAGCTGCACAGGCCGGGCCCTGCTGAGGTACAGGGAGTGCACAGAGTGCACAGACAAACAAGCCCAGCGTGGATCAGCACATGGGAATGTGCTCCTGGAGCACGGGGAGGAGGCAGGAGATGATTTATCATCACAGGCTAATTACACATGAGACAACTTGTACCCGCCTGGTTGGACAAGAGGGAGCCCGGAGAAAACTGAGGCAACAACAACCCTTAGGTCAACCTGACATTTGTTGTTGGGTCTGTGGGAAATTATTCTCATCAAAACAAGACTTTGTAGCCATAAGAGAAAAATAAATATGAATGTAGAGGGTGATGGTTGGGTGGTGACGACACGGAACCCCAGGGGCAGCCAGAGATGTTCCCTGTGTCCACCCCCCAGTTCTCACCCCTGGGTGAGCACCTCAGATTTCCACATTAAAAACTACAAATAAAAAGATCCTGCCCCTGGGCTGGGCAGGGGTTTGGTGCTGGGAGCACGAGGCTCGTGGTGTGCTGTGCTCTGTGCCTCCCATGACTCAGCCCCTCGTGAGGTGCCAAATTCCCCTCCAGCAGGAGGAAACCCAGGGCCAGTCTGTGCCCACCCTGCTGTGGCACCCAGGGCACCCTGGCCTTGTCTCTGCTTCTCCCAGCAGAGTGGAAAGCAAGGGGATTCTTTTTTCCCCAGGCAAAACTCTTGTGAGCTACGGGAGAGCCACAGAAATCTTCTGGAAGTCCTGGGAGAGCCACCCTGCTCCCAAAGAAACCTCTCACTGCATCCATTCATGGCCTCACTCATCCCCAGCACCTCTCCTACAGCCTCTGCTCCAAGCCTGAATCACACACAGGGACTGCAGCCCACCAGGAGCTGGGCTGCACCATCCTGGGCCAGCAGAATCCTGGATTTCAGGGGGTTTTACCCCTCCCAGGGACATTGTGGTGGCTGGAGGTTGTCCAGCAGCTGATCAATTTTCCAGTGCAGCCCTGGAGCACCTGGTGTCACCTCAGAGCCGACCCTGCTTTGAGCAGGGCCTTGGTTTAGACACTTCCAAGGCTCTTTTCCCCTCCCAGGACACCTTCCCTGCACCATCCTCTGCTACACCTTCCTTGGAGCCCTTCCCCAAACTGCCCCGCAGAGCTCTCCGTGCCTGGGGGAGAGGACAGGGGACATTTCCCACTCCAGGGCCATTCTCTGATCAAATCCCATGGCTGGACAGCCCCAGGATCAGCACCCCAGGCAGGGCAGAGCCCAGCCAGGTCCCTGTGGGTGTTCCTGAGCCCAGCCAGGCCCCTGGCACGTGTGTCCTGTGGGAAGGGGGACGGTCTGGCCGTTCCCACAGCACCTTCGGGCTGCTGACACTTCACAGTCTCCTCCAGGAACAGCTCCTGCCCTTCTGCCCAGCTCCCAGATCAGCTCCTGCTCAAGCTGTTCCTTCCTGCTGCCCTCTGGGGCACCTTTATCCCTCTGTGCAGAACAGGCTGTTTCATGACAAATCCCAGTGGCCGCGGCAGGGGTGACCTCACCCTTCACTGTCACCCATGTCACTGTCACCCCCTGTCACTGCTGCCTCCCCTAGGCTGCCTCACCTGGCAGTCCCTGAGCACGGGGTCCCCAAGAAGTGACAGGAGCCCCCCTGGGTGCCTGGGGCACCCCCAGACCCCACATCCCCACAGGCACCTTGGCTACCCCCAGACCCCACAGCCCTCTAGGAATCTGGGGTACCCCGACCCCACAGGCACCTGGGGCACCCCCAGACCCCACAGCCCCCCTGGAGTACCCCCAGACCCCACAGGCACCTGGGGTACCCCCTGACCCCACAGGCACCTGGGGCACCCCCTGACCCCACATCCCCACAGGCACCTGGGGTACCCCCAGACCCCACAGCCCCCTTGGGTGCCTGGGGTACCCCCAGACCCCACATCCCCACAGGCACCTGGGGTACCCCCAGACCCCACAGCCTCCCCAGGAACCTGGGGTACCCCCAGACCCCACAGCCCCCCGGTTTCCCACGGGGACAGAAGCACCACCCGTGGCCCAGCAGGTCCCTCTCGGCCAGGCCACCACTGGTGCCACCCCCACAGGGTCACCAGGTCCGGGATGGGCTTTTCCCAACCCCCGGCCTTGCCTAAAGGTGTGTCACCTCCGCAATCCCGGCAGTGACACAGCGAGATCTTAGCCCAAACCCTCCTTTGTCACCGGCTTTCATCCTCCAGCTCTCCCCAGAGACAGCACAGAAAACAGGGCAAGAGGCACCAGGAGGATTTATCCGAGCGGGGTTTATGGGCTCCCCGGCCAGAGGCCGCCCCGGGTGTGCCCCAGGACGGAGCAGGAGGACGGGCAGGGGCAGAACGCTGGAGCCGGGCTCTGTTGCACCATCCCAGCCCAGGGATGTGCCGTGTCACACCCGTGTCACCGCACTCGTGTCACCGGGACAGCCACCAGCAGAGGAGTGGGGACATCCCCCCGGGCAAAGCTGGCATCGCCCTTTTCCGTCCCTCAGGAGCAGCTTTTGGGGACAGCAATTTCTCAGGGCTCTGCTCAGGGGTCCCTCGAGCAGCCGGTGCCGCACGTAGGAGGTAATTAACTTAATTAGGGGCACGTTCTGCCCCTGCCGGCTCTGCCCAGGGAGGCGGGAATGATCCCACAAGAGCCCGGAGGATGGAGGGTCAGCAGCGCTCAGCTGATGTGACACGGGAACAGGGACACGGGGACAGGGACAGTGCCCAGCCGGGATCCCCGGGGCCAGGCTCGGGTGGCACAGCAGGGGACACGGGGCTGTGTCACCCGGGAGGAGCTGCCGTGAGCTCTGTCCCCGCAGGGTGGCTCAGACACTCGGCACGTTGGCAAGGAAACACCGTAAATATTTTCAGTGCGTTGTCAGCGGCGCTCCCTCCTCATCCCACAGCTCCAGGGAAGGTGGGAAAGGGGAAGGTTCGGGCTGAGCCCTCCCAGGGAGTGTCCCCGGGCACGGGGCTGTGGAGGGGAAGGACCCAGAAAAGCAAAACCCCGTGACAACATCCAAGGGAAAAACACACAACTGATTTCCCACCTACGGAGAGTGGGAGGGAAGGCAGAGTCCTCACTGGGAGCAGCTGTCCCACCTCCCACCCTCATCCTCCTCATGCCAGCCCCAACCTGGGCACAAACCTCGAGAGGGGAAACAACACAACACAAACCCACAGGAACAGCAACCCTCATTCCACGGCTTTGGCTCTGAGGTCAATCCAAAATCTCCATCTCAAAGCCAGCACAGCCCCCCTGGAGGTGCACAGACCCCCCCAATGCCACACCATGGACATCTCCAGCTCTTTGGTGACTTCACCTTTCCTGAGGCCCCTCCACCCCTCCTCCCTGCCCTGGTACCTTTCCAAAGCCAGCCCTTGGATGTGAGCTGTGGTCAGCAGCAGCTCCAGTTGCACCTTTCCAAAGCCATCCCGTGGATGTGAGCTGTGGTCAGCAGCAGCTCCAGTGGCACATCCCAGCTGGGAGCTCCCAGCCCACCACACCAACACCTCCACCTCCACAGGAAGCTCTCCCAGCACTGCCAAGAGCCTCCCCAGAGATTTGGGCTCACTGGAGGCAGCTGGTTGTGCCCTCCCCTCCTGCTCACCTGCAGCTGAGCTGATCTCAGGTAACCAGGAGTGATCCAGAGCAGAGGAACCAGCAGTGGGGAATTCTCTCCCATGGCAAAACCCGTTTCTCTGAGCCCCAGGCAGCTGATGTGGAGCAGGTTGTGCCAGGCACAGCTCTCCAGGACTTTGGGGAGAGCCCAGGACAGAGCCTGAGGGTCCCTTCTCATCCCAGGGAGCCCCACCTGGGCCCCACAGGAGCTCCCTGGAGGGCAGCCAGGGCTCCCAGCCACACCTGAGCCTTGAGAGGGAGACAACTGCTGCTGAGGGTCTCAGTGAGGACAGACACACCCAAAGCACAGGCCTTGGGTGGGCAATTAGAGCCAGAGGGGTTTGGGAGGGACCTTACAGCCCATCCTGCCCCAGCCCCTGCACAGGCAGGGACACAAAGGGACAGACTGTGTCCCAGCACCTGCTGGGAAGCCATCCCAGCTTTTAAACCCTCCCCACAGACCATGCTAATCTCTTCCTAATTTCCCTTGATTTTAGAAAATTATCTATCTACTCTCCCCACAGACCATGCTAATCTCTTCCTAATTTTCCTTGATTTTAGAAAATGATCTATTTGGGTTACCCTGTTCAATAATGCGATGTATGAGCAGGGGGTAGTTTTGTGATCTCTCCCTCAGCCCCTCTGAAATGTGACCATAAAAGTAGTGGTTGGGAGAAGGTCTCATTTAATATCCTTGGGATGAAATGTGGTTCTGAGTCCCCAGAAAAGACCAGGCTGAAATGCTGGGATCAGGGCGTGGCAGGCACCAGAACGCCACTGAAATGACACCCACAGCCACCTTCTGAAACATGAACATTTACTAACATAAATAAACAGTGTTTTATAACAAAAGGCACAAAAGATTTTTTTCAACTATAAACAATGGAAAAAAATATGTACAATTCCCACAGGGGGAACCAAACCAGCAAGTGCACAGTTGGTCACTTCAGATTTCCTTTTCTCCAAAAGTCATCCCACCGAGTCGGGAAAGCGTCTACATTTTCTTTCCCCCCCCAGCCACAAAGTCCTGCCAGGCCAGCACAAGCTGTCAGATGGAGACAGTGCTGCTGACCTCCTCATACTGGATGATGAAGTAGGGGTAGCTCTGGTCATCGTTGAAGATGACAAAGATCTGGGGCTCGAAGAAATTGTCCACGCACGAGTCGTAGAGGTCGCTGGTGACGCTGCCCGGCTCCACGGGCGGCGGCCTCCTCATGGTGTGGTTGCCCACCGTGTACCTGCCCGTCAGCACCTTGGCCAGGAACATGAAGTGCACGCCCTTGGGGGAGCGTTTGGAGAAGTTGTGGGAGTAGCTGGCCTTCCTGGCGAAGTAGCTGCCCTGGCCGAACATGGTGGCGTGTTTGCCGCAGACGCGCGGGTCGAAGTTGTGCTTGCAGATGCCGTCCACCACGTCCTGCGACGTGCCGTGGAACAGGTGCCGCTCGCTCATCGCCCTGTCCAGCCCACACGCCTTCTTGGACATGTATTCCTTCTTCCTGCAAGGCACAACGGGAGGGAGGGTGAGTGCAGGCCACGGGGCAGATGGGGAAAAGCTGGTTGGAGTTTCAGGCACATGAAGGACAAGGCAGGCACGGCAGGTCAAGGGAAAGGTTCAGAAGAGAGGGAACCCGAAAATAAATGGGAAGTTGGATGAGAGCAAAGGCAGATCTGAGCAATGCTAGGGTCTCACACAGAATCACAGAGTGTGTGGGTTGGAAGAGACCTTCAAGATCATCAAGTCCAACCCAGCCCAAGAGACCTTCACGATCATCGAGCCCAACCCATCGAGTCCAACCCCAAGATCATCGAGTCTAACCCTCAACTAGATCACGGCACCAAGTGCCACATCCAGTCTCTTTTTGAACACATCCAGGGATGGTGACTGCACCACCTCCCCAGGCAAAGCCTTTATTCCATCTCTGTTTATTCCAGCTAAAATGGCAGGTTATGTTCACTTCAGTTGCAATGCATGATTAAGCCTTTCAAAGTTTTATGTGTATTTTATATATTTCGTGTTGGTATGTTCCTTCCCAAACCCCTTCACCCATTCCCTGACCCCCACAGTATCTCCCAGAGGGGAGCCCCTTGTCAGTCACCCTGGTAACTTGAGGAAAATCATCTCCCATTCGGCCAGGTGCTCAGACACCTGCCCCCTTCTATTGTCCTGTTAAGTGTCCCTGTCCTGGGGCACCCAACCCCTTCCCATCCACTGGCCCGAATTCTCCTGTTCCCTCAGGCTGTGTCCTGGGGTACAAATGGGAGAAGGACAGGACAGGCCAGTCTGTGCTTTTTGCATGGGGAAGCTGCACCCAAATAAACCCCTTCCAAACCCACGGCAAAGCCACTCTTCATTTCCAGCCTTCTCCACGCCCAGCAGCTGATCTGAGGGACCCACACAAACTGTCTCTGCTGGTCTGGGGTTACTGCTCGCTGGTAAGCAGCCCCCAGGGAGAAACCACCATAAACTTCTACATAGTTTACCTTTACAGGTGGTTTTCATTGGCACTCAGCACAGAAAAGAATGGAAACAGACATTGCTTATCTTATTAGTAAGGCAGCTAAAGTGTTCATGCTAATTGCCATGCTTGTTAACTGCTAAAAAGCTCACTATCCCTTGTTAACACCTTAAACTCTCATTTTTAGCTGCACCACAAATCTGGCAAGGATTTTCTACCTGTGCCACAGGCCTTCACAGGCCTCAAAATGGGCCCAGGCTGGGTGACTCAATTACAGTCCAAATACAAGTCATGTCCACCTTCTCTAAGAAATTCTGCTACAAGGTTCTCTATTTTTAATTATCTGACTCCAATACTTCTATACATTTGTACAGAGGTCAAGACATTGGTTACACAGGTTGCCACCTCTTTGACCTGGATGGTGATAATCCATCAATCATATTTCTCCTCCCAGAGCAGACAAATGTAAACAATAGATAATTGCTAAAAATATACATTGTTTTCTTGAAGCTGCATGAGAGCAGCACTGCAAGATTTCAAACACTTGCAAGCAAGAAACCTGAGGGCAACACTGGTTTTGTTATGGTATCACCCTCTGGAAGAGCTGAGCTGGGAGAGGAGAGATGTTGCCCTGATCTTTTTCAGCCTTCTGATGTTTGTTGTAGAGTTTCTCACAGATTTGCATGTAAACAAAAGTGATGTTATGGTAAAAACTGTTCTTCTTGTTTATCATTGCTGTCTTGAGGAGGGACAATTGATGGACTTCTAGTTTGACCAGTGTGGTAGAAGAGGTGTCAACCTCATTGCCCAATCCATGGTCATTGTCCAAAATCTATATAAACTGAAGTGGAAAAATAAACTTCTCCTGTCCCATCTGTCCCAACATTTCCCTCTTTTTGCCCTGATGACCTGACTGTGTGTGTGTCGTTCTTTTCATGTCCTGTAGCAACAGACATACAGATCTCTCACAGAAAATTCCTCCTCTAGGAAATATCCATTATTAAAGAACTGCAACTGAGTTCTCTTACCTTTTATACTTCTCCCAAAGGAACTGGTTCTGCACTCGCAGGATTTTCAAGATCTTGTATTTGGTCTCTGGCACAGTCTTGTGGAACAGGTTGTAAATGGTTCTGTAGCTTTTGTCTTCCTTCAGAACAGGCACTTGGATGAAGTCCTGGGCTGGATCCATCCCAATCCAGGTCTCGGGGTAGAAGCTGGGGCAGGTGGCAGCAGCTGGGGACAGGTCAGGGCAGGGCACAGCAGAGCTGCCTCCCAGGGTCCTGGGGAGGGACAGAGGTTGTGTTCAGACACCCCAGCAGCCTCCAGCCCATCCCCAGCCTGGCTGGAAAGCCTCTCATCACCATGGAAGTGTCCAAGGCCACGCTGGACAGGGCTTGGAGCACCCTGGGACAGTGGGAAGTGTCTGCCTGTGGCAGGGGGGTGGCACTGGATTGGGATCTGAAGCCTTTCCCAAGCCAGGAAGGCTCTTCCTGCCATGGACACAGCCAGATGTGGATTTGCATTTGCAGCTGGTTGTTTTCCTGCCCCTCCTCTGGGAATGCTGCCTGGAGAACGGGCAGGGCTGGGGGTGGGAGCTGTGGCCATGAATAGATGCCAGAGAAAAACCCTTTGGAAAACCCAGCAAAGGAGACCAGCAGGACCCTACTCTGACCACCTGCAGCTCTGTGGAATCCTCACCCTCTGGAAGCTGCTGAGCTGAGCTAAAGGGGCCTTTGAGGTCCCTGATCCCACCTGAGAGAGCAGCCCTTACTCAGCTGAGTAAATCCTTACTCCCTGCATTCTCCCTCCTGTGCCAAACTTTGGGGCACCTGCAGGGTGCTCACACCAGCACAGCTCCTGCAGCTGCAGCAACACGTGGGCAGAGCTCCAAAGTCCACCAGGGAGGATTTTCCCCCAAGAATTTCCCTGGGAAAAGCTGCCAAGCCCTGCAGTGGCCCCAGAGCAGGCAGCAGGAGCTGCTCTCCAAACCCCCCAGAGGGCCAGAAATCAAATCCAATCCAAGGAAAAGCTTTGGGGAGGGGGAAGTTTAGTGGGAAAAAAAGTCTGTTTTTAAATCAACACATGGGAAGCTGTGACAGCTCTCCCACTTTTCTTGGAGTGTTCACTGGCTGCTCCCTCCTGCTCCAGGCCAAGGCCAGGATTCCCTGCATTTGCATGGATTTGACTCAAAGTTCTTCTCACTGGTTATTAACAACAGCTGGGCAGAAACCCAGAAATTTGTCCTACATATTACTATTAAAACAGCAATCAAATACCAAAGCATGCCTTTGTTTTTAACTTGGTGTTCCTCCTTGATGGGCAAATGGGGTAAAAAAAAAAAATTCCTGTAGGGCCTCATCACTCACACTGGACTGGAGGAGCAAGCAGAGAGTGCCAGTAAATCATGGATTAATGAGGAAGACATCAAATCCAATAAAAATCCTGCAATCCTTTGGTGTACTTTGTTCTGTTCTTCTGACTGGTGTAAAATATTTATATTATTTGTTCCACAGGGGAAGCCATTAAAAAGTCAACATTTTTCATTCCTATCCTGTATTCTTTTCCAATTTTAGGACAGATTTAAGCAGGTGGGAGGTGAGGGAAAGAACAAATCTCAGGTAGCATCATGTGGGAAGTGGAGGCAACACTGACTCCTGAAGGATGGATCCCATAAATATTTAAAACACTCTTGTTCTTGCCAAGAATCCATGTTTTTAGGTGGATAAATAAAATCAGAATGAAGTTTGGTGCAGAACAGAATCTCAGAGTTTAGTCTGTAGGTTTGGTAGCTGGCACAGACAGTTCTGGTCAATCCCTCACGGTCCAACAAAATTAGCTGGGAATTAATTGGGAATTGCATCATTTTAGCAGATCACTGTGGTAAAATAGGCAGGAAAACATGAGGAGGAGCCCTGAAATCCTCATTTTTCATTAGGGGGAGAACCAGGACTGCTCTAACCAGCAAATCCACTCTTGGTTTTTTTACTGGCATCCTGCAGTTTAATAACCTGGGGTTTCCTTCCTGTAAAACCCACTGTAAAACCACCTCCCAGCCCACGTGTGCTGAGCCTGGGGCCAAACACCAGAGGGGTGAGGGCTCTGTGAGCTCACCCAGAGCTCCCAGGAAAGCACCACGGGATGGTTTGGGCTGGCAGCACCTCAAACCCTCCCAGTGCCACCCCCTGCCAAGGCAGGGACACCTTGCACAGCCCAGGGTGCTGAAAAATGGGCAGGAATTTGGCAAACCTGATGTTCCAACACCCACATTACAAATTTAAACAAGGATAAATGTTTATCCTCAGATAAAGGTTACTTTGGGAAGTGGCAGGAGCTGCCAGCTTGACCCAGATTTTGGATTCTCGTTCCCATTTCCCACCCAACAGTTTCCTAGCCCAGGAAAACAACTCCCTATCCTGCCCAGGGTGGAGAGCAGAGGGAATTGTCCATTCCCTGGGATATCTACTGCAGGAAGGGCACCAGGAATTGCCCATTCCTTGGGATATCTCCTGCTGGAAGGGCAGGAGTTGCCTATTTCCAGGACACCTCCTGCAGGAATTGCCCATTTCCAGGACACTTACTGCAGGAATTGCCCATTCCCAGGACACCTCCTGCAGGAATTGCCCATTCCCTGGACATCTCCTGCAGGAATTGCCCATTCCCTGGACATCTCCTGCAGGAATTGCCCATTTCCAGGACACTTACTGCAGGAATTGCCC
>JBBMKD010000013.1:1035360-1047655 GCA_037834095.1 Argya squamiceps | reverse complement strand
ATGGGACAAACAGGGAAATGGGGAAAATGGGAGGAGAAATGGGGAAAACAAGGGGAAACAAGGGGAAAACAAGGGGGAGAAAAGGGGGGAAATGAGGGGAAAATGGGGAGAAAATGGGAGAGAAACAGGGGAAAAATGGGGGGAAACAGGGGGAATGGGAAACAGGAGAAAACAGGGGCAAGAATGGGGGAAACAGGGAAAACGGGGAAAAACAAGGGGGAAAACAGGGAGAAATGGGGGAAAAGGCAGAAAAAAAGAGAAGGGAAACACACATGTGAGAAACCACACGCTCCAAAATTCCCACTCCTGTTCTACCCTGCCCAAAGCCAGGCCTTGCAGTTCTCCTGGCAGCTCAAGCACCCTCACAAGTGTTATTTGTGGTATTTGTGCCCGGCTCTCTCCAGTTCTTACACTCAGGAATTATTTCTGGGACTGCCAGCACTGATGAGCTTTTATTCCAAACATCAGCTGTGCCCAGCCCACAGCTCTGGCAGTGCATGTCCTGCCCCAGCAGAGCTCTGGGGACATGGAAATCAATTCAAAACTGCCAAGGTAAATGGAGGTGGTGTTCTGAAAGCTGCAGGAACTGTCATAAAAACAAATCAGGTGGCAGAAGGGTTTCCTTGGTATTGCCACAAGCAGGTTTGCTCCCCAGGGTGACAGTCTGGCCAGCCCTCATGTCTCTGATGTTTTCAGGGGAATTCAAGCCACAGGATCACAGAACCACGACCCAGGCCAGCAGAGCTGTCCCTTTATTGCTTTCTCAGTTCAACACTGACCCTCCTCATCCTCACAGGAACTCCCAATCACTCCCCTGAGTGTCTGCAGAGGAGCCAGGCTGAACATGGAGGCATTTAGTGTGTGCTGCATGGAGAGTTTGGGGCTGCAGGGCAGGGGCAGCACTGGGGAGGGAAGGGCCATACCTCAGAGTACTCTCTCCAGCCAAAGTGGTCCCTGCAGAAGTATTTCCACACAGTGTAGCAGCTGGAGCTGGAGCTGGGGCACGAGGCCGTGGACAGGCGCCGCATTTGGTCGAACTCGGCACTGTCACAGAATTTCATCAGGTTCAGATCCACCCAGCACTCCTGGCCCCTGGGAAGGATGGGAGAAACACACAGTTCTCACCTTCTGTATGCCATTAAACCCATGGTTTTCAGCACAGAGGGGCAAAACCTCCAAGCCAGCAGCTGTCTGAGGTGTAGGATCCCAGAATAGTTTGGGTTGGGAGTCCCAAATCCCATCCAGTGGCATGGGCAGGGACACCTCCCACTGTCCCAGGGTGCTCCAAACCCTGCCCAGCCTGGCCTGGGACACTGCCAGGGATCCAGGGCAGCCACAGCCTCTCTCACAGCAGTTGTTTGGGGAGTTGTGCAGGTCCCTGGGGTTGGGAAGGACCTTAAAGCCCACCCAGCCCTTCCACCATCCCAGGTTGCTCCAAGTCTCATCCAGCCCGGCCTTGGACACTTCCATGGATTCAGCTGCTCTGTGCCAGGGCCTCCCCACCCTCCCAGGGAACAATTCCTTCCCAAAAATCCCAGCCAACCCTGCCCTCTGGCAGTTTGAAGCCATTCCCCTTGTCCTGGCACTAAGTGCCCTTGTGAATGGTCCCACGGAGACTCAAGAGGAGAACAGAGATTTCTGAAGAATTTCTCCTCACCAACTCACCAAATAAAGGTCTCTATTTATAAAATAAAGCAGTTCAGTGGAACTATTTGCCCAGAGAGAACGAGCATGTTGAACTCTCAGAAGAACAGGGCACACCACCCAAATTTGGTGCTGTAGGAGAGCACAATTCAAAATAAAACTCCGTGAGCTCTCAACAGCAGAACGTGACCCCACAAAAAAGTTTCATTTTCTCTGTTCCCCAAATGTAAGAAATAACAGAAAGGTGTAAACTTTTCAGGACACTGGACTGAGCAGGTTCCTTGACTGGCAAGTTGTAACAGTGATAGATTTTTTCAGTTGAGTGCAGCCAAAATAAGGATATTTAGGCTCTTCCTTCCATCCTTCTGAAGAACTTCAGCCTAACCCATGAATCCCCAGGGCCCTTCAGCAAGACAAACACTCTGTAGATGTTATGTACAAACAGATGAGCAGAGAAATCTGTTTTGTAAGTGCTCTGAAAACGTGTGTGGTTTGCAGCTCCTCTCCGAGTTCGGGGACGTGTGGCGAGTTACCGCAAACAGGTTCAGAAAAAACAGAAACAGGGGCTGAGCAGGAAATGAAACCCTGTTCCCATCAGAACAGCTGTGACACTCAGCACTGCTCACACTCCAGCACCCTGCCACGCTGAAACTGGTGATTTTCTCTCTCTGACTAAGCCAGTTCCTCTCTGCACCAGCAACAACCTGCCGGCCCCCCCGGGGGACCTCAGGGGCTGCAAAGAGCCCAAGAGGCCTGAGAAGGTTTTGTAGGCAGGGCTGGGAGAGGCTCTCTGAGCTCAGGGACTGCAGCAGACAAGGCACTGACACTTCCTGGTGACAAGCAGCAAGATTTCATCATGTTTGTGCACTTGGCTGGAGCTGCAGGGGGAGGACTGCCACAGAGATGAGCCCAGATTTGGGTGGGGGGCTGAGTGTTTAAACTCCTGTAGGAAATCAAATGTCACTTCAAGGGTGTTGGCTTCAAAAGATCAGAGAAATCACAGGTTTGGTTAAAGTGGAAAAGCCTTCCCAAGACCATTGAGTACAATATTCCCCCAGCACTGCCAAGGCCACCACTGCCCCATGTCCCCAGGGCTGTTAAATCCCTCCAGGGATGGGATGGGGACTCCTGAACACCCAAGCAAGAGCTTAGTTTTAAATCACAGGTACTGGAACAGCCAGAGCAGAGCTCAGACAACAGAGCTAAATGTGCTCCCATGGACAGGCACAGGGAACATTCCCAAGGGATGCTCAGCAGCTCTTCCCAACACAGCAGTCAGCAGGGGACAAGGGGGTGACAGCACACAGGAAGCTCTGCAGCAGGGCAGGAGCACAAAGCACCCCTCTGAGCCCCCATCTCATCAGTGCTCCTCAGTGCACAGCCCAGACAGGGGCAGCAGTGCCAGGGCAGCTCAGGAGTTTCAGATTTTCTGAATTTGCCCTCTCATCAGTCACGCTGCCTCTCTCTGTGGTGACCCCGGGCCACGTGGGAGGTGACACCTCAGACTGGGGAAAGATGCACAGACATTTCCCTCTCAGCTGAAAGGCTCCATCCTCAGGGGACAAAAGGACCCAAAAGGAGTGACTTGGCTGCTTTTCCTCTGTTTATTTTTTAAAGCTTGGAAAGACTGTTTTCCCCCTGTCTTTACAACTGGTGATGGGGGTGCTTGCAAAAGGAATTTTCTGGAATTTTCACAGGGAGGGGGGCCAGCTTGTAAATGTGAACCAACAGCTGACACACTGGCCCAGATATGTGTGTGTTTGTGTGTATATACAGCTTAGATGAACGCCTGGCAGGGACAATAATAATAATAATTATTATTATTATTACAATTTTTTTAAAAAAAGTAACCCTCCCAGCTCTGGATCAGGAAGTCCTTGAGGCAGGGCTGCTGGAGGAGAAGAAATTGTACCAGAATTTGTTTGTTCTTCCCAAGAACCCACTCCTGCCCACTCCTGAACACGAGGTCCTGGTTTAGGGGGGGTGAGGCACAGCGAAGTTCTAAAACTCCCCAGCAATGAGGATGTTGAACACATCCCCCTCTCCCAAGGCTCCACAGGCACCCAATTTCTTAACTCAAGCCCCAGCTGCACCTCATGTTTGCAGGGCAGCACAGACAGGCTTGCTGGGCTCCAGGGGCTCTGAGCTGACGTGGATGTGTTTGGGAGAGGTTTGTTGGTTTGTTTAATTGTTAAATGGGCAGAAGATGCTCCTGGCAGGGCGTGGGACTCCATGACCTTTAAGGGTCCTTTCCAACCTAAACTGTTGATGTTTTAGAGGGGCACAAGAACAGTTTGAGTGGCTGCAGAGCTGGTACAGGCAGGGACCCTCTAAAGCTCACCCAGAGCCACAGGCAGGGACAGGACAGTGTCACCTTTCACTGTCCCAACCTGGCCTTGGGCACCACCAGGGATCCAGGGACAGCCACAGCTCCTCTGGGCACCCTGTGCCAGGGAGGAATTCCTTCCCAATATCCCACCTATCTCTGCCTTCTGGCAGTGGAAATTCATTCCCCCCTTGTCCTGTCATTCCAGGCTTGTCCTAAAAATGAATGCTCCATGTCACACCTTCCAAAACCAACCTCCCAAACCAAAAAAGCACTCCTGTGTCCACGTGACTACAAGAATCAGATCCTTAATTATCACTCAGCTCAAATCCCTCCTGATTTCAACAAGTCAGGAAGGAATTGAATTTCATGATCACTGCTCCTGCTGAGGAAATCGTTGTGACAGCCCCTGTGTGTCCCCCTGCTGCTGGAATGGGCAGTCCTGGCACAGCCCTGTGCCTGCTGCCTCACCTGGGAGCAGCTCCTGATCTCTGTTTTGGGAAGGGCTGCTCTATTGCCAGAACAGCCTGACCTCCACCTGCAGCCAGGGGACAGCTGTTCCCCCAGGTGCCATCTGTTCATTGCCAGGAAACAGGGCAGGGATGGCAGTGATTGCTGCCTCCTCACCCGGGTTTGCACAGAGAACAGCCAAATGGTTTTTATTTCAGATGGAAATGGTGCAGCAGAAAGGAGCCCGCACAGCACAAGGCAAACACTTCCAAAATCACTTCAGGGGAGTTTCATTCCAGGCTCTTGCCTTGCATTCCTCCTGGAAAGGAATGAAAAGCAGCTCCCAAGCACTCTGAGGGTATAGCCAAGAACCTCCCCCAAACCCAGGCAGAGGGACTGGACTCTCAGTTTCCCATCTCCCTGTTATCACTAACACGTGCCTTATCTCACACACGGTGTGGATGACACAGAAAACTTCTGACATTTAACTATTTGATGGGCCAGGGACCTGCAGAACTCCCCAAACAACTGATGTGAGAGAGGCTGTGGCTGCCCTGGATCCCTGGCAGTGTCCCAGGCCAGGCTGGGCAGGGTTTGGAGCACCCTGGGACAGTGGGAGGTGTCCCTGCCCATGGCACTGGGTGGGATTTAAGGTTTTTTCCAAGCCAAGGCACTCTGTGATTCCATGATTCCATGCCTGAAACGCCTCCCCTTGTGCTCTGTATGATTTTAACACCAAGCACATTCTGTCAGCACCAGGGAAGGAGCCATCCCACACACAGAGGAATGAAGGAAAACCAGTTTCCTGTACATCTCACTGTGTCCTGCCTTTCCTTCCCAGTCCCCTCACATGCCCCCTGATACCTCCACTGGAACACTCTGTATTTACAGAGCCATTTAGGTTGGAAAAGACCTCCAGGAACACCGAGTCCAACCCTGTCACCCAGCCCAGAGCACTGAGTGCCACGTCCAGTCATTCCTTGGACACCTCCAGGGATGGGCACTCCCTGGACAGACCCTTCCTGTGCCTGAGCACCCTTTCCAGGAAGGAATTCCTGCTGATATCCGAGCTGAACCTCCCCAGGACAGCTTGAATTTCTTCCTGTCCTGTCACCATTTCACCCAGGAGTGTGCACAGAGAGAACAGCTCCCACTGCACAGCCACCTGCTTTTCTCTCACTGCAGCCATTCCCTCCTGGCCTCTCCTCCACCCAGAAGGAGCCATTTCATAAAACTTATGGAAATTGCAGGAAAAATAAACAAAAAAAGGAAAGAAATCAAAGCAACAGCAAGAAGCTGCTGTGTCAGGCAGGTTGGAAGCCCTTTTTGCCAAGAGAAAAAGGGGAATTTTCAGCCAAAGCAGGGTCAGGAACTGCAGAGTTGTTTTAAACAAATCCTCCTGTAATCTCTAATGCTGTTGCTTGTTTGGAAAAGCAATGTGTGCATGATAGGACAGGGGTGTGTGTGTGTGTGTGTGGGGAAACCTGCTCAGCTCCTCAGCCAAGTATTTCCCCTTAGCAAAGAGCATCTTAAAATATCCCAACGTGGGCATCTCCTGCTGGAAAGGAGCACTTGGCACTGCTCTCTCTTTGCTGCAGGCTGGAACTTCACCAGGGCCTCTCCTCTCAGCTGTGAAGAAAACTGATGCTTCTAAGTACTTTAACCTGTTCAAGTTGATGTTCCCCCATTTGTTTAGATAGCTTGGTATGTGGCTCTGCATACTTGGCAGACTCAAGAATACAAAAAAGAAAGTAGGTAATTTATGATAAATACTCAGTTTGAGGCCAAACTGCAAGAAGCAGCTGAAGGAGCTGCATTACGAAGTCACTAAACAAGGTTTACCACTCCTCTGAGATCACATTCCCTTAGGTGAGAGGCAACAACTTAATGAGCATTTTACATTACTCATCTCAGTAACTTATCTCCCTCATTACTCATCCCAATAATTAAGAGGAAGGAAGGTTTATATAAATAGTTCCTTGAAGAGCACCCTAATTTAGAGCTCATTCCCTAATTGAGCTGAGAGCCAACACTTTGTGGAAGGGCCCCATCTCCCCGGGGGCAGCACCGGTGCCAGGACTGCAATCCTCACCCCCCCCAAGGCGTGTGGGCCACAGAGCAGGACAAACAGCAGCCTGGCCGTCCAGGCAGAGTGCTGAGCAGGCGTTTCCCCTGCCTGCCAGGGAGCAGACAGGCCTGCAAAGCTCGTCTGACCACGGGAGATTAATGGCTTTAACAAATAATGCCGTAACCATGGGACGCGGCGCTGGCGGGGCACGTTCACAGCTCCCCGAGCTGCCAGGGGACACAGCACAGGGACAGGGGACACCGCACAGGGACAGGGGACACCCCCAGCCTCAGGAGCCCCCCCACACCTCGGCAGGTTCTCCTCAGACAAAGGTGATGCTGCCAAAGAAGAAGCTGGTGATGATGCACAGCGAAACGTTCGACCTCCCGCCTCAAAACCTGGCTGAAAAACTTGGCAGGTGGGAGTTCTAAGGAGGAGCAGGCTCAAAGTTTGAAATTAGAAGCTCTGGTCTTAAATAGAGCTTCACTCCAAAGGTCTCAATGGCACTTACCCAGACATGAAGTTCTTCCAAGGTTGGAAGGGATCTTAAAGATCAGCTGATGGCCAGGGACACCTTGCACTGCCCCAGGTTGATCCAAGCCCTGTCCAGGCTTGGGCATTTCCAGCGATCCAGGGGCAGCCACAGCTGCTCTGGGCCTCCCCACCCTCACAGGGAGGAATTTCTCCCCAATCCCCAGGGTAAATGTGCAGTGTGGCAGACCCCCCTCAGCCCAGCAGTGCCAGCTCTGTGTCCCCAGGCTGTGCCCCTCTCCCCGAGGGCAGTGTCCCAGCCCGGCTGTCCCCAGCCTGGCTGTCCCCAGCCTCCCCTGACACCAGGGAATGTCCTAGCCCTGCCAAGCCTGTCCCCAGCTGGATCAGACAGGCAGGGATCCCTGTCCCTCAGCCCCACCAGGACCTGCCCAGCCAGGGCAGGGGCTGGGGGTGACTAAGGCAGGAGCAAGCTCTGTGCCCGTTACCGTTCCTGACTGCCAAGTCCCTCCTTCAGGACACAGAGCTCGTGTGCAGGGATGGCTTTGGTGACACAGCTTCTAAAAGAAAAACATTTGCTCACTTGCACAGAGCTCAAAGTTAAATCATTTAATGGGCTTGTTTGTCTCTGGCTGTGCTGTTTTGTTTTCAGAAATCATTTCTAACGCTTGGGGAATAGAAGTTCCTCTGTTGTAAAATACAGCAAATTTTATCTGCTGTGCACTTACAAGATTTTTCAATTTTTTTTTTTGAAGACTGGCATATTTCTTCAAGACAACTCTATAAAATATAGTTGCTCCCTACTCTATGTCCGACTTAATTTTCATTTTCAATGTGGGGCATCCATATTCTGATATTGCCATCACTAAAAAGGCCTGGCACAGGGTGCCCAGAGCAGCTGTGGCTGCCCCTGGATCCCTGGCAGTGCCCAAGGCCAGGCTGGACACTGGGGTTTGGAGCAGCCTGGGACAGTGGAGGCTGTCCCTGCCCATGGCTGGGGGTGGCACTGTGTGATCTTTAAGGTCCCTTCCAACCCAAACCAGTTTGGACCTATGAAAAAGGCTGAATTTAGTGTCTAATCTAACATCTAATTAAGTGAAAGTAAAGACTAACTCTGACTTTAAGCACTAGATTTGGTCTCTGGTGCCAAATGAGAAATCTCAGCTGAATAAATGAAAATAAAACATTGAGAAAGCAGAGATGTACTTCCTTCAGGAACTGAAAGGAAGAAGAGGCAGTGAGCAGAACCCTGAAGGTGGCAAAGGCAGTGGGAAGTTCTCACTCCAGAAATGTCACTTTGAGCTGGAGTTGCGCCAGCCTGGCAAACTTCTCCTCTCTTATCTGCCCTGCCACAATGTGCACCACACACTTCCTCCAGAAAAACAACCAACCCAGGCTGCACCCTGCACTAACTGGAGCCTGTCAACATCCCTCTTCCCCCCTGCTCCCCAAACTGGAACCTGCAGGGAGAAGCTGGAGCAGTTTGAGCTCTCAGGGTGCAGGAGCCCACACCGGTCACACAACAACAGCAACCCAACAGCTGTTGGCTAATTTTAGAAAATGAGTCAATAAACACAGCTCTGACAGAGAAAACAATGACTTCCAATAACTGCTTTAATGGTGGAGATGAGCAGCATTTCTGCCAGTGTGGTGGCTCAGGCTGCTGACAGGGAATTAGCTGAAACATCCCCATTTTACTCGAAGTGATGATGACATTCCCCAAGGTGTCCCCAGGGCTGTGTGGGATGGGATGGTGCAGACTGTGCTCACAGTGACACACAGCAACTGCTCTGTCATTCCTGTCCCCAGCCCTGCCAAGGCTCTTTCGTGCTGCCACTTTGGCTAACACAGAGAAAAGACTAATTAGGAACACCAAGAACAAGCACAGCATTCCACAACAGTCTCTGAATTCCTACAGAGCTGAAGTTTTCTCATTTCACACACCCCCAAGTCCCCCAGCTTCAAAGAACACATTCCAGATGCTAAATAACAGTTTTACAGGTGCACAAGAACTTTTCTGTGGAGTTAAACTTGCTGGATATAAATCAGGAAACATCATGCCAGGGTTTATAACACACTTGGGGGAAAAAAGGCACATGTTGTTATATTTCTGCACCTTTCCAGCAAGGGAATAAATTGAGTTACCTACCTGTACTTGACTTTGATCTTGTCGTTGTCAGGGTTGCAGTAAAGCCTCTCCAGGTGCTCCTGGGCATCGTTGGTCACACTTTGCCACCTCTGGGTTGCTGTCCTCCTCACCTGCCAGTGGTAGGGCAGCACTGTGTGATGCTTGGGACAGTCACTGCCATAAACACAAGTGCCCTGCAGAAAATCCACACAGATTTCCACCCCGTCCTCCTGGTGGGTGTGATACTGCAGCTGGTTCAAGAGCTCAAACACCAGGTCAAGGGAAGCCTCTTCACTTTTACCCTGGAATATCCCAGCACTGAATTTATTGCTGGGGGTCAGGTTGTATTGCATCGGACAGCTGCTCTCCTGCAGCAAGCCAGATGTGCAGCTTTCCAGAACCTTGTCAGGGAACAAAGGACAAGCTGCACCATCACCAGCACTTGAGTGCAAAGGATGATCCTGGAATGATTCATTCCCATGATCAGCAGCAGTTCCAGCAGTTTCTGGGGAGAAGCCTTGCTCTCCTGCCTGGACACCCTGCTCAGGATGCCCGGGGGAAGGACGAGCTCCTGGCAGCTGACCCTGCACGTCTGGAGCTGTTGGCATCAGCACAGTCACGTTATTTTCTGTCTGGGGGCAAGAGGTACCAAGGTCCAGAGCCTTTTTCACAGCAGGTTCACATAAATCTCCATGGCCACCACGCTGGCCTCGGGGCACAAAGACCCTGTCCAAAGCCCCAGATCCCAACAAGGTGGTGAAGATCGGCCTCAAAGCCCTCAGGGTTTGTGTGTCCAGCCTCTTCTGCACCTGCTGCTTCTTCTTGAAGCAAGGCTTCACTGGTGGGATCTTTTCAGACAGCCTCACTTGGGGAGAAAAGTCCTGTGAAGGAGAGCACTTCATTGCTGGGCAGGGAGCCTGGGGCACCACGCACGCTGCCTGGCCTTCGGTGTCCATCGGACACGGACTTTGCTCTCTCCAAATCACTTTCAAACGTCCCAGAGCCTCCCAAGAATCAATCTAGGGCAGAAAGGAAAACAAGATAGTTAATCTCTCTTAATTGTTCATGGTTGACACGAACAAGATCACCCCTGGAGAGGATTTCGAGCCAGCAAGAGCAAAAACTCCTCCCCTCTCTGTGACTGCGGGTAGCCCTCAGGCACGTAAGGCATGAAAAGAGCTAAACTCCGGCTAATTAATCCCAAACCCACACTCATCTCCCCGCACATCCAGGCTCTGAGACGCTCCCGGCACGCACACGCAGTCCCCGGAGGGTGGGCAGGAAAGGGGGATGTTCCGACGCCTCCTCCCTGTCAGGATGTTCAACAAACCGAGAGCACTCGGGTTCATTCTACTCCACAAAAGCCAACGTGACAGCGCTGATTTCTGTGCCTCCCTCACACACAGACCTGAGGAGCATGAGACACGTCCCCCTCCCTCCCCGCATTTCAGACATTCCTGCACCATTTCCTCTCCCACCGGAGCGGCAAACCTACACATCCCCATTGCCATTCCATCGGCATGTGTCCTCCCTCGTGCCACCTCCCACATCCCCCGGCAGCAGCGCCGAGACCCACGAGAAACTTCCCACGGAGCTGAGCGGGGGCCCGGCTGGAATCCTGCCGGGCTTCCCAGGGATTCCAGGGCTCCCGGCCCTGCCCTGTCCCCGCCCGGTGCCACCCGCCGGTGACACACCGCGCTCCTCTCGCCACGCCGGGCAGCAGGAATTAAAACTGGGCAGGGAAGCAAACCGAAGGGTGATGGTTACTCAGGAACCGAGAAAGACGTCGCTTTGCAAGCTGCAGAACTGTGTTGTTTTAAAGCACAAATGAGCGGTGTGTCTCGTACGTCACCGAAAGAGAGTGCTACGCCTTTTAATCAGGAATCCTGTAATGTTTGATTACATTTAATTAAACCTTCCTCAATCTCAAATGCAGGCTGAAGGCTCAGAGCAGAGCACGTTAAGGATTACTTCCTGGATAAATGCATTCCGAGCAAAGTTACTCCTCACTTCAAAACAAAATCAAAAAAAAAAAAAAACCCAGAGAAAATTTGGCAATAATTTCTTACTACTGATGATTTGCTCTGGAAAATTTCTCATTGAGTCTTCCGTATTTTGGAACATTCATTTGTAAGGCTTTTCCATTTCCCTGGGAAACAGCACGTCAGGATTGCCAGGAAAAAAAAAAAAAAAAAAAAAAGTTGTGCCTCTCCAGTTTTCCCGTTTTTTACATTAAATTTAAAGCAATCGGTATATCTGATTGGCAGTTAACCCCAAAGTGATCGGTGTATCTGTTATTCTTCCACAGACACCCAGGCAATTCCTCCAAACCACCAAAGGCACCTTCAGGTAACTCCAAAGGTTTAAAAAATCCTCGGCTCCGAAGAGAATGAGATGTTCCCGTTCATGCAGCCCAGGTCTCACTGCCCTGGCCAGGAGCGAGAGGACCTGCCAGGGTTCAAGGACCCCTGCAGCGCCAAGGTGCTGAGCAAGTGACTTCTGATCTCCTTCTTTGCTGCTATTTCAACATTTATCTTCCTCCCTTGACCAGCATTTAAGTTTTGCTGCTATTTTTACAGAACTGCCTTAGCGAGCAGGGAGCCGGATCACCCCAACGGCTCTAAAAATAATTTTAAAAAATCAGCCAGAAGGGCGAGGAAGAGGCTTTGCCGGCGCTCCCGTGTTTCCAGCAGGCAGGAGCGGTCCCGCAGCGATGCTCCAGCAGCCGCCGAGGTCTGGCCGGGGGGGTTGGCTCCCCGAGCGCTCGCCATCGCACGCGAGCCGAGCCGCCCCTCCTCTGCTCCCGAGAGCCGCTCCGCCGGCCTCAGGACACCTTTCGACAAGGAACAACAAAAGCGGCAGCGCAGAGACACAACCTGAGCACGGCGGGGCTGCTCGGGGCAGCCAGCCCAGCACAGCAGCTGGGACCTACCGGCTGCGGGCTCCCTCGGCGCTGCTGACCCAAATCCACGGTAACTCCAGAGCCAAATCACTTTTGTGCCTGGGGCAGATGTAACCAACGCGGCGGAGCGCGGGGACACCGTGAGCGCGGCCGGTGCGGGGTCAGCACCGCCGTGTCCGCACCGAGGGCCGCGTCCCGCCGCACATCCCGCTCCTGCTCGCTCGCTCCGCTCCTGCTCGCTCGCTCTGCCTACCAATTAAATAGCGCTGCCAAGGGAGCTGCGAGGGC
>JBBMKD010000013.1:1012455-1024208 GCA_037834095.1 Argya squamiceps | reverse complement strand
GGAGGGATGGAATGGGGCCGGGCTGAGGGATAGGATCAGGACAGGATTGGGGCCGGGCGGAGGGATGGAACGGGGCCGTTCTCGGGGCCGGGCGGAGGGATGGAACGGGGCCGTTCTCGGGGCCGGGCGGAGGGAGGGCCGCGCTCCGGAAGCGCTCCCGGCCCGCCGGGCCCGCCCCGCCCCGTGGCGCCTGACCCGGAGCCGCTCGGGCCGCGCTGACGCTGCCTTGTCCCGCCATGGCTCCCAAGGGCGGCCCCGGCGGCCGGCAGCAGTCCGAGGAGGATCTGCTGCTGCAGGACTTCAGCCGCAACCTCTCGGCCAAGTCCTCCGCGCTTTTCTTCGGCAACGCCTTCATCGTCTCCGCCATCCCTATCTGTGAGCGGGAGAGGGCGGGCGGCAGCCGTGAGGGGAGAGGAGACCCTGGGAGGGGGGGATCAGCCACCCTGCGGGGAGCAAAACACCCTGGAAGAAGGAGATCAGCCACCCTGAGGGTGTCAGGAGATTGGGAAGAGGGATCAGGGCTCCCCATCGCTCACTGCGGGCTCAGTCCCGCTGCTCGCGGTGGATCCCGGGGCCGCTGCTCCGCGCCGGGCTCCGAGCCCCGTCGGGTCCTGGCTCCGGGCCATGTGGGATCCCGGTTCCAGCCGTGTCGGGTCCCGGTTCTGAGCCGTGTGGGATCCCGGTTCCAGCTGTGTCGGGTCCCGGTTCCAACCGCGTCGGGTCCCGGTTCCAGCCGTGTCGGGTCCCGGTTCTGAGCCGTGTGGGGTCCCGGTTCCAGCCGTGTCGGGTCCCGGTTCCAGCCGTGTGGGGTCCCGGTTCAGCCGTGTGGGATCCCGGTTCCAGCCGTGTGGGATCCCGGTTCCAGCCGTGTCGGGTCCCGGTTCTGAGCCATGTGGGGTCCCGGTTCCAGCCGTGTGGGATCCCGGTTCCAGCCGTGTCGGGTCCCGGTTCCAGCCGTGTGGGGTCCCGGTTCCAGCCGTGTGGGATCCCGGTTCCAGCCGTGTGGGGTCCCGTTCCAGCCGTGTGGGGTCCCGGTTCCTATCGGGTCCCGTTCCAGCCGTGCCGGCTCCAGCCCGGCGGGCAGCATTACTGACGTGTCACCGCAGCAGCGCTGCCTCGCAGGCTCTGCCGTGCCCTCACAAAGCCCCTTTCAGCCACACAAAGCTCATTTCCCCTTTCCAGAATATTTTTAATGCGGTTGAAAGACTCCCCCAAGTGATTCTGTAGGAGCTGGCTTTGCTCAGGCAAAGAGTGTGGAATTACAGAGCTCAGGTCCAGTAAGGGATGTTTTTCTTGGGGAGAAACTGCTTCAAATATCATTCTTCCCTTTTTTTAAGGGCTTTATTGGAGAATATGGCATATGGATCTTGTTCAGTCTGCAGTCCTGTACAGCGTCATGACCCTCATCAGTACCTACCTCGTGGCTTTTGCATATAAAAACGTCAAGTTCGTCCTCAAACACAAGTAAGTTTGGTGCCTGTTTGAATTTATCATTTAAAAATTTAACAAAACCGCCGTTTGCTACTGTAGTTTTTTAATAAGACTTAATAATAAATTATTGATAAGTTTTTTATTAATAAGAATGGCTGAAATGTGGCTACAAAAAGTATTTTGCACAGAAGTATCTCCTAATTGGTTTCTGTTGTGCTCTTGGCATTATAGTCAAATCTTGTCAGCTAAGAGCATAGTGAAATAGTAAATCCACCATCATGCTCGCTGGGTATCACCACAAATTATGTTTAAATTATAAATGATATTACTTATTGTATGTGAATCATATTACTTTTAGTAATTGCTGTTACTATTTCTTCTTGTCCCTTCACCTTAACAAAACTGCCCAGTGTCTTGGCTCAGTTGTATCCTTCACTGTACATAAAACTTCCTGTAATCCCAGGGTTGGGTTGTGGGGGTTTTTTTCCCATTTTTGAAGTGTGACATGAGTGGTGGTACTTACAGAGTAGCCCAGAAAAGAGAAGATGCTGTTTCCAAGGAGGTGACTCGCAAGCTCTCCGAGGCAGACAACAGGAAGATGTCCCGCAAGGAGAAGGATGAAAGGTGACCTCTCTGGCCTCTTCCTTCTCTCCCTTCTTGTAGGAATGCCTTAAAAGTCTTTAAGGCTCTGGGTGGGGTAGTAGGGATTGTGCTTGGCACTATTTTTTCTGTATTCTGGTGAGCAGAAGCTGCAGGGTTGCTCTTGGTTCAGCTTCAAGCCCTTTTGAGGTGAGTGATCAAGGGAAGGTCTGAGAAATGTTAGAGGGACTGTGCAGGATGGGAGCTTTGCAGCCAAACTCTCTTCTGGAAAAAGTGCTGCACACTTCATCGTCATGTGGATGTGCCAGGATATCCCCTGGAATATATGGAATATATAATATGGCTGGACAGGGCTTGGAGCAGCCTGGGACAGAGGGAGGTGTCCCTGCCCATGGATGTGGATGAGCTTTAAGGCCTCTCCCAACCCAAACCATTCCAGGATTCTGTCATATCCATTGATTTAAATATATTTGACATTTGATCTCCACTTGCTCCTAGGATCCTGTGGAAGAAAAATGAGGTTGCAGACTATGAGGCAACAACTTTCTCCATCTTTTACAACAACACCCTCTTTCTGGTCCTGGTCATCATCGCTTCCTTTTTTGTGCTGAAGAACTTCAACCCCACTGTGTATCCTTTATCCCCACCCTGAAACCCCACAGCCCCACTCCTATTAGTTGTCACTACTAGTTATAGCTGTCCTGTGGCATTCCTCTGGTGGTAAGTGCAGCTCGTTGTAGCACAGCAGCTTAGAAAATTGAAACAAAAGTAAGAGTTTACCAAGAAAAAGTCTCCCAGTCACTTAGCTGTGACTTGAGATGTTTTAAAGATATTACTTGGGCAGCATACAGGAATTCTCCTGCCTTTCCCATTTCCATTCTCCAGAGTTCTCCTGCCTTTCCCATATCCATTCTCCAGAGTTCTCCTGACTTTCCCATTTCCACTGTACTCTGGGAGTGAGGACACAGCTCAGTTTCCTGCAGGAACACTGTGTCAGTGCTGGGTGCCAGGAGCTCTTCCCTGACAGGATGCTTCAGCTCCAGTAACCCACAAGGAAAATGCTTTGTTCCTGAAGGATGTCAGTGTTGCCAGCAGGGCAGTTACTTCAAGATCTTATTTATAAAACTTGTAAGAGAACAGGCTTAACTTTATGGGTGTCCTAATTCTGAAGGTGAGTTCTGGAGCTGTGTTTCAGGTTGCAATATTTTACAGAGAAAGACCATTTCAATCCCTTCCTTTCCATAAAACTCCTACCAAATAAATGTTCTGTAGCAGAGAAGAATCTTGGCAATTCCTTAACCTGTTCCCTACAGAAACTACATCCTTTCTATCAGTGCCTCCTCAGGGCTGATTGCTCTGCTGTCCACAGGATCCAAGTAGACAGAAAACCCACAGCAGTTTCTGTGAGAGGCTTCAGCTGCCATCAAAATGCCCGAGGGTGGAATAGGAATTCTTTTTTTAGCATGAGGAAAATGTGGGGAGGGTTTGAATCCAAACTGGTTGAACTATATTTACTTTTGGTATCTTTGCATGGTATTTGATATTGGAGTTACTCAGTTTTTTTTACTTAGCAAGGAGAGGGAGTGAGGGTGTGAGCTGTGAGCAGACATCACCTTTCTGCAGCTCCACCCTGGGGACAATCCATTTATCATTGTAACTTGAAAGGTTGTAATAAAAGGAGCTTTTTTGGCCATTTGATTCCTTGTATTTTCGTTCTTCATTTAAAAAAAACCCAGGGATTTTCATATCTAGGTTTGTCAACTCTTTCTGCTTCCAGAAGAGAGGAGACTTCTACAAGCTAACATATTCCTTAGAAGCACTCCTCATTTTCTCCTCAACTTGGAGTCAAGACAAAACCTAAATCTCCTAGGAACACACTTTTGAAGTGGTTTGAATGTACTTATTTTTTCCATTAATCCTCAAAGTTATAAATAAATAAAAAACCCTGCCAGTCTCCCTGCACAGCTGAAGAAAAAATACTTTAGCTGGCTTTTAATAATGGGTTTATCAGACAATCCTGTGCCTTCTTTTCTGGGTATCTCTGGAGCAGCTGTTCACTTAAATGCCAAACTCTGCTGATATTAATGGAATTCCACTTACAGATCCTGCCATTGCAGCCTTGGGATTCTGAAGAGAGAAGAAAGTTTATAATCAGATTTAATGTAACAATTACTCTGCTAATCTTGGCTTCAATAAGATTAAATGGAAAAGAGAGTCAAATGGAGAATGTGACAAGCAGGAGACAGTAATGGCTCTATTTCTAACAAATTCAAGTGCTTTTGGTCATTTTATACTCTTTAATTAACTGTTTTCCCTCAGAACACATGGGTTTTCCTTTATCCCTTCTGCCTGACTGTTCAGCACTGGAAGGACATTCCACAAAGCTGCTGCCTGCCTTGGGCAATTTCCCTTTCCTTGGCCTCACTTCTCCTGAGGGATCAATAGAATTGATGGATTTGAGGCTGAGTATTTCGCTCACATAAAGCAGATTTTTAACAAACCCCTCTAAGGTTTGTTAGAAAAGCCAGGCTGGCTCCTCTGGGAGCAGCAGGACTTTGCTGTTGCTGTTTTTTCTCTGTTTTTCCTCTCAGAACCCCCAGTACTGAATTCAAACCTTTGAACAGACAATGTTATACTCACTTTTCCTGCCAGGGCTTTGGCGGGTGTATTTTCCAGAAAATCTGCTGTCTGGAAAGGGCTTGGAAGCAGCACTTTGTTCTGCCATTACTGTCAGCTCACTGAGTCTTTTATTATCAGCTTTTCATCTTCTCTTAGGGCTTTTTTGGAATTGACACTTGCTGAGGCCTGGAGCTTAGTGAGTGTCAGAATTTTCCTGGAGAGGGAACACTGAGCGCTGACAGCCTGAAACAAAAGCAGGTGGGTGGGTGGGGTGGGTTGTGTTCTGCAAAAAAACCTAATCTTGAGCCTTCACAGAAAAGTTTGGGGCTTTTTTTTGGTTGGCATTTGGATTTTTGTTCACTTTTTCAGTTGTTTTTTGTCTTAAGAGGTGGTGATTGGTTTTTTTTTTTTCCTTGCAATTCCCACTACAAGCTGCAAAGATAAATAAAAAATTCAATATAACTTACTGAAATTATATTTCTGTAGTCTGATGCTGAGGGTTAACCTAAAGCTGGGCTGCTGCTTGGCCCCACATTGTCCTCAGAGCCTGTAAGGGACAATGCCATCTCCTCAATTAAAAAAAAAGTTGGGAATTTATCTAGTTTAATACATCCTTGGATTCCCAAGTACATGAGAAGGGGAAGAGAGAACATTAAATTTTACCTCCAGAGGGAGGAAAAGGAATTAGTCTGCTACTGGGAGGATAATTATATTAAATTAATAAAGCTGTTAACTGTGTAATGGTTGAAGCCTTTGTAAAGAATACCAGTAGTTGGTGGTAATGCAACAGTGGGGGATGTTCCCAGGGCAGGGGAAGGTGGGCTCCACCTCAGCTGGCTGGGACTGGCCAGTGTCCCCTTGGAGAGGCTGGGGACAGCTGCACTGGGGTCATTTCAGGCCAAATCACAGAGGGATTTGGGTTGGGAGGGACCTTAAATCCCATCCATCCCACCCCTGCCATGGGCAGGGACAGCTCCCACTGTCCCAGGCTGCTCCAGCCTGGCCTTGGGCACTGCCAGGGATCCAGGGGCAGCCACAGCTGCTCTGGGAATTCCATCCCAGCCCCTCCTCACCCTCCCAGGGAAACAATTCCTGCCCAAAATCCCATCCAGCCCTGCCCCTTTCAGCCTGGGGCCAGGACAGACCTTACCTGGGACTGCTGTGCTCCTTGGGGACCAACTGCCAGCAGCACCCTGGGGACCAGCCCAGCTCCCTCCTGTCCCTGCTGTGCTGGCACCGGCCCTCATCCCTCCTGGGCACAGCTGGAATGGTTTCCCGGGCACAGCTGGAATGGTTCCCTGGGCACAGCTGGAATGGTTCCCTGGGCAGAGCTGGAATGGTTCCCTGGGCACAGCTGGAATATTTGGTTCCCCAGGCACGGCTGGAATGGTTCCTTGGGCACAGCTGGAATGGTTCCTTGGGCACAGCTGGAATGGTTGTTTCCCCGGGCACAGCTGGAATATTTGGTTCCCCAGGCATACCTGGAATGGTTCCCTGGGCACAGCTGGAATGGTTTTTTCCCTGGGCACAGCTGGAATGGTTCCCCAGGCATACCTGGAATGTTTGCCTGGGCACAGCTGGAATATTTGGTTCCCCAGGCACGGCTGGAATGGTTCCTCGGGCACAGCTGGAATGGTTCCCTGGGCACAGCTGGAATATTTGGTTCCCCAGGCATACCTGGAATGTTTGCCTGGGCACAGCTGGAATATTTGGTTCCCCAGGCACAGCTGGAACGTTTCCCTGTGGAACAACCCCCTCCCCTCCTCAGCAGACCCCCCAGCTGGCCCAGAGCAGCTCCGGGGGCAGTAACAGGCCTGCAGCTCTCAGGGTAGATGCACAAAATGCTTTTATTGTGTCCAAGCAGAATTCCAGTCAGACTGCATTTCTCATGTACAGCAGGAGTTCATTTACACACACCACAGCTTCAAATACAGGAGGAGACCACTCAGGTGTGGGGAGCTGCTCACCTGGCCCAGGTGAGCTCTGCAGGGGGGAGTACAAGGGTCCTACAAATACTGTACAGAGCTGTATCCCAGCAGGGATGGGAGAAATACAGACTGAAATCAGAGGAGCACAGTACAGAGCAAATCCATGGGGAAGGAAGATACAACGTGGGGCTTGAGCTGGGCAAATTAAGACGTAAATTCTTCCCGTCAACTCCTGTAAATGCTCACAAAAATCTGTTTAAAATGTATCTATGCATTTACTTATCCCCGCTCCCAAACCAAGTGAAGGCAGGTGCAGCCTTCTGGAGTACGTACCTGATTGTTCCTGCAGTTCTCAGCAGCTAGATATTGTATATATTTATAGTATCTATATCCTTAAAAGCTCCTGAATATTGAAATTTGCAGTAGCTCTGTCTACAAGCAGGCAGAAGTCGAGGCAGGTTCCTATAGATGCAAAACCCAATATTTAATCATGGCTTTCTTGGTTTAAGGTTCATGGAGAAGTAGAAGGTTGCAGAGCTGTTGTGTTCAGTAACCTGACAGGTGTGTTTGGGCTTCCTAGCACTGCTCCAGGAGCACTCCACAGCTGCAACAGCTGTAAAATTCAGAGCTGAACTACCTAACTGCTAACTAGCTCTCTGTCTTACAGCCTCTATCCAACTACAAAGAAACCCTAGAGCTCATATTCAGTGTAAAAAAGCAAAGTCTGAGCTTGCCCCTTCCATCTGTTTAACCTGAAGAAACTTTATAGTTGAGATTTCCCAAACATGGTTTTATTAAAACCTGAAGTTGTATCTGGCTTTTTCTTCATTGAAAAAATAGATCTGTACATCCTTCTTTAATTACCAAGTACCTGAAGGTTATAAATTTTTTTTTTTTTTTGCTTTACAAGTGTTTGTCACAGCACAAGCATGAGGTGCGAAGAGTAAAGTAAAAATTAATGAAACTCGGTCAAGAAGGTAAGAAAATACAAGGTTATTCTTGGTTAGAAGAGAGATCAACTGTGCTTTTAAATTCACTGCAGAGTAGTAGCAAGAGCACACATCTCGAAGGATCCAGTGACAGTAGACACCGAGCAGCAAGTGCTGAATGATTCTCATGAGAGTAATTCGGGGCTGTACTGGAGTACAGAGCACTTCTAAACCATGCAGTCCAGGAAATTCATGCATTGCATTAGGATCTGTAGTCCTTCTTGCTGTAGGGCTTGTTGCCCAGGATATTATCTATCTCATTTACAATATGGGATGTCATCTTTGGAAGGACCTGGGGTGGAAGAAAGCCACGTTTAATCGAGATAGCCTCCAAAATGAAACCTAGATTTCATCAAAGTACATTTCCTCTGGGCTTTTTGTGTGACAGATATTAAGAATTCATCTAATAACTGTCTCTCTCCTCCTTAAAGGAAAAAAAACCACTGGAGTGTTTTTACTCAGTGAGAGAATCACAGCAAAGCCTCTCAGCTTTCTGTGTGGAATATTATTGCTTGGTTGCAGTGGGGACATGAGCTGGTGGCAAGGACAGCTTGGGAATAATAAATAATAAAATAAATAATAAAAACTAAAGATAAGAAAATTAAATAATAATATATATATATATATATATATATATATCAAAAATCCAACAAGGAATAATTCAGGTGACAGAATCTGTCACAACACGTCCTGGAACCATTTGTTTCAGGTACATGAAAGTTGCTGATGTCACCCTCGTGTCACTGGGTGTGTCTGCAACGACCCCAAATGGTGCCTTGGTGACAACCAGGGCCTGAGAGGAGCTGAGAGACAAACCCCCGAGCGTTATCCCTGTTTTAAGAGTGTTATCCCTGTTTTAAGAGTGTTTTCCCTGTTTTAAGAGTGTTATCCCTGTGTTAGGAGCAGGAGGGCGCTGAGGTCTGGTGCTGCCAGCCCTGCACTCACCTGGATGGCTCCGAGGTTCTCGATCAGCTGCTCGGGGTTGGAGGATCCCAGGAGGACAGAGCTCACCCCCTCATTCCTCAGGCACCATGCTGCAATAAAGGCACGGGGGTCAGCACAAATAGGGCCTGGCTCCAGTCCCTGATGTCTGACACAGCCTCTGGCTCTGCTTGAGAGTAATCTAAATAATTTTAGCTTTGCTCCTCTGGCACTACCAGGAGGAAGAGGCATAGATCAAATATCAAACCCTACAGATCTTCCAGAATCCCACCTGAGCCTGGTCCCCACCCCAGCACTTCTGATTGTGGGGTTTGGCTTTTCCCTATCACAAGGATCCACTGCTGGGGTGCTGAACCAGGGACCACCCTTCTGACAGACATGTGGTATTGTCCAGCCTCAGCTCTCAGCAGCATAAAAATAATTATTAGGAAAAAAACCCAAAAAATCATTTTCAACAGCATTCTCTTGTCTGCCAGCCCAGCACCACAAAGGTGATGGCTTCATGGGGGGAGGGAATGTCCAGGGAAACAGGGAGCTGGGACCCCTGGGGATGCCCAGGACACTCTGACCCTGCAGTCACAGCCTGCTGCTGCTGCTGCAAACAATCTTGGTTTATTTAATTGTTGCCCAGAGAAACTGTGGCTGCTCCTGGATCCCTGAGAGTGTTCCAGGCCAGGTTGGATGGTTTTGGAGAGCCTGGGCTAGAGGAAGATGTTCCCTGCCCACAGCAGGGTCTGGAACAAAACAGGCTTTAAGCTCCTTTCTAAACCAAACCACTCCAAAATCAATAATTTTTTACACATTTTAAATAACAAACCCATCTCTAGCTACAGGCCCGGACCAAACCTTGATGGAAAGGCAACACCTTTTCTGTGTTAACCCTTCCCAAGCCAGCCCTGGAGAGGGAGGGGACCCACCAACAGCCAGCTGTGGCAGCGTGCAGCCGAGGCGCTCGGCGATGGGGGACAGGTCCTTCAGCTTCCCCTGCTGCTTCCTGCCCTCCTCGCTGATGATCTTCTCCTTCAGCCACTGGTAGCACTGCAGAGCAACCACAGCACGTCAGGCTGGCAGCTTTCAGCCTCCAAAATGGGGAGTTTAAGGCGATTTATAATTATCATCTATGAGTGTGTATAAATAGCAGCACTTGGAAAGCCACGTCCAACCCAGAAGGTCACAGAGGTTGAGTAACACAAAGCTTGGCTACCCAAAGCAATTCTGGCATGACCAGAATGCTTCTTGCTGTCCTCAGCTCTCTGGTTTTATTCTCACTCCACAACCTGGGATCTCCCCAGTTTTCTTTTTGGACCCCATAACCCCAATAAGAATAAAATCAGGATAACTGTGGAGAAACCAAGTTGTGGTGACAGCAGAATGCCAAAAGCTGTTAGAGAGGGCAGCCCCGTGGGTCTTCAGTGGGCTTGCCCATGGCCTGGGGGGTCTCTGGAGGGATGCTGGGGGGCTGAGCACCTCCATGGCCTGGGCTGGTACTCAGGGAAAGGCTGTCCAAGCCTGTTGGATCTACATGGAGCTGGAAGTGGCAGCAGCTGCATCCATTCATGGTTGGACTCCGTGACCTTGGAGACCTTTCCCAACCTCAAGGACTCCAGGATGAACATCAGTGAGGAGCCTGGAGCACCACAGAGCCCCTGGCTTGTGCCTGCTCAGTGCAGGGTGGGGACAGCCCCCAGCAGCCCCCAGCCCTGAGCTCCCTGCGTGGGGAACCTGAGCTGCTTCTAACCCAGATTCTCCTGCTCTTTGGAGTGTGGTTGCCAGAGAAACCGAGCTGATCCATCCCTGCACAGCCCGGCCCTCTCACAGGGGAGCCCGTTCCCCTTTGTTATTTCCCTGCCCTCACAAAAGCAGCACAAGCCAAAGCTGCTCCAGAAATACCTTGAGTGAAGCCCTTGAGCTTTCAGGGACGCCGTTGCCGTATTTCCCTGAGATGATCCCACAGGCCAGGGGAGACCACGTCATTGCTCCCACCCCTGCACAGGGAACAGCAAAAGGGGCTTTGAGGGGAGTGGGACAGATCAGAGTTGTAGCAAAAAATACACCTTTCAGTTAAAAATTAAACCAATTGCTGCTTGTTTCTGTTGCCACTGGCAGCAATGCTCTGTTGGTCTTCCAGGAAGGTGCTGCTGATGCCCTTAAGGATATTAAGGATTTATTTTAATTAATGGGCCACATGAATCTCAGAGAGTAGGGAGCAGCCAAGCCAATTAACACTTGCTTATTAATATACTTTAGTTATTTATATATAATATTAAGCAATATGTCTTTATCAGAGGCACAGTAAATTGTTTTTTCTGTTAGATCACTAGATAGAGACTTGGCTTTGTCACTGGTCCCACCTGGAGCCCCAGGTCACCCCACTCTCGATTTCTTTCTGGGAATGCTCAGAAAAGGCACAGCAGGCACAGACTCACCGATTTTGTGATACAATTCTGGCAGCTGCACCTCCACCTTCTCCCTCTGGAACAGGTGATACTCAGCCTGCTCACACACGGGTGGGATCATGTTGAACTGCCTGGCCACAGAGTAGGCTTCCTGCAGAGGAGAAACCCACGGGGAAAACACCTCAGGAAATGAAAATATCCTGCAGGACTCCCCAGGCCACGTTCTCTGAGTGTGCAGGAGATGGCCAAGGCAAATTTTGCTGTCCCTTCACAAGGGGAATGCAAGATGCTGCAATCCTGGAGTCACAGCCTGGTTTCGGACATTAAAGCCCCCCTCATTCCACCCCCTGCCATGGGCAGGGACCCTTTCCATGGGCAGGGACCCCGTTCCATGGGCCAGGGACCCCCTTCCATGGGCCAGGGACCCCCTTCCATGGGCCAGGGACCCCCTTCCATGGGCCAGGCTGGTATCAGACTGAAGGACTTGACTTCAGTCAAACCAAAACAACACCAAACCCAAACAAACCACGCAAAGGTCAGCCCATCATCTCCTCATTAGCACCGGGCTTGTTCTGGGAGAGGCTCTTAAAGGGTTTGAGGTGGGAGCAGTGGGTGGAGGGGAAGCCCCGGCGCCCTCACCATGATCTCCATGGCCCCAGTGCCCTCACCTGTTGCCCTCACAGTTTTCTTGCTTGCAAGTGTTTGAAATCTTGCAGTGCTGTTCTCACACAGCTTCAAGACAACAATGTCTATTTTTAGCATTTATCTATGGTTTACATTTTTCTCCTCTGGGAGGAGAAATGTGATGGATGGTGATGTTCACCATCCAGGTCGAAGAGGTGGCAACC
>JBBMKD010000013.1:958764-974189 GCA_037834095.1 Argya squamiceps | reverse complement strand
CGGTTTGGGAAAGGTCCTGGTTCTGAAGGACACCCCATGGGCATGTCTTGGTAGCAGGTCCTGGCTCTGAAGGACACCCCATGGGCATGGTTTGGGAAAGGTCCTGGCTCTGAAGGACACCCCATGGGCATGGTTTGGGAGCAGGTCCTGGCTCTGAAGGACACCCCATGGGCATGGCTTGGGAGCAGGTCCTGGCTCTGAGACACCCCATGGGCACGGTTTGGGAGCAGGTCCTGGCTCTGAAGGACACCCCACGGGCATGGTTTGGGAACAGGTCCTGGCTCTGAAGGACACCCCATGGGCATGGTTTGGGAACAGGTCCTGGCTCTGACATACCACATGGGCACGGCTTGGGAACAGGTCCTGGCCCTGAGACACCCCATGGGCACGGCTTGGGAACAGGTCCTGGCCCTGAGACACCCCATGGGCATGGTTTGGGAACAGGTCCTGGCTCAGGGACACCACCAAAGACTCGTCTCCCACAGATGAGCTTATGGGGAAACTGAGGCATGATTGCTTGGATGGGTCTGCCAGAGGGGTCAAGGGTCACAGGAGCCGCTGACTGCCAACTGCTCCACTGGGAAGGTGGTTAAAGGACAAGTTACACTGATTTTGTGTGTCCTGTCTTTGGACAAGACCCTCTGCCATGCCCCAAACCCTGCCCTGCACATGTCAAGGGCTGGACTGCAGTGCCAGGATCCCTTGGGCACTGCGCCTGGACACTGTCCCTGGACACTGCTCCTGCCAGGACCCCCTGGACACTGCCCCTGCCAGGACTCCCTGGACGCTGCCCCTGCCATGCCACCCCCAGCTGGGAGCTGGCTCCAGGACACATTTATTGATCAGCAGTTCTACCCTGGCCACGGGCTCAGTGATGATTTCTGCTGCCAACACCACGCCAGGAGGGTGCAACGTCCCTGCTGGAAGTTGGTCATGGTGAAGGACAGGGACAAGCAGCTGGAAAGGCCGGGCTCCCACTGGGGCAAAGCCTCCCTGCCATTGATCAACCACTGAAAATTTGAGTCTGAGCCCTCCATCCAGGCTGCTTCCCGTGTGTGCAGCTCGTGGAGAGTTAACACTGACGTTTTGTGAGCTGCAGGATCACCCTGCACTGCCTGCACCACGCCTGGATGGATCCCGGAGTGCCTCTGCAGCCGTCCCAGGACCCCAAACCCAGCATTAACACAAAACTGCATCCTGCAGCTCCCCTGGGCACGTCTGGGGGCACAGGAGCCCTGGCTGGTGTCCCATGGGCTGGGAACTGGCAGGATAAAGCTGCCTGGAGCCCCACGCCCCTCAGGCTGCCCGCGGAGCCCTGTGCCAGCAGCGGCTCCACCTCGGGCACAGAGGGGTGCAGAGGTCCTGGGCTGGCCCCTTCCTCCAGTCTGAATGTCCCCATCGGGGGCTGGAAGGGACACCCTGAAAGGCAAAAGCCACCACCGAAGGCACACACACCCTTCTCACTGGCAGCCAAAGACAGGACAGAGAAGCTGACCACACCGAGCACTTCACACCCAACTCCCAACCTCATTTTTCCTGCCTAGCTTAGGAGGAATAAAAACCGGGGAGAGGCAGGAGGCAATTCCAGAAGAACGCCGGAGATTTTGCGTTCTGCATTTGCCTAAAATTGGCTTTGATCTCATCTTCCCCGAGTGAACCAGGTGAGAAGTCCGTGAGCCACCCCCACGGTGGATCGGTACCCACGGCAGCCGCCTCTGCTCCACACAACACACCGCAAAGCAACTTTCCCTGTCCAGCCCCAAGCAGCCTTCGCTAATTGATTTTCCTGCTCATTAGCACCGATATTAGTTACACTGAACACTTAATAGGAACCATCTTAGCACCGCTCTCACAAATTCACGACGTCGCAGAGAATCCGCCCGAGCCGGTGGGGTTTTGGTATGAAAATCACCAACACGGATGCCTGCAAAAACATAAACACCCCGAAGCTTCCCGGTCATGCCCAAGTTTAAAAATCTATTAATAACCCGAGGAGAGAGCTCCTCTGCAAAACCAGGTGCATCCAGGCAGGCAAAGTAAAGAGCGATTACACTGCAAGGGAACAAAGACCGAGACCGTGCCCATACCTATATTTCATGCCCGTTTGCTTTGCGGTGGATTCTTTTAATGAAATGTGGTGCTGCGGGGTAAATGTCCCCAAACTGCGAGCGATAATAGCCACTGTCCGGAATTTCGCCCGGGCTGCATTCACTACGTTCGGGGTGGTGGTGTTCTGCTTGCTGATGAGCCGGTCTTCACCATTTCTCTTCAAGTTGTGGTCCGTGCAGGCGATGGACACTTGCATCGCGCCCGCGGTGCCCCGGGCAGGCGGCGGGCGGACCCCCGGCCCCCCAGGGGCTGCAGCTGCCCAGCACGGCCGGCAAACCCCCGGCCTGGGACTCACCGAGATCGGGGGGCTCCGGCAGAGCCGCGCCGCGTCCCCACGATGCCGCGGGCGGAGGAAGGCGAACTTGCCACGGCAACCGCGCCGCCGGCTTCGGGCTGGCTCCGGGGCTCTCCGCGGCGATGCTGCTGCTGCTGCTGCTGCTGCTCAGCCAGAAGCATCCATCCAGTCAGGTGCTCCCGGAGCGCCGCTCCTTTTCATGGTGATCGCTCCGCAGCCGGCACTGTCTGTTCTCGCTGCGGGCTCCCGGTTTAAATCACTGCGGGCATCCTGCGAGCGCTGGTCCGCCAAGTGCTGAGCAGGCACAGCCGAGCCCCGTCCCTGGCCAGCGCGTCCCTAAGGAGCGGCAGCATCCATCGGTGTCCTTCGCCCAGGCGCAGCAGCAGCAGCGCTACCTCCCACCCATGGCAGCCCGCCGAGCGCTGGCAGCGGCTCCGCAGCGGCCCCGGGATCCCCCCGCCGGAGCCTGCGGGAACGATGGGGAGGATGGGGAGGATGCGAACCGCGGGCCTCCTTTGTGCTCGGAGGGAAGGCAGGAGATTCAGGCAGATCCGCCCGCAAAAATCGCTACCGGCATCGCTGAGCGAGGTCTTCTCCAGCGGGCAGCGATTCGGTGTTAAAATGGGTTAATTATGGGGGAAAGGAAAAAAAAAAGGCTAGGGGGGAGGGGGGAGGAAGATCGCTGTGCTCCGGTGAGTGAGGGAGTTAACACGTTAATCCCGTGTTCCCGGAGCCGCCGCCCGCAGCCCCCGGCTCGCAGCAGGGCCGGGGTTAATCCTGCTCCCCCGGCATCGCCAGCGGAATAAACCGCAGCACAAAGGCTTTGAAGGAAAACCATCCCCATCCTTCAGCGGAGTAAACCATCCCTATCCTCATCCTCATCCCCATTTCCATCCTCATCCCATCCCCATCTTCATCCCATCTCCATCCCATCCCCATCCTCATCCCATCCCCATCCCCATCCTCATCCCCATTTCCATCCTCATCCCATCCCCATCTTCATCCCATCCCCATCCCCATCCCATCTCCATCCCCATCCTCATCCCATCCCATCCCATCCCTGTGCCACCCCTGCCAGGCCTTTGGGCACCGAGGGGACCCCCGGGAGGGTGGCCAGGTTTGAAGGCCCCCCAGGACCCCTGCCAGTCACTGTCACCACCACAGAGTGGCCCTGGGGAGGGACAGGCAGAGGGTGTCCCTGGGTGTCCCCACAGCACAGGGGGTGGCAGGGTGGGTGGGCGAGGGCAGGGTCACCCGTGGTCCCTTCCCCACCCAGCACAGGCCACGGGAAATGGTCCAGAGTGGCTCCCCAGACCCCAATCCCACATCTGATCAGGGGTCTGGGGTGTGGGGGCACCTCTGGGACTCCCCATGCCCACCCCCCCAATCACTGCCAGGCATCCCCTTGGGGTGGGAGCAGCCCCCAGGCTGGACCCCCCTGCCCGGGGCACCCAGAGGTGGAGCAGGAGCCGTGGCAGAGTGAGCTGGGGGCGCTGGGGGGGTGATCACAACCTGCTTTGGGCTCAGGGTGACACAGAGGGGACACCCCATGGTGTGTCCCCCCCTTCTCCATCCTGCTGGGGGGCAGCTGGCAGCCACCAAGGCCACCCAGCCCCCCGGGACAGGGGATGAGTTTCTGCCCAGCTCCTCTCCTGACAGATCGTTAACAGGTACCCAGCACATCCCTTTGAGGATGGAAAGATTAAATCCCAGCAAAGACAGCTCCTGTGTGGTATTTTCCCAAAGAGGATTAACAGTTAATCACGCAGCAGACCCACAACTCCCAGCTGGGAGTGCTCTCCTTGTGCTCACCCTCCAGCAGGGATCTGGGGGGAGCAGGACCCCTGGGAGGGTTTGCAGACCCCTCATCAGTGAGTCAGTATTGCAGAGCACCAGCAGACCCAGCAGAGTGGAGCATTGGGGTCACAGGCCATGGGGTCACTGACCCCAAGGTGCCCCTCACACCCAGGACACCCTCAGGGTCTCCCTGGGACTGGGGGGTGCAGCTGGAGCATTGCTGGGAGCACTCACTGGGGTTTGGAGCCCAGAGCAGGACTGACAACCCTGGAAATATTCCCCTCACACCCCCCTGGCTGGGCCCAGGCACCCCAAGGTGTGTTTGACCTCTGTCCTGTACTTCTCTGGAGAGTTCCCATTGCAGCCAGACCTGCCAAATGCTGTGAGGGGTGAGCCCAGGTCACTGTCACCCATGTCCCTGTCACCCACGTCCCTGTCACCCAGTCCTGGTCACCACTGCCAGGGCTGCCCATGCCCTCCTGAGGTGCCAGGGGAGGGGACAGGAAGGGACAGTCACGTTCTGCACTGGCACATCCCACAGAGCATCTTACCTCAAGCTGCTTAGCCTTGGAGGGGTTACAGTCTCTGCATAGAATATGTACTTAAATATGGGATTTATTTCATTTCCCCGAGCAAGATAATCACTTCTGGAGTAAAACGTCGGAGCAACGTAATTCTGCGTGATGAAAATCCTGAGCTGATAGAAGAGGAGGTACGTGACAACCCTGGCAGAGGACTCAGCCACCAGTGTGCCCCTGTGACACCTCAGTGCCACCAAATCACTGTGACAAGATGACCTGGAGCGTTTCCCCCTGAGCAGGACAACAATGGCTCATTAAACAACTTGCTCCAGATGCTTCATCAAGCAAATGAGCTTTAACACAGCTGCCTGTGACCACCCTGTGACCCTCCCCAGCCCCGGGGACACTGCAGCCACCCAAAACAAGAGCCACCAGGGCCAGGGTGAACAGGGGCTGTGGGCAGGGCACTGGGAACAAACACATCCCTGTTCCCAGAACTGTCCCCAAACACACCCATGGTCCCAGAACTGTCCCTGTGCCCGGGAACAAACACATCCCTGTCCCCAGAACTGTCCCCAAACACATCTATGGCCCCAGAACTGTCCCCAAACACATCCATGGCCCTAAAACTGTCCCCAAACACATCCCTGTCCCCAGAACTGTCCCCAAACACACCCATGGCCCTAAAACTGCCCCAGTGCCCAGGAACAAACACATTCCTGTTCCCAGAACTGTCCCCAAACACATCCATGGCCCCAGAACTGCCCCAGTGCCTGGGAACAAACACATCCCTGTCCCCAGAACTGTTCCCAAACACATCCATGCCCCCTGAACTGTCCCCAAACACATTCACAGCCCCAGAACTGTCCCTGTGCCCAGGAACAGACACATCCCTGTCCCCAGAACTGTCCCCAAACACATCCAGCAGGAGGGAACAGTCAGTGCTTCCAGGCTGGAGACATCAAAAAAGTGGTTTCAGCCTTCATGAAGAGAGCTTTAAGCATGTTGGACACTTAGAGAGATGCTCAGTGAGACTTTGCATGCAATGCCCCTGGATGGACCAGACCTCAGGAGGTCTGCAAACGCTGCTGGCAGTGCCATGAGGACAGGATCCTGCTCCAAAATCGGAGCCTTTCCACCCAAAAAAAAGGCCTTTCTTTATTTTATCCGACAGCCCAGACCTGGCTACAGCCCCCACATTCTGCCCACAGACCCAGAGTCACATTCCCCAGACCCAGCACAGCCACTGCTGGCAGCAGTCTCTCTGCAGGGCCTCCTTGAGGATGAATGATCCCAATCCCTGATTTCCAGCCTCCACCGGAGCTCTGCCCCGGCAGCAGGACTCAGGGCAATTCCATTTTCTGTCCCAAGGAAAGTTTCCCTGGGTTTTGCTGCCGAACACAGCCCGTGCTCATGGCTGTGCTGCCCCCCAGTCCCCAGAGCTGCTCGGGAACAGTTTTCCCGCCGGGATAATTCCCTGGGAGCGGCAGTTCCTTCCCATCTCCCCAAACTGCCTGATAAGGACACGGTGAGATAAGGAGCGCTGCCCCCGGAGCGAGCTGGGTGAGAAGGCAGCTCCCAGCAGGGTTTCCCTGCGATTAATCCCAATTAAGAGGCAGGACGAGCGCTGCAGCCCCCCAGAGGAGGGATCCCGCCGGCAGCAGCAGCCCCGGACCCCGCGGTGGGTTGTAGCTCTTTGGGGTGCAGCTAAAACCGCCAGGAATGGCTCTTTTTGATAACACTGCTGGAAGCTGGGCGAGGAAATGAGCTGCAGAACAAAAGCCCGGCGCTTATCGAGCCCACAGCCATCACATTTCCGCCGCTTTCACATCAAAAACTCCATTTGCATTTGTAATTGCGCTTGAGGAAAACGGATCAAAATTCCCATTAAACGGTTTTTAGTTAAAAGGCGTCGTTCTGGCAGGTTTGGGGCCAGGCTGGGGGCAGTGCTCAGCCCGGGGTTCGTCTGATGTCACCCGGGACCCGTGACAGCTCCGAGGGCTCCATCCAGCAGGGATGGACCGAAGCTGGGAGTGTGACAGCTCTGAGCCACGCTGAGTGCCAGCACAGGCCTGGGATGAGGCTGGGCTCGGATAAATCCAGCACCAGAGCAGCTGGGGCTGTCCCTGCACCCCTTTGGGTGTCTCTGCAGCCCTGTGGCTATCCCTGCATCACTGGGGCTGTCCCTGCACCCCTTTAGGTGTCTCCGCATCCCTGTGGTTGTCCCTGCACCCCTTTGGATGTCCCTGCATCCCTGGGGCTGTCCCTGCATCCCTGGGGCTGTCCCTGCTTCCTTTTGGATGTCCCTGCCTCCCTGGGGCTGTCCTGCATCCCTGGGGCTGTCCCTGCTTCCTTTTGGATGTCCCTGCCTCCCTGGGGCTGTCCTGCATCCCTGGGAATGTCCCTGCATCCCTGGGAATGTCCCTGCATCCTTGTGGCTGCTCCTGTATCCCTGTGCATGCCCCTGCATCCCTTTGGATGTCCCTGCATCCCTGTGGCTGTCCCGCATCCCTGTGGCTGCTCCTGCATCCCTTTGGGTGTCCCTGCTTCCCTGTGGCTGCTCCTGCTTCCCCGTGCATATCCCTGCATCTCTTTGGGTGTCCCTGCATCCCGGTGCCTGTCCCTGCATCCCTGTGGCTGCTCCTGCTTCCCTGTGCATGTCCCTGCATCCCTGTGGCTCTCCCTGCATCCCTGTGGCTCTCCCTGCACCCCTGTGGCTCTCCCTGCACCCCTGTGGCTCTCCCTGCACCCCTGGCAGTGTCCCAGGCCGGGCTGGACAGGGTTTGGAGCAGCCTGGGACAGTGGGAAGTGTCCCTGCCATGGCAGGGGGTGGAACAAGGAGGACAATAAGGTCTCTTCCAACCCAAACCACTCTGGGATTCTGTGCTGCTCCAAATTCCTGCACAGTTCCCATCCCATCCCCAACCCCCCGGGGGTCCCAGGCCAGCCTCACCCTGGGTGTGGGAGCACCCCCAGCCCCAGGGAGCCCCGAGGAGCTCTGCACAGGCAACATTAAATAAATAAACTCTGCTACAACAGGAAAGGATCAATGCTGGGACCAGCCCAGAGCCCTGGGGGTCTGACACCGAGGGTGGAACTCACCAGAGCCCAATCTAATTACTGAGCCTCTGCTCCCCGTGGAGAGAACACCCCCCACAGTCCCTGCTGCCCATTAGCTGCTGGATCCCTGCTCCAGAGCAGGTAATTTAATTTTTCCATGCTATCTATCCCATTTCTCAGCTGCCTGCAAGCCAGTGCCTCACATGAAGGGCTCCAGAAGTCACCATTATATTAATGTATCGTGCTACACTGAGCACTTAATGGTCTTTAAGGTCCCTTGCAGTTCCAGCCACTCTGTGATTAAATATGATTAAAACACTTGGAGCTGCTCGAAGCTCCACTGCACAGAACAAGAGGGTTTTGTGTTTTATTCCCCCTGGGAGCCCCTGACGTGGTACCCAGCCACTGAGCATCCATCCCAGGCCCGGAGCAGAGGAGCAGCAGCAGCACCCTCAGGCACTCAGGGCTCTCGTGCCAGCCCGTGGCACAACAAGAAATGATTTTCCCTTCTGCCATACCCGTGTTCTACACTGTGCAAACAGAAAAATGCAGATTTCCCCCCGTGTGCTCCCGCATCACCTGATGGAGAAATGTATTCCAAATAAAGCTCAGCCCAAGCTGTGTTCTTGCAGCTTGGCTGTGCTTGTTGAACAGGAGATTTGAGGCAATTATGAACGTTGCTGTTTTATCCACACGCCTCAGATCTCACCCCAGCATTGCTTGTAACAGCTGAGAGCTGTAAATGAACCTGTGGAGAAAGGCTGCCGAGGTGCTGGGTGTGGATCTGGGTGACAAACACTCAGCTCCCAGCTGCCCCGTGCTGGGACACGCTGGAGCAATTTTGGAGCAGTAACTTCTGATTTTTTGAGATTACCTGGCAGAGGGGCAGCACAAAGATGAGCCACAGCAGCCTGTGCTGCTTGGGAAACTCTTTTCCAATGAATATCCCTTCAGAAAACGCCCCCATCTCTGGAACCCTCAGTTTTCACCTCCTCCTACAGCCAGTGGAGGGACATGGCCCCTCTGCGAGCAGTTCAGCAATGCCAAGTGTCTCCATCAGTCATTACCTTATATAAGTCACCCCTGCATAATAAGCACTATTAAAAATATCACCTTCCCAAACAGCACTTTTCAAAGAAGAATTTTAAGTCTTCTCCTGAGAGCCTCTCTTTCAGCTGCAGCAACATTTCTAATTCTTAACGTGAGTGACACAGGGTAGGAATCCCATCAGCTGCACCCAGCAAAGCTGGCACAGGGCCTGGCTCCCTGCTCCCCAGGAAAAACTCTTCACCCCCACCAGCATCCCAAAAGGATGAGGCATGTGCTGGAATTAATCACTGAGGAGAATGAGCACATCACCCGGGACAATGGTTTGCTGAAATCCAGCAGATTACCCGGGAACAATCGTCAGCCCCATTAATTTTCACGGCTCCTTTTCCCACTGCCAGGCTCCTCTTCGGGGGAGGGACTGGCAAAAGCCGCTGTGTCAGCACTTCCTCTGCCTCTCAGCTCCCAGCCCGCTCTGCTGGTTAAAAATCAGCCTTTCAGGACCTCTGAAATCTGCTTTCCACCTGAGCAGGTGCAGGCACAGCACTCCGCTCCAGGCAGGAGCCAGAGCCTGCAGTGACTCTTCTGCTGCCCAGCTTTCCTTTGCTCTCTTCACACTTCCAGAATTCTCTGCAAAAGCTTTTAACTTCTTTTCTTTTTTTAATCTTTTTTTTTTTTGGCCCACGAGGCAAGAGCACGATGTACCTCAGAGCAGCACGATGTCATGGAATGGTTTGGGTTGGAAAGGACCTTAAAGCTCATCCCGTGCCATGACAGGGACACCTTCCAGTGTCCCAGGGAGCTCCAATCCCATCCAACCCGGCCCTGGGCGCTGCCAGGAATGAGGCAAAGTCATTTTAGTAAATCGAGTCACTGTCAAGTGTTCAGGTGACCTCCAGCCACAGCCAAGCACTCCCAAGCCAAGGATTTCTGCATTTCCCGGGCCAGTCCCTGATCTCTGGGCACATCCCAAACATTGAACAACCACTTTTGCACTGGAACGGCGCCCATTTAATTAACAAAAAGATTTGCAAGAGGATCATTACTTACTGCCAAATGCATAACCGCTCATTAGGCCCTCAGGGGAAATGAATAATTACTCCTGCAATCTACAGATTGTGTCTTTTTCTGCAGCGAAAAAAACACGGTTTCATCTCCCCAGCTGGGGTGGGAAACTGAGGGCTGGGGGAGAACCCTCAGCCCAGCAGCAGCTCCCCCAACAGCCCCAGCCTGGGCTCTCCAAGGATCCCCGTGCTCTCCACAAAAACCTCTGGAAAAAAGCAGCAACCGTGCCCTTGGAATGCTGGAAACACTGTGCTGGCTTCTGGAGCCTTTCTGGCACAGGGGTGAAGCCAGCAACTGTGAAAACACACTGCAAACAAGGGGGAAGAGCCTTATCAGACAGTCCCAGGGCTGCACAGGAGGTTTATCCATGGAAAAGGTGTCTTTTATCCAGCCTGGCCCCTCCCCAGCTGCCCACAGCCCTCCCCACACCACGGGGAGAGACAGAGGGTGCTCAGCTCAGCCTGGGGGAAAACACAGAGGGGTGCAAACACAGCTCAGCTGAGTGTTTGGGCTGGTTCAGGCCGTTAAACACCAAGTTCTGGTTCAAAGAACCAAGTTCTGGTTCAAGGATGGGTGCAAAGAACAGCCCCACCTGAGCTCCACATGAACTGTGCCCACCTGAGCCCCATCTGAGCCCTGCCCACCTGAGCTGTGCCCACCTGAGCCATGCCAATCTGAGCCCCCCTGAGCTGTGCCCACCTGAGCCGTGCCCACCTGAGCCCTACCTGAGCTGTGCTCACCTGAGCCGTGTCAGGCACAGCTGCCATCCCCAGAGCACCAAGGCTGGTGACACAGGACCTGCTCCCCCCTGGCACTGAGCCGTGCCACAGCCTGGATTTATCATCCCCCCTAAAGGAGGCAGCCTTGAAATAAACCTGCGAAGCCACGAGAGGAGGTTTTGCTCCCCAATCCACGCCCCCTGCTCAGCACTTTGTGGCGGTGCAGCATCCGGCAACTTCCCTTCCTCAGCAGATCCCAAAGTCAGCCCAAAGACTCGGGATAAAACATCCTTTATCCAGCACCACGCGGGCTGAGCTCCCTCCCGGGCTGCAGCCCTCGGAGCTGTCCTATAAATACACCCAGAAACATCCCAAAGTCTGGAGTCAGCCCCCCGGGGAGGCACCGGCTGCAGGAGCGGGGAGGAGGCTCAGCAGCAGCTCCTGCCCATGGATCAGCATCTGCCAGCCCAGTTTCCACAGCCAGACTTCCCCAGGAGCAGGATGGGTCAGGGAAAAGCAGCAAACCTGAAAATTCCTGCTGGGCAGCTGGAGGAATGCACCTCACAGCCCAGCAGGTGTTTCCATGGAGGGAAAGGTTTCAGACTCACCTCTTGCTGTTCTAATAAGGTAAAGGATCCAGAAACTTCTTTGCTGTCCTGGCAGCAATTGGCTCAAACCCAAAATAAAAACACAGATAGGTCTCTTTAGCTGTTCCTCAGAAAGGGAGCTGTTCTCTATTGGGCTGTTTGCCAAAAAACCCCACCCAAAGAGTTCAATATTTAAGGAAAAGCAGGAAGCTTCTCAGCCCATTCTCGGGGTGTTGTAGCAGGCGTGTGGGACCTGTCCCCACACTGTGAACAGCTTTGTTCTTTTGTTTTTGTATTATTTTCTTCTTTAATTAAAACCTTTTTGCTTTTTCAAGGCACACTCCACCCTGCCATCTCACTCATTATTTTAAGCCATTTTCTGTGAGGTGCTGGGCACCCTCAGAGGTGTTGAACCCTCACAGAGCTGATTCCACCTGGCTTTTTGAGAAATTCAATAGGTAGCAGCTGGAGGAGCTGAGGGTCAGCTGGGATTTACTGTGGCAGTGGGCAAAGGGGAGGGTAAAATTTGCTTTGTTCTCTCCACAAAACCAAACCCCTTCAGCATGGGAACTGCCCACAGAAAGCTGGGAATGACCCTGGAAGGAGAAACACACTGAGCCTGAGCTTGTGTGTGGCTCTGTGGGGATTTCAGGGAATCATCCTGGAACGCTTTGGGTTGGAAGATCATCCAGGGGCAGGGAGAGAACCCTACAAAAATAACACAAAACCCAAGGAACTGAGATCATTGGGAAGAAGTGTCCTGGCACCACTGCACCAGGGAGCTGCTGTGTAGTCTGAACAGACTAAAAAAGACTAAAAATCCATTCAGGACGCCTGACACTGACTGTTAAAAAAAGGACACAGCTGGATGCAGCTCTGTGGATCAATCTGCACAGGAACCAGGGAAAACATTAAGGCTGTAAGATATATCCCAATAAATATAATGCAGCAGCACTCAGGACAGAGCAGATGAGGACAGGATTACAGTGCAGGATTACAGGACCCCATCAAGAGTCCTCCTATATTTTGCCATCTAAAGATTAGGTATTTTAAAGCTTCAATAAACAAAATGGGCCTCGCTAAGGAAGCCTGGAAGGGCAACTGTGGCAAAGGGGTCATTCCCAAATTCCCCTTTGCTGGGGTAGCTCTGCAGGGGTGTAAGAGGGGGCTCTGCTTGCTTGGGGTTAAATCCCTCTTGGTGTTCAACACCTTGGATGGCCTTGGCTGATACCTGAAAACATCTTCAACCTGCTGGAGCTTCCAGCATCCACTCCACCATCCCAGGTTGGGGAGTTCCCCAGTTCCCTCACAAGAGGCTGGGAAAGGGTTTCCTGTGCTCAAACCTGTTGTACAAAACATCCTTTGCTCCCCCCTGCCCCAGTTCCTGCCTTGTGGGAGACGGTGAGTGAGTGGCTACAGGCTGTTCCTGATTTAAACACATCTGTAATCCCTGCCCATCATCTTTTCCCTAAGCCAGAAGCCTCTTTAATCACCCTGTGCAGGGACAATCCCATCCCTCAGACCCCTCTGCCTGCCAGAGCCCAGGTTGCTGAATCCATCTGAGGTGGGATGGCCAGCACTGCCCAAGGGGTTGGCTGTCAGCTCCTCACAGTCCCCACTGCAATCAGGAAAGGGAGAAGGGAAAATGGGGAAGGGGGAAGGAGGAAGGGAAAAGGAATAAGGAAAGGGAACATCCTACAAAGGGCAGCCTGCTGGCATGGCCCTCTGAGGACTTGAGGGAATCATCAGGGAATGGGTTGGCTTGCAAGGGACCTTAAAGCTCATCCACGGGCAGGGAGAGAACCCTACAAAAATAACACAAAACCCAAGGAACTGGGATCATTGGGAAGAAGGTCAGACATGGGGAAGTGTCCTCTGCATAAAAGTTTCACAATCCTGAATTCCCAGGTTTCAATTTGTTGTTACCCCACAAAAGCAACAGAAAGATGACAGTGCTCTCTCGGGGTGGGATGCAGGAACCTGGGGGGTTCCCTGCAGGACACCCCAAGGAGGCCATGCCAAGCCAAGGGGGTTTGGCAGGGATTTCTGTGCTGTGGGAAGAATTCACCCTCCTGGAAGAGAACCTCAGCTAAGATAAAATAAAATAAAAATAATAAAACAGGAATGCAAACCCCAGCCCAGCTTCAGCGTGGGTTAATCCCGCAGCGCCTCGGGACTCCGTGACCTCCACAAATACTTTCCACCCCAACCTTTGCCAGCAGCATGTTTTGCAAGAGCTGCCTGGGTGCTCTTGCAGACACATCTCCTCATCTAAGATTTCCCCCCCAGGCCCTGGGAGTGCAGCTGCCCGAGCTCACAGACCCTGCTGGGATCAGGAGGGAGCACAACATCGGGAGGTTTTCCAGTCACATCCTCAGCTGAGCAAAGTGAGCCTGGAAAGGAGCTCTGCTGTGAACACCTCTTTGGATTATAAAACACCAAATTTGCTTTGTAAATTGTGTTTCATCTCAGAGAAATTCTGTTGTCATCAGAAACGAGCCAGGCTCACGCATTGCTGCATTTTGGGGTCTTCTGTAACAGCTGAGCTGAAGCAATGAAAGGGAAAGGAACTGCTCAGCCTGTAAATGAACCAGCTTACAAGTGTTTAGTGTAAGTGTTTCTTGTTCACAATTCATTACTTCCAACATGTAATTGAATAAATCTCAATGAAAAAGGAGGTTCTACTGTGCTGGCTTTGGACTGGGCCCATGCAGAGCTGAAGAAACATCCGGGAGGGAGAAGAAGAAAGAGAAAACCTCCAAGTTCATAGTCAGATAGAAGAGTCCCTGTAGTTCTGGAAGAGAAAATACCCTGTGGAAGCAGCAGGTGGGAGCTGCTGGAGCATCCCTGCCCTCAGCAGAGCCCTCTGCCCAGTCCCCCTCCTACAGGATAAATCTCTGGATCCGTGGGAAACACAGTAAGTTACAGCTGGATCTGTCAGCTGTGAGAAATGGACACACTTAAAATGGAGCAGAGGCTCCAATCCATCAGCTTCAACAGAAATTAAGCACATGCTTTATTTCCCCACGACTGATGGCCCTGCTGAATGGGGGATACTCCACGTACCAAGCCAAGGAACAGAGGTGGCTGGAGGTGTGTGCAGGCTCCTGCAGCCACAGCCCTGGGCAAGCCCAGCTGCCCCACACCAGTCCCCCAATTTCTCATTAATTACATTTTCTATGGCTTTAAAGTTCCCTCTCCAGCCATATCCAACCCCACAGAAATTTTCTCCCCAGGCTCTTTGCAGGTTTCTCCCCTGGGCTGGGCAGGTTTTGGTGCAACAGAACACAGAGATGAACTTTGCTGTCAACTTTTGGGTGACACCTTTTGGCCTCAATCCCAGGCCAGGATGTGTCCTTGCACCAGAGCTTTTGCAGGACAATCTGAGGAGGATACTTCAGACAGAGGATCACAACCCTTCATGGGAACACTGCCAGCCCACACCTGTGCCCCTCAGGGAGTTTTAAATCATGTCTGCATGGACCAACAGCATGGCAAGTGCAGAATTAGAGAGAGACAAGATAAACGGGGATTCTCCTGTCCTGAAAAGGACACCGACCCTTCCAAACATTACTGCAATGTGGGATTAGGATCACCAGAAGGAATTTCAAGCAAACACTTCGCTTGAAAAGTGTTTGACCTGAGGCCTTGGAAAAGGCTTCTAAAATTTGAGTGACAGCACTGGGATTGTGGGTGTGTAGTTTGAATAGAAGTGTGTGATATCACAGGGTGCAAAACTTAGAATTTGAGGTTTATATAGTAATAAGTATAAAGCAATGTGGAGGATTTAGGGTGCTGGCTAAGTTCTTTCACCTTCTTCTTCATGGCTTTGGCTGCTTTTTTTCTGAGTGGATGAAAAGGTCCACATTGTGGGCCACGAGTTGTCAGTTACTGGGTTAAAAGTATAAATAATAGAGGTGTCATCTCGTTATTGGGTAATTAGTGCTTAAAAGACCATGGAAAGAGTTAGAGACAGAGCCATTTTCTACCTTGTTGGCTGGAACTCACAACTCGTGAGACTGTAACATAGATAAGAATTAATAAACACTGAGTCCGAATACAAAAACTGCGTGTCCCGTGCCTTAACCCCGGCTCTAACAGGAAGATAAAACCCTCACCCCCAGGCTGCCAGGCACGTACCTGTAGCTCATGGCGGTGTGGTGGTGCAGGGCCAGCCCGTGCAGCTGCAGGAACCTCTGGAGCCGTTTGGTGTCGGCGCTGTGGC
>JBBMKD010000013.1:941774-956035 GCA_037834095.1 Argya squamiceps | reverse complement strand
CTGTCCCAGGGCTGTCCCTGCCTGTCCCAGGGCTGTCCCTGCCTTTTCCCTGTCTGTCCCTGCTCTGTCCCTGCCTGTCCCAGGGCTGTCCCTGCCTGTCCCAAAGCTGTCCCTGCCTGTCCCAAGGCTGTTCCTGCCCTGTCCCCAGGGCTGTCCCTGCTCTGTGCCTACCTGTCCCTGCTCGGTCCCTGCCTGTCCCAGGGCTGTCCCTGCCTGTCCCAGGGCTGTCCCTACCCTGTCCCAAGGCTGTCCCTGCCTGTCCCAAAGCTGTCCCTGCCCTGTCCCCAAGGTTGTCCCAGGACTGTCCCTGCCTTGTCCCAAAGCTGTCCCTGCCTGTCCCAGGACTGTCCCTACCCTGTCCCAGGGCTGTCCCTGCCTGTCCCAGGGCTGTCCCTACCCTGTCCCAGGGCTGTCCCTCACAGGGCCCCGTGTTTCCTCCCTGCAGTGTAACTCCAAGGCTGTACCTGTGATCTCTGCTGCAGCTGCCTTTGGTTTTACCTCCTGCCAGCCCCAGGTCTCTGCTCATGTATAATGCAAGGTGAACCAGAAAATAAGAAATATTTCTGCAAGCTCCTCTGAGTTTTTCGGACACAAGGGTTTTGCTGGAAGATCAGGGTTTGTGTGGATCAGCATCTTCAGAATCTTAGTTCTCCTGAAAGTTATTCCCCAGTTATTGTTTTGTTTTTATGGTGCTGTTGGAGCCCCTGGGTGCCAACCACAGGCTGGTGGGGCTGATTCAGACCCAGAATCTGCCCCCTCCCAGCCCCCAGACCCCCTGTGCTCCCTTCAGGTGCTTGTGAACATTCCTGCATTAACACCCACTTGCTCCTTCCCTCGGTTCTACTTCCTTTTCCCCTCACTTATCCCATTCCTAATTTTCATTGCCGTGACATTCTAATTAATTTCTTATCCGAGCACGTCTGCAGGAGCTCAGTTTGTGCCCTGCACTGCAGGGAGCCCCATCCTGCCTGGGACTGGGGGAGATCTCTGAGGGTTCTCAGCTGGAATCCCGGCTGCTGCCGAGGTGAGGTGAAGGAAAAGCCCGGGGGAGGTGAAGGAAAGCCCCGAAGGAGGTGAAGAAAAGCCCCAGGGGAGGTGAAGAAAAAGCCCCAAGTGGGGTGAAGGAAAAGCCCCAGGGAGATGCACGAAAAGCCCCAAGTGAGGTGAAGGAAAAGCCCCAAGTGAGGTGAAGGAAAAGCCCCAGAGGAGGTGAAGGAAAAGCCCCAGGGAGGTGAAGGTAAAGCCCCAGAGGAGGTGAAGGAAAAGCCCCGAGTGAGGTGAAGAAAAGCCCCAGAGGAGATGAAGGAAAAGCCCCAGGTGAAGTGAAGGAAAAGCCCCAAGTGAAGTGAAGGAAAAGCCCCAAGTGAGGTGAAGGATAACCCCGAGTGAGGTGAAGAAAAGCCCCAGAGGAGATGAAGGAAAAGCCCCAAGTGAAGTGAAGGAAAAGCCCCAAGTGAGGTGAAGGAAAAGCCCCAAGTGAAGCGAAGGAAAAGCCCCAAGTGAAGTGAAGGAAAAGCCCCAAGTGAGGTGAAGGAAAAGCCCCAAGTGAAGCGAAGGAAAAGCCCCAAGTGAAGCGAAGAAAAGCCCCAGGAAGGTGCAGGAACCCTCTCCTTCCCTCCCTGGCCGGTCCCAGAGCTGTCCCCAGGCGCTCCCGGCCGCGGCTCCCGGGGCTGGGGCAGCATCACCGCGGGCAGCTCCTGCGGAGGTTCCGATTTCAGCGCGGGTCTGACCCCGCACAGGAGATTAGAGACTCGCACGTCTAATTTCCACTAATACCAAGATCCCCTTATATTTTTTTAAAGGAGCAAGATCGGATTCTGGAGGCTGCGACATTTAAGACCGATGGGATGAGAGCTGCGGCCGCGGCAGGTTTCCCCTCCCGGGGGGCTCCTTCCCAGGCTGGGCAGGAAGGGAGAACAGGGACCCTCCTGCCACCCACACGGTCCCTGCTCGGCAGCACCAACTTTCCAACTCTATTCAAACAAAACTGCAGTCACTCGGGCAAATTCGAAACACGGCTCAGCACAGCTTGTGCTGGAGAAGTTATGGGAATCGAGAGATAAATTTGCAGAGATATTCAGCTCTGTAAAGCAGGAATAACCAGAAAAATCAGACTGACAAAGCTAAAGAGCTTTCTATCATCATTACTATTGCTATGATTATTATTACTATTGCGGTGATTATCACTTTTGCTGTTGTTGTTATCACGATTATCACGACGGTGGCGGCCAGCAGCCCTCCCCCGGGCGGAGCAGGGCACGTACCTGTGGGGCATGCCGGTGGTGTAGGCGATGGTGTACTCGTGGGACAGCTCGCACACCCGCAGGTACCAGTTCATCTCCAGCTCCCGCAGCAGCGCCAGGCGCCGGGCTCGCTGCTGGGGCTGCCCGGCCCGGGCCCGGCCCTCCTTGCTGCTCTCGGCCGAGCTCTTCAGGGCTCTGTCCCGGCTGCCCAGGGACAGCACCGACTGTTTCCTCAGCTTCAGGGACTCGTCGGCGCTCTTTCCCCCCACGGTGCCCGTGCGTGCCGCCAGCATTTCTGCTCCTGCCTCGGTGCCGGAGCGCTCAGCCCTCAAATCATCGGGAGTGATTTCAGCGCGCTCTTTTCTCCCTCTAAAACCTCACGCCGGCCACAAAGCTGTAATTAGAGACGTGTGCGTGTGTGTGTGTGCGGGGCTTAAGCGGAAAGGAGAGCTGCGACCTTCTCATGGAAACATCTGTAGCGGCTGCGGCGTGCCAGCGGCTCCGGGGGACAGTCCTTAAAAACATCCCCGGCCCGGGCCGGAGCGGGGCTGGAGCCTTCTGGAAAAGCCTGAGCGGCTCTGTAAACATCGGAGGTGAAGTCACACGTGTCACCTTGAGGGCGAACCCTCGCCCACGTGGGCTGGCCCGGGCAAATTGCAGCGGCCCCGGAGCATCCCCGTGCCCATCGCTGCCCTCCTCCTCCTCCTCATCCTCCTCCTCCTGCAGCTCCTCGGGTCGTCCCATCCGGCAGGAACTTCCATTCTCCAAGGGATCTGTAGGAATTTGGGGATTTGGCCGCCCTCAGGATGAGAACAAAGTTCCGGCTGCTCCCGAGCAAACGGGAAATGTAGGAAAGGGCAGCCACGGGAACGGCATTAATTCCCCTCTCCGGCCTGAAATGTAAAAGCTGATAGAGAGATTACAGCTCTAATCACAGCAGCCACTTCGGGAGCACGGGCACAGCCGTGTGCCCAGAGAGCCACAGCAAAACCCCCTCAGAGACAGCGGGATTTGAAAGCCATTGCCTCAAAAACATTATAATCACCCCAAAGCAGAGCTGTCACCCCCTCTGTGCCCCGCAGGGTCTCCCGGGGCTGGGGATGGATGGAAGGATCCCTGGATGGAGGGCAAAGGGAGCTCGGAGGGCTCTGGAGCAGTGTCCCACTCCCAGCAGGGCTGGCACCAGCTCGGGGTGGTTTTCCCACCCTGGCCTGGCAGATCCCCGAGGCTGGAGACTCCCCCAGCCCTTCCCAACATCCATCCCAGGCTCCAGGCTGTGCCCTGCCACTTCCCAGAAGGGTTTGGATCCACATTCCTCCATCCCCCCGGCTGCTCTGGGGTTCCCTCTCGGCCAGGTGGGACCAGCTGGGCTCTCAGCACCCTGCGGGCCCGGGATCCCCCACCCTGGGGACCCCCTGAGGCAGCCCCGGCGCTGGGTGAGGGGTGCTGGGAGCCCGGCTGGGGCTCGTCCTGCCCTGCAGGCACACACGGCAGATCGCGGTGCTTCCAGAGGGGTTACAGGACAAAAAACCCTCTTTAGCTGCTTTTCCACAAAGCAATTCCATCGCCTTTTGGAGTAAGTCCTACAAAATTTACCTCTGACAAGAACCGGTGCTATCCAACCTATTTAACAGACACGGCACTAAAACATTCACTGGAAGTTTTGCGAAACTCTGGGAAAATGACCCAAACTTTGAGCTGTTAAAACATTCTCATCCAACGTGTTCATCCTTAAGAAGTGCTTCACAGGGAGGAAAAGCTTCCCAGCAACTCCAGAATCCTTTAAACCAACCCTGAGCAGCGAAGCAACACACATTTATATTTATGTTTCACAAACACGAGCGAAGCCTCATGAGATCCTTCAGGTCCTTCCAGGTGGAAATTGGTTATCACAACTCCAATAAAGTTCTCAAAGAGCTGCACAAAAGGCACCTTGTGCTTCCCCAGGCTGCCGTGTTGATCATTGTTTTAACCCAGGGCTGGGAGAGGTGTCAGTCACCGTGAAGGCGAACGGGACGAAGGCGGCCGCGGGCGATTTGTCCTCTCCCGGCGGGGCATTGTTGGGGTGTCGGGCCCATTGTGCTCCGGGATGTTCCCGGCGCGGCCCTCGGGCGGATTCTGTGTCCGGGGGATTCTATAGCCCGGCACGGAAAGAGAGCCCGGCTCGCCTTATAAAAATTGCAGGACGATTGATTTCCTGAAAGCAAAGCTGCCGTGAAATATTGATACTGCCAACCGCTGTTCCCGGAGCCGTGGGCATCCAGAGACGGCTCCTGGGGGGAACAAACCCACCCCAAACCCACCCCAAACCCCTCCCGATGCCACACAGGACCGGGGCGTGATGCTCCAGGGAGCAACACTTCAAACTGATCCCTGCTCGGGGCTGGGGCACCTCCTGCCCTCTGTATTCCTTTTATATTCCTCTCATATTCCTTTTTCATTCCTTTTATATTCCTTTTCCACTCCTTTTTCATTCCTTTTATATTCCTTTTTCACTCCTTTTATATTCATTTTTCATTCCTTTTATATTCCTTTTTCATTCTTTTCACATTCCTTTTATATTCCTTTTTAATTCCTTTTTCATTCCTTTTTCTAGGCAACCATCTGTTAAAGTAATATATAACTCATTTATGCGTTTCTAACTTGCCTGTACACTGTATAAATGCACAGAATCACGTTTAGGAGCTCTTTACATCTGTAACTCATTGTGAATTATAGCTGATTATTATATTTATCATTATTATGTTATAATATTTATTATTATAATATTAAATAAATAATATAATATCGGTATAATATATAGAACTTATATTTATTAATAAATTACACCGGGTTTTGAAAATCTCTCTGTCTCTTCTGGAAACACTTTCTAAAATCTGATCTTTATTCCAGCTGCAGTCCCCAGAGCTGGGCACACGAGATGAGAACCGAGGGGTGTCCCAGGGCCCCTCTGCTGTCCCCAGAGCCATGCCCTGCATTCACAGGGGGTCAAACACAATCCCCAGCTCCAGGAGAGGGGTCAGGAACACCACGGGGTGCAGAGGGACAGAACAGCCTCAAAAGAGCTTTAACCCCACCCGTGCTGTTTGTGGCTCTGGTTTAAAGCAGGACATTTCAGCAACACCCAGCCTGCAGCCCCCGGGATCAGAGCTGGGGATTAATCCATTTTCCTCGGGCTCAGGCACCCTTTCAGCCAAACCTCCTGTTTTCAGATGTAAATAAGGGAAGCTTCCAACCCCCCCGCAGCAGCTGTTTTCTGCTCGGGGAAGCAGGAGGTCGCCTGGATGAGTTAATGCACTGCACACGGGGCCCCTTCTAAACCTGGCTTTGAAATCTCCTGAGCAGTTTCCCAGCAGGATGTTCCATCCCAGGGACACCAACAAGACCCCACAATGGCACAGGCAGGAAGCCCATCCTGACTTTCTGCACCACAGATTTATTTTGGTAGGGTGAAGGGATGGTTTGGGTTGGGAGGGACATTAAATCCCACCCAGTGTCACCCCAGCCATGACAGGGACACCTCCCACTGTCCCAGGTGCTCCAACCCCAATGTCCAGCCTGGCCTTGGGCACTGCCAGGGATCCAGGGGCAGCCACAGCAAATCTGGGAATCCCATTTTGGCCCTTCATCACCCTCCCAGCCAGGAATTCCTTCCTAATCTCCCATCCAGCCCTGCTGTGTGTCCATGTGAAGCCATTCCCTGCATCCTGTCCCTCTACCCTTTGTCCCCAGTCCCTCTGCAGCTCTCCTGGAGCCCCTTCAGGCCCTGGCAGGGGCTCTGAGCTCTCCCTGGAGCCTTCTCCTCTCCAGGGGAGCACCCCCAGCTCTCCCAGGCTGTCAGTGCCTCATTCCAGAGTAAAGGAATGCAGGACACACAGTCTGATCCTGCAGTTCCCCAGTAATTCCAGTAAAATACAGTCACAGTCAGAATTAAACAACCTCAAATGATCTTAAAAGGATCTCAAAACCCACCCTAGCCCTGCAGATCCCACAGCAGCCTCTCAATATCTGCTCCCCACATTTTCAAACCTCTGCACACACAGGTTTGCCAGGCAGAGGAGCAGCAGTTCATCCATCACCTGGAAGGTCCTGGAAGGTTTACAGAGATTGGAGCACAACACCACAAACCCTGCCAGGTACAGATTGATTCGGGATGTGCCTGTCAGTGATCCCTGAGCAAACAAACAGGTTTTGTCCCACAGGAGCACAGTCATTCCCACCTCTGATCCAATTAGCCACAGAGCTCTGGCTCCTCTGCTCCAGGTAATTGAACCCCATCAGAGTAGATTCATTAAGGTGTTTAGTTGGGTTTAAGTGGCTCACCCTGCTCTGGCAGCGCTCAGATGTGGTGGCATGTGAACCTCTGCTGGGCCAGCAGCTTTGTGCCAGGGCATCCTCAGCAAAGCTGCCCCCACAGCACGGAATGGGGGGGTCAGGCAGCTTCTCAAAGACCTCTGGGGTCACTGAGCCCACCTGTGAACCCAAATCCCAAACCCTGGGAGAGCTCCCAGCTGCCTCCCCGGAAGGGCAGGGGGTCACAGCAGCCTCCAGTGAGCCAATCTGCTGAAATTAAAATCTGCAGTGGAAGTGGCTCTCTGCAGCCTTTTATCCTCTCCAATAATTTCTAGACGTGATTGTGGGGCCAAAGGCCAGTCCCAGCACACCCCAGTGAAGAGGCAAATTCCTGGGAATGTTAATTAACTCTTTTCCCCCCTCTTTGCTGGGTTCAGGAGGTCACTCATGAGCAGCTCTTGTGGGCTGCACCCAGTGGTGACCAGAAATGATGAGAAAGGGGAAAGTTTTCCAAGGCCAAGGAGAATCCAGGCACTCAGACCTCTCTGGAGGCACGTGGCTGTGCTGGGCAGGGCTGCAGGAGCCCTTGGAGCCTGAGGAGCCCTGACCTGCCCAAACAGCAGAGAAGGTGCAGAACCATCCACATGGTCTTCACTTTTCTGCAGGAATTTCAGACCAAGGGCTGAGCTGCTGCAGCTGAGCTGGTGCCAAGCAGCTGATTCCCTGCTGAGCAGGTCAGGGCTCCCAGGATGAATTCAGGAGAGTTCCTGAGCAGGTCAGGGCTCCCAGGGTGAATTCAGGAGAGTTCCTGAGCAGGTGATTCCCTGCTGAGCACATGAATGCTGCCAAGATGAATTTAGGATAGTTTCTGGTCCTGTTCCTGAGCAGTTGATTCCCTGCTGAGCAGGTGAGTGCTCTCAGGATGAATTTAGGAGAGTTCCTGAGCAGGTCAGGGCTCCCAGGATGAATTCAGGAGAGTTCCTGAGCAGGTCAGGGCTCCCAGGATGAATTCAGGAGAGTTCCTGAGCAGGTCAGGGCTCTCAGGATGAATTCAGGAGAATTCCTGGCCATGCTCCTGAGCAGGTGAGTGCCCTCAGGATGAATTCAGAATGCTCACTCAGAATGGATCCTGTTCCTGGCCATTCCCCTGTGCCTGCAGGATTGTGTTTGGTTCCCAGAGCTGGGGCAGGCAGCTGCACCCACAGCCTGGAGCAGCCAGGGGACACAGAGCTGTCCCCCAACCCCAAAGCAGGGCCAGGAGCCCTGTCCCCACCCTGGCACATCCCTGGAGCCCGCTGTGCCTGGCATTGCCATGGCAATCAGCACCACACAGGCACTAAAAATAACCCCCAGCTCTGCAGAGCACAGAGATCATCCCCAAGCCCAGCCCTGACTCAGCCACCTCCCAGCCTGGGGGTGTGTGCTGCTGCTCCCCACAATCCAGGGCTGGCTGCTGAGCCCCCTGGCACAGCTTCTCCTCTAGCCCTGACCCACTGGGAGTGCCCAGGGGCAGGTGGGCATCACCCCACTGTCCATCCAGAAAAGGTCTTTTCCTCTGAAAGCCCCCAAACCCAGTAATTCCTGCTGCAGTCCCATGTCCTGAGCAGCATCTCCCCCCTCCACAGCACAAAACCCCACAGCTGGGCCAGCTCCAGCCCTGGGCAGAGGAGCTGGGCCCTTGTCAGGGCTTGTCCCAGGTCACCTGGCCCAAACTGTCACAGAATTACTGCAGGAGCAGGGCTGGAAACACTTCCCAGGGGATAAAAGCTGCTCCAGAACATCATTCCTGGGCACAAACCCCACAGGAGCCAGGGCCACCAAGGCAGAGCCACACCCTTCTCCTTAATTAACCACAACTTTGCTCTCCCCAAAGCTTCATTTTACCCCACAATGGTTTTCTTCCACTCTAAATAACACCAAACTAAAAGAAATTCTGCAAGCAGCTTTATATTGATCTCTGCATCCCAAACCACTCTGGGAAAGAGAAATATCCCGGCTCTAAAGGGGCTCTTGAGCAGACATTTAAATCAATTTAAATCAATTACACCCATAAAAGCAGCTTGTTCAACCCAAAATACAGTCCCATTCATAACACAGCTTTTACACATAAGCCCTTAATAAAATAAAATAAATCACACCAAGGCTCAAACATAATATTTTTATTTGTGGATAAAAATTAAGGCTCACAGTACTTTTATCATTTCACAAGCAGAAAAATGTTAAAAATTGAGACTGCTGGGGCATGCCCCCGATACAAATTCCTCTAATTGCTGACACGTTTTACTGAAGACTCCAGGTGAACAACTGTACAGGGCAGCTACAAGTATTAGTTTGTAAACTAGGTGCTAAATAGAACTGGTTTTTAAGAAATGTGAACAGAGTTATGATGTTTGTCTCCACTCTTGGCTGTCCAGCACACAGGGATTCCACAGAAACACCCAGAACTGCTGGGATGAGCCCACCAAACCTCCCCAAAACCAGCCCAGCAGGGCTGCAAGGCCTGGCACAGCTGGCACACAGGGCTGAGGGGCACAGACTGCACTGTAGAAGACATTTCCATTCATAGTGCAATAGTTTAACGCCCAAAACGTTCAATATTCAACTTTTCTGCCCTCAATTGGAGCACAGAGGTGCTGCCCAGCCCCAGGAATGCAGAGGGAAGAGCCCAGGGGTTCCAGGATGGTGACAGTGACATCGTGCCCACAGTTAGGGTGCAGCTCCAAGGAGGACTTTCCCAAGGGTGCAGCATGCAGGGAATAAAAATTGCTGCCCTGGGGAGCTGCAGGGGGGTGTCCCAGGGGCAGCACCTCCCCTGCAGCCCCCAGCCCTCACTGGGAGCACGTTTCACCCCCAAACTGCAGCTCCAGCTGCACAGGGCAGGATCCAGCTGGGCTGGGCTGCAGAGCTCTCTGGATTATTTGCATTATTTTTAGTGAATCCTTCAGCTCTGCTTGTTTGCTGTCAAGGCAACACAGCCTGTTGCTGTGAGAACTGAGGGGGTTTGTGCAGCTCACCAGAGATTCTGCTCCTGTCTCTGCACCCTCTGGGTGAGATTGCACCCAGAAGTGACAGCAGCCTTTCCTGACCCAACCTACATGCACTGGAACTTCACTGGGGAGCTCCCTCTGAGGTCAGATTTGACCTGCTGGGACAGCAGAGCCATTTTTGGGGTTTAACCAAGCCCAGATCCCCATCCTGCAGCAGGGGAATCAGTAATCAGTGACATCACTGAAGCTCAGGGAGGTTGTGACAGGTGTGGGTGCAAATCACCACCCCCTTTTGAAAAGGGGCTGACTGAGTTATCAATTCAGCTCCATTTGGTAACAGAGTTATCAATCCAACTCCACAGCAGTGCAGCTGAACTTGCCCAAGCTGCAGAGCCCTCCTGGAGCAGGGCTGGAGGGGAGACACAGCCCCAATTCCTGCCCTGCTGCACCCCTGTGTCCCCAGCAGCCCTGGGACACTCCACCTCCTCGTCCTCGTGCAAAACAGCCCTCAGTGACACGGGCAAAAAGAAAAATAAATCCCATTTACAGCAGTTGGCCATTTCCTGGGAGCAGAGATTCCCAAAGCCCATTCCCAGAAGGTGTGGGCAGGGAATGTCAGAGCAGGAAAACGTGTGCCACCAACCATATGGAACAAACATTTGCAGTATTATTCCAGTTCACAAATCCAGGCAAGGGCAGGGAGCAGCCACAAGCATGAAATACTCCATGTTATTGAACACTTCAAACCAAGTATTTCACCCCAGAACACTGCAGGGATCTCACAGCTGAACAAAACACAGCTGCTCACACTGAAGAACCAGGGGTAAGAGGGGTGGGCCTGGATTGCCCCAGGGGGTAGCAGCAGGCACCCAGGGCACAATCCAGCTGTTCCCGGATTCCCAGGTGGATGGAAATGGCTTTGCCTCACAACATCAGAGCTCCTGCCCAGTAACCATCTCCAATTATTGCTTCACTGGGAACAGAACAGGAGTGCCAGGAGGGGCTGCAGGGATGGGGGGCTCACCCCCACCCAGGACTCCACACCAACACCTAGAAATGATCTCACAGATGGAGCTAAGCACAACACACCCCCAAAACCCCCTGTCAGAGCCAGGGTGTGGGAAATAAAACTGTCCCCAAGGCCAAGGGCAGCACAGGGGCAGTGCTGGGGACACAGAGGAGCTCTGCCCTGCTCCTCATCCCACCCCAGAGCACTCCGAGGATTTTGCTGGGGGCTGTGCTGTGCCCCAGCAGGGACAGACACACGGACACAGCAGTGCCAGCAGAGCCCAGCACTGCCCACCCTCACTGCCACAGCAGGGCCCAGGGGCACAGAACAAGGGCACAGAACACAAAGGGGCACACACAGCCAACTCCACACGACTCGACAGCACCCACTACTCCATTTTGGCAAAATATTTATTTATAATAAACCCGTTCCCAAAGCTTGGTTGGTCACAAAGAATGAACTCCTCTCACACCTCTGGGCTGGAACAATGCTTTTGGTAGAAGTAAATAAACTTGTCTCTTTTTTTGCCACAGTGTACAAAAACCCAAAGAGACACGGAAATGACAGGTAAACACGGGGTGGGGGGACACGGGGGGGCACTGGAAAGACAAAGGCAAAGCAGAGGGGCCTGGCCTGGCAGCACTGCCACCATCATTTACCCGTACAGTCCTCAGCCCCACGGCGCTCTCATCCCCAGCACAGCTCTCAGCTGCAGGATCATGCTCCAGGAGAGGGGTCTGATGCCACGGAGCAGCTCCAGTCACTCTTTCACAGTACTGCATGTCAACACTGGGAATGGTTTCTTTTTCTGATATGGTTTTTAGACTGCACACAGTACTTGGATAGGGCAGAGTTTAGTTACTCCCACTCCGTAGTTCCTGGTGGCTTTGATGTCAAGTCATACATCACCCGGGAGATGCCAGGGATCTTCTTGATCTCTGCCACCATCTTCAGCACCACCTGTGGTGGAGGGGAGACAGAATGTCAGGAAAAAAGTGTGTGAAACAGAGGAAAGTCACCCCAGAAAAGCTCAAGAGCAAACTGCCCACACCAGCTCTGCTGGACACCAGAGCCTGCTGCTCTCAGCACACTGCCACCAGGCACCAAATAAAACCAGCTGGGAGAAAAACTCTGCTTTCCAGTGAGAGTCATCTCCCAGAGCTCACAATTAATCCATGCTAGCAGCAATACTCCAAGGGACAATCTGATGACCCACAGCTTCCTTAAAAATCCCCCAGTTCCCAACACCACTTACATGACATGCTGCTTACAGTGAAAGCACAAATTAACAGTGCTGCTCTGTACAGAAAAACATTATTATTTCCCCCATAAATATGATTATTCTCTAAAACTTCTCTTATTTAGTCACCACACTAGTACCTAGCCTTAAAATGACCACTTGTCATTTTGAAGAATGCAGGGGATTTTGTTTGGGGGTGGGTTTTGTGGTGTTTGGTGGTTGTTTTTAAACACAAACACTGAGCTCAAATGAATCCTCATTTTATACAACGGGACAGTTCACATGGCAACCAGAATTGTTCTTTTCATGGACAGGCTGCCTTGAAGCAGAGGACTTCAATTATATACAATTACTAAACAATGCCCACATGCTCTTAAAGTGGGTTTAAAATAAAAGGTCAATCCTATTCCTACAGTGCATTCCCAGAGGGGCAAAGTACTTGACTGGACATGGATAAAGTTTCCCATAAAAAATAAAAAAAGCTTGAAGCTGACTCCAAAGTCTTTTTAGTGACCTGAAGAGCAAACAGGACACTGAGATGTTCAATTGTAAGTTCCAGTAAGAGCAGAAATGCCAAAAAAAGGCAGTTCCTAATGCCAGGAAATTTCCAATTACTGATGCAAAAATTAATCCCAGGAATGGCTGGGGTATTCTTGCTTCTTTAATTGGGGTTATTTTGGCTCAGCTCTGCTGGAAACCCTTCAAGTTTGTCACACCCATCTGCCAGCCCCTCATTTTGTTCATTTTTTTCCCCCCAGAACGCCACAACATCCTTTCTAATGATTATTTATAGAAGAGTGTCTTGAGTTGCAATATATAACCAAAAGGATGGATTCTATTCCCAATTTGTTGAAACCAGTTGAAGAGGGGTTTTTTTTTCCCTTTTAACTCCAGGGGGGAGGGGGTGGGTATCTTCTGTTAATGGGCAGCTGTTAAACCAGGTGGGGCAGGGTTCTTTGTGTTCTTTATCCCTTCCAGGACCTGTCCCTCATCACACTGGGGGGATCTCTGCTGTAAACCAGCTGGGGCAGAGTTCTTTATCCCTTCCAGGCCCCACCCTCCCCCAGGGGATCTCTGCTGTCCAGGGGCCATCCAGGCTCAGGGCAGGGCTGAGACAATTCCATCATCCCAGCCAGGGGAGCAGCCCAGCATTCCCACCTGGATCAGAGCTGGGATTTGGGACTCCAGCACAGCCTGTCTGCATTCCCAGAGGGAGCCCAAACCCAGCTCAGCTCCACTGGGCCCTTCTGCAGGATCATCTCTGCTCCAACAGAACCACAGCTGCCACTGCGGGAGGTTTCATTTGGACTGACACCAACACCCTGACCAATATGGTGTCAGGTCATGTTCTGACTCTGTCAGTGTTTGTAGGATTTTTGTTTGTTTGCCTGTTTTTTTTTCTTTTTTTGTATTTTTAATATTAATATAATCTCTGCTCCAACAGAACCACATCTGGTACTGCAGGAGGATTCATTTGGACTGACACCAACCCCCTGACCAATATGGTGTCAGGTCGTATTCAGCCTCTGTCATGTATCTTGGATTTTTGTTTGCTTGCCTGGTTTTTTCCTGTACTACTACCTTTGTATTTTTAATATTAATATCATCTCTGCTCCAAGAGAACCACAGCTGGCACTACAGGAGGATTTATTTGGACAGCCTGACCAACAGGGTGTCAGGTTGTGTTCTGACTCTGCCAGTGGTCCTAGGATTTTTTTGATTGCTTGTTTGTTTGCTTTACTAGATTTGTATTTTTAATATTCCTACTAAAGAACTGCTATTCATATTCCCAGATCTTTGGCTGAAAGCCCCTTCAATTTCAGAATTATAACAATTGGGAGGGAGGGGGTTTATATTCTCCATTATGAGGGAACGGAGAACATAACCCCAGCTTTCCCTGGCAGACACCTGTCTTCCCAAACCCAGACAAGAGAGGAAAAAACCCAAAAAGAAGTCAAGAAAATGCAAATGAAGGCAGTGAGGATGAGAGGAAAGCTGTGATGAGCAGAGGCTGGGTGCAGCAGGCAGGGCAGCCCCTCACCTCCTCGGGCACCTCGCTGCCCGGCGTGGCGGCGACGCCCGTCATGAAGTCGCTGGTGATGAAGGGCCTGATGACCACAGACCTCTGGCAGGAGGGCTGCTTCTGCAGGGGGTCCCGGTCAAAATGCAGCGGGGTCAGGATGATTGGCATCTGGCTGATCTTCCCAGCATAGCCTGCAGCACACAGGGACACAGGGGGGTTAGCTGGAGTGACACCCACACCAGGGACACGGAGGGCTGGGGAAGGGTGAGCTGGAACAGACTAGGCAGAGCTGGAGAATAAAGTAGGGATTTATTGAAAGGTCTTTAGGATCCACCTTGGGCAGGACAGGGCCTGGCCAGGGCTACACACAAGGTGGACCCAAAATGGTCACAAAACGGGCCCCAAACGGGCCAACCGGTCACGAGGTCTCACATTTTTATCAGTTTTGGTCCATTTGCACGTTGGG
>JBBMKD010000013.1:907404-918397 GCA_037834095.1 Argya squamiceps | reverse complement strand
GTGCCGCTCATCCTGCAGAGCAAGAACGCCAGCTACACCGACCAGGCCTTCTTCAGCTTCGTGTTCTGGCCCTTCAGCCTGAAGCTGCTGTGGGCGCCCTTGGTGGACGCCGTGTACCTGCGGGGCTTCGGGCGCCGCAAGTCGTGGCTGGTGCCCACGCAGTACGTGCTGGGTCTCTTCATGATCTACATGTCCACGCAGGTGGACGAGCTGCTGGGCGACGGCCGCGGCCGCGGGCCCGACGTGGCGGCCCTCACCGTCACCTTCTTCCTCTTCGAGTTCCTTGCGGCCACGCAGGACATCGCGGTGGACGGCTGGGCGCTGACCATGCTGTCCCGGGAGAACGTGGGCTACGCCTCCACCTGCAACTCGGTGGGGCAGACGGCCGGCTATTTCCTGGGGAACGTGCTCTTCCTGGCCCTGGAGTCCGCCTCCTTCTGCAACAAGTACCTGCGCTTCGAGCCGCAGCCGCGGGGCATCGTCACCCTCTCAGGTAGGGCTCTGCTGGGATGGAGCAGGGAATGCACTGGTTTGGAAAGGACTTTAAAGATTCCCTGCACAGGGATACCTTGCACTATCCCAGGCTGCTCCAAGCCTCAATGTCCAGCCTGGCCTTGGTCACTTCCAGGGGTCCAGGGGCATCTTCCCTGCCCGCATCTTCCCTGGCCACCCTGTGCCACGGCCTCCCCACCCTCCCAGGGAAGGATTTTTCCCTGATAATAATGGTTATATCTTCCTCAGGATGCGTCTCCCCTGAGCCTGGAGCCCTCTGTGGTTTGACCCTGGGGACCAAACAGGTTTGGTTTGTCCCTTGGCCCGTGGGAAGGCACAGCCTGCTTGGAGGCTGGCACAGCCAACTGGACTTCAGATTTATCCGGGCTGAAGCGTGTGGGAAACCTGCCTTGTCATTATCTTGGCTGATCTAAGCACTTTGGAGCAGCTTTTTTTCGCCTCCTAGTTAATGGCCATGGACTAGATTACTCTTTAATAAAAAGCAAGCCAAAGTCTCCACCTGGGAAGAAGGTACAGGGGAATAAAAAAAAAAGGTTCATCCAATATGGTGTTTTTCACAGAATAGAAGTGAAAGTGTTCAGGGTTGAGCACGTAGCCAGTTTCTGAAGGAAGGCCTTATTTTAGTAAATTAGGGAGGATTTGCTTTTTCTCTTTAGCAAATTAAATGGAGTGTGGTAAGCATAACTAGCTGTTAGTGGATGTTTCTGTTTGCTGGGGTTTGGGGTTTTTCTCAGCAAGGCTCTGTGTGGTGGTTTGTGTTAGGGATATTGCCCAGGAGATGCTGCAAGTGCAGCTGGTTTGGTGGCAAGTTTGGGGGAGGACAGGAGATGCTGGCCCCACTTCTGGCTGCAGTCTCAGGGTGACCCTGGCAGGGAGGAGCAGATCCTCATGGGCTCACACTGACTGCCTTGCCTGTGCCATCTCAGAGGTCAAGTGTGCCAAAACAGGCTGGAATTGTTGTGGCAAGGCGAGTTTTGCTCTCTGTCCTGCCCCTTTCCTCAGGGATGAATCAGGGCAGCAGTTTCCAGGAGTGCTGTGCTTGCCTGCTCTGTGCAGCCCTCACCACTAACTAGTGCTCCTCTTTGCTCCCTGCTGCCAGCCCCGTGTCAAGGAGCACAGAGACACCCCCCAGGTGTCCCCCAAAGGTTCCTGCCTTTCCCTGGTGCTGTGCTGGGCTGTCCCTTCCCTTCCCTCTCCCTGCAGTGCACACTGACGTCTGTGCTGCTGATGCAACTTGCAGGCACTGCTGCTCAGAGAGCTTGGCTTGGCTCTGCTTCCCTCCCTCCCTGCCCGGGGTTTTGCTTGGTTGGGGTTTGTTCCTCTCAGGGCTGTTTGTATAAATGGATTTGTTACCATTACAAAAGTGCTGGTTTTAAAGGATATTATCCCAAACCCAAACAGCACCAGTGCAACCTCCTCCAGCTGCCCCGGGGTGTTGGTGTGGGTGGGGTGAGAACAGCAAATAACTGGTGCTGTAGTTGCAGGAGATGCTTTTTCAGGTGCTAAAACTGTCAGAATTTCTGTTTCCCCGTGGTGTGACTGGCAGAGTTTGGTGTTTCCCTGGAGCAGCTGAGGGCAGCAGGAGTAACCAGCTCACCAAGGGGCACAGGGGCTCCCTGGCCCTTGCCCTGGCTGTCACGGGCAGCTTTGGGCAGCTAAAGCAGCAGAAAACTGCACTGCTGGAGAAGGTGAATGTTTTCTGCCAGCTCAGATCTCTGAGCACTTTTGTCATAGGAGAAACACTTTTTCCCAGTGCCAGGGACAGAAGAAGTCAACTCCCCATGGTCCAGAGGGGCAGCACCCCTGGGGAATGGCTGGAGCTGTGTCAGGGGAGGTTTGGGTGCAGATCAGGGAAAGGTTCTTCCCCCAGAGGGTGCCCAGGCTCCCAGGGAGTGCTCACAGCTCCAGGAGTGTTTGGATAACACTCCCAGGGTTGTCTTGTGCCAGGCCAGGACTTGGGATGATCCCTGTGGGTCCATCCCAGCCCAATGTTCTGTGATCCTGAGCCAGCTCTGAGTTACTGAGAAGCAGCAGCATTCCTTGTTCTCATTAACTTCAGGAAATGATGGGGACAAATGTAAAACCATCAGCAAAGTCACCAAACCAAAGACTGTGCTGGGCTGTGTCAGGCTGGAGTGCCAGAGAAGGAAATGGGCAAAACCCTTCTGTGGGCTGATTGTCCTGGCACTTCCAGGGGTTTATTCAGCACTTGCTGCTCAGGTGACTTTTGCTGTCCTAAAAGCAGGGGAAGCTCCCTGGCTGGGTCTGTGATTCCTGCCTGGTTTGCCCATTGCAGTGGGAAGCACAGGGGAAGAGTGAGCACAGGACAAAGGTGTCCCTTAAAGGCCACCCCAGTTCCCTGTGCCACCCTGTGGATCCTGGGGACCTTCTCCATGCTTGTTTTCCAGCCTGATCCAGCCCTGATCCAGTTCAAACACTTGTTTTTCCTCCCCTCAGTGGTTTGTTTTGTCACTAGCAGTGTAGCTGCAGAAACAAAATAGGGCTGGGGGAAGCAGCAGTGGTGGCAGCAGGAAGTTTGTGCTTGAAATCCCTTATGTAAATTCTAATTTCAAAGTTCTTTTGCTTGTAGCCTGTTAGTGAGGTTCCTTGTATTTGAAAGGAAATGTACCTTATTTTTGTGTAAACTGCCTACAGCCTCAAAAACCCCAATTTTTCTTGTCTGAACCACTATATATGCATATGGTAGGGTTTTTTTGTCTTTTTTTCTTGCTTTGCTTTGTTGCTGGTGCAGCCCCTGCAGTGCTGTGCTGCAGCTGACAGGGCTGGCCTGATCAGGAGCACTCATGTGATGATGCTCAGAGCTATTTCTATCCCCATCCTTGCACTGTGTCTCTCACTGCAGTGAGAATGCTCAGGGTTATTATTAGAGAAGTGCTCCTCTCTGTCCTTTGTAGCCAGCAGCTGTGAATTGTGAGACTCTCAGAAAATGCATCTTTCCTTCAGGATGTCTCTTTAGGGCACCTTTTTTTTTAAGAGAGAGCAATCTGACAGTGTTGCTGTGAGGTCATGTTTGTTTTAGGGAAGGGAGAAGTAGCAGAAATGGCATGAAAAGCCTTTTTTTTCTGTGTGCCCTGGGAATGGTGGGACACAGCTGGAGCAGTCCTGGCCTGTTGTGTTCCACACTTGCAGAGCCTGCTCCCCAGGAGGAGAAGCAGGCAATAACTGACTGAACCTTTGTGCTGTCTCTGCCCTTTCAGCAGCCCTCACTGCTCCTTGCCAGGCTCGCAGAGGCTGCTGGAGCTGCTCTGAGCAGGAGGATTAAGGGCTGCTCCTGTCCTACCCTCTGCACAGGGCTGAGCTCTCCCCTGCCTCTGTGGCTGAGGCAGAGGATGGGATTGTCTTGAACTGACCATTCACTAATCAGAAATGGTGATCTCTTGATGCTTTTTTCCTGCCCCACAGCCACGATTTAGCAGATACTGATCTGCCTGAAACAGAGCACTTGAATGCTGGCAAGTCTCCACTTCAGGCAGACAAACCTGAGGACTCCTTCCAGCTCTGTAAAAACTTTCCCCAGGCCATCTTCACACTCCTCAATCCCTGTTTCCTCCAGGTGGGAGATGGATGTTGGGTGGGGATGCAGAGCTGAGGCACAGAGTGGTCCCTGACTGCCTGGTGATGCAGCTGGGAAGGAGTTCTGCCTCTGGAGGCTCTTCCCTGTCTTCTGTTCCCTGTGGTTTTCCTCCTTTCTCAGCCTGTAGTGTGTGTGTGTAATCCTTAACGTTCATTTTTGCTTCTGTCCCTCCTCCAGCGTGCTCCCTGTGGTAACAGCCCAGCAAACAGCAGGGAGGGACCTGCTTTGCTGCTGCTCCTCTGCCCCAGCTCCAGCAAACACCTCCTTTCAGAGCAGGGCAGGGCTGTGTCACTCACTGTAGGAACCTCTCTGCCTGTGGTTTGCTTTTGCTGCTTGTTTTTATTCCACTTGGGTTATTAGGTTTATACTCTACAACTGTCAGTCGTGGCTGCTACCAAGAAATCTTTATTTTCCCCTCCAGATTTCCTGTTTTTCTGGGGAGCTGTCTTCCTGGTTACCACTACATTGGTTGCCTTTTTGAAAAAGGAAAACCAGGAGCTAATACCAGCAAAGGAGGAAACAAAAGGCATCACTGACACATACAGGCTGCTGTTCTCAATAATCAAGATGCCAGCAGTTCTTACCTTCTGTCTCTTGATCCTCACTTCAAAGGTAAGTAAATCCATTTAAGAGCTGTTAAATGCTGGCAGCAGAGTCTGGGAGAGATGTAACTCACTTTTGCTATTGGCTGTCATCAGAGTTGTGAATTTCCACATGAAATTTAGGCAGAATGGCTGTGCAGCAGAAAAGCTTTGTGTGAGCTTTTGTGTTTAACACAAGCATTGCAGAGAAGTTTGGTGGCAATGTGGTATTAAAGTACAATTTTAAACAGGCTGTGCAGCCTGCAGTTAAAAGGAGAGAAAATGGGGGTTTGTTAAGCTCAGAATCCCCAGCTCTGTCCAGGCTGGGTTTCCATGGCTCCTAGCTGGACGTTGAGGATGCCAGGAGCAGTGAAGGCACAGGAATGAATAGCAGTGCTGCTTAATGTTCTTGGGACAGTTTTGGCTCTGATGACAATGAGAGTGTGCAAAGGTAGAACATGCAGAACTAATCTGGAAATCAAATCAGGGGCAGAAGTGACTTGTCCTGTATCCCGTTTCTCAACTCACTTGATAGGGAGTAAATCGAATTTCTCTCCAAACTGCCTGTTCTCCTCAGCTTCTTTTGTCTCCTTGACCTTGCAGGTTGGGTTTTCAGCAGCAGATGCTGTAACAGGACTCAAGCTGGTGGAGGAGGGAGTCCCCAAAGAGCACCTGGCCCTGCTGGCAGTTCCAATGGTTCCTTTGCAGATCATCCTGCCCCTGATTATCAGTAAATACACAGCGGGCCCCCAGCCCCTGAACACCTTCTACAAAGCAATGCCTTACAGGTAAAGCTTCCCTTTAGTGACAGCCAGCAGTGTGTGTGCTCAGTTTGTGTGTTCACATCACGTGTGGGGTTCTGTGTGTAACTCTCTGACTTCCAGGTGCAAAGGAGTGTGTCAGGATTGTCACAGTGAGTCCAGCTGTCTGATCCTGCAGAGCATGAGCTGTTTGGGATGTGCACGTACAGCAGTGCTCTCCTGCTCCTCCTTAACCATGTCACTGCTTGTCAAAGATTTGATATCTAATGCTGAAACAGGTTAACTATTCAGATCTAAACTATTTTAATGTACTCTCTGTGGTTGTTCAGTGGTTGCTTTGTGTTGAGGAAACACGTGGGAAGAATTACTTGGAATAACAAATCATCTTTCTCACCCCTCCAGGTTGCTGCTTGGCCTGGAATTTGCTTTCCTGGTGTGGTGGGCTCCTAAAGTCAAGCATGAAGGAGGATTTCCTCTCTACTACTACGCTGTGGTGGTGCTGAGTTATGCTCTACACCAGGTAACACTCACTGTGTGGGGAGGGGAAATGCTGTTCCCTCTTTTGTCCTGGGTCACACTGGAATCCCTCCAAGCCTGACCTGTCCTGTGTGGCAGGATTGACTTCTAATACTAATGCCAGTGTTATTCCTCCCTATTCCCTCCATTGGGCATCGTCTGTGGAGCCACTTTTAGTTGTCCATGTCTGGTGTGGTTCCCCAGATTCCTTTTTCCCCAGACCCAGCAGCTCAGGAGCACAGAGGAGCTGGAGAAATCCCAGAACTGTGTCTGAGCTTGATAGGCATGCTGATGAATGTGCTGCTTGTGCAGATAAATAAAGTTATGTGACTCTGATCCTAGGACAAAAACCCAACTTGATTGTTGGAGGAACATCATGCTGGATCTGATCCAGAGACTTGGGACACAAGCAGCTGATGCAGCATGCTCTTTGGATCAGAACTGAAATTTCAGGGTGGCTGGAAATGCAGCAGGGCTGTTTTTAGGTGCTGTTCTAGCTGGCTGACTGTGTTTCAGTTTGATAACCCAGGTCATGCCAGTGCATGTGAGGCTGGGGCTGTTGCAGCACGACTGGAGACAAGCAGCCAGGCCACTCCCGTGTTAGCACAGGGACAGGCTGCAGGAGGAGCTGGAATGATCCTCCACTCAGTGCTGCTGAGTTCAGGGGGTCTCAGCAGGGCTTTCCTGCTGGGGTTTCAGTTGTCTGTGGCCTGTTTGTCCCCTCAGATCACCCTGTACAGCATGTACGTGGCCATCATGGCCTTCAACGCCAAGGTCAGCGACCCGCTCATCGGGGGCACCTACATGACCCTGCTCAACACCGTGTCCAACCTGGGGGGAAACTGGCCCTCCACCGTGGCCCTGTGGCTGGTGGACCCCCTGACAGTGAAGGAGTGTCAGGGGGCCCAGGGCCACCACTCCTGTGCCACTGCAGCAGCCTCAGAGGTGAGCCTGGGGGCTGGGGGGAGGTCTCTGCTCAGTGTCTCAGTTAAATGGCTTCTTGCAGTATGTTTTTGCCTTTGAAAACCTTCACAATGGATAGCTTGTGCTTAAAAATTCCTACTGATGGAGCTCGTTTTTCTGTGTGATAAAATCCTGTCTGTCAGCACCTGCACACTCAATAAGCAGCCCCTTACCCAGGGGTTGCAGCTGCAGAGGAGTGAGCCCTTTCTTCCCTTGCTGAGCTGGGGTAGGAGCAGCAGGCTGGTGCCACATTCTGTGCAGTGTCAGGAGGCTGTAGGGATGGTTTTGAGTTGTGCAGCAGCCCTTCTGTCCCCCGGAGCCCTCCATTTCTGTGGTAGGTTTTTTCTTCCTGCTGTCTCCCTGGAGGTTTCTTATCTGCCTGCCTCGATACCTTCTCCAAGATGCTGCTCTGCTCTCTGATTTTGGTGTCCATTTTCCCCATGAAATCAAGTGGGACTGGCTGCCTGCCCAGTTCTGGGAGCCCTGTGGAAGAGAACAAAGAACTTGCTGTACACAGATCAAACAACAGGACACAAAACTGCTGGGAAAGCAACATTTCAAATTCACCTCCTCACAGCAGATGAGACATTTGACATGGCTGAGGAGTGGAAATGTTTGGGTTTTTTTTTTCTGTGCTCATGACTGAGATTGATTGCACTCCTGAATGCCAGGATGCTCTAGGACGTGGAGGTTCTCTAAATGATCAAAGTGTTCTGGAGTCCAGCATGGCTTGTCTGAACTGGAGTTGCAGTTTTTGCTGGTGCAGAGGAGAAAGTGCTTCTGCAGTGGATGCTTCCTCAGCCCCTCACTCATTAGCTTGTCACTAATTAGGTTCCTTGTGTCTCAGCCTCTAGTGAGCTTCAGTCCTTCCTCCTTCACCTCACTCCTCTGATCTGTTCTCACATCCTCCTGGTTGGTGACATTCCACCACCTGCACCCCTCCCTTCTTATTCCTAATCTGATTTTGACGTGTCTCAGAATAATGAAAGTGCTGGCAGAGCCTCAGCTCAGGAGTGATTAATCCTGGGATTAGAGCAGTGTTGGAAGCCAAACAATGGCAGAGACAATCCTGGCCTGTACAATCACCCTGTGAATGCTGGGGGTTTTCTTACACTTCAGAACCATCCTGGGCTTGTTTCTCCCAGGTACAGAATCACAGAATTATGGAATGGTTTGGATTGGAAGGACTTTAAAGCCCATCCAGTCCCACCCCCTGCCATGGGCAGGGACACATTCCACTCTCCCAGGTGTTCCAAGCCCCGTCCAACCTGGCCTTGGACATTTCCAGGTCTGGGGAGTGCAACACATGGATGGCTGGGGAAAAAATGATATTTTCCAATGAGGTTGGGAAGAGTGGTGGCAGCTGCAGGCCAGCAGGGACAGTGGGGCTGTTTCTGTTTGCTGGAGTTTGCCCTTTGGGCTGATGTGCTGCATTTCCCACGTTTAGAGCAGGTTTGGTGCTTTTTTTGTTACTTGATAAGCTCAAAAGTCTCTCTGCCCAACAGCATAGGAAACAACAAAGAGTAAATGGCTTTATTGAGCCATGAGCAGCAGCTGGGGTGCTGTGTGCTCACGCCCTGTGCTCTGTTCCAGCTGTGCACAGCAGCTGGGGGCTCCTGTGTGACCACCCTGGACGGTTACTACGTGGAGTCCGTCGTCTGCCTCCTCCTGGGCTTCACCTGGTGGTTCTTCCTGGGACCAAAATTCAAGAAGCTGCAGGACGAAGGACAGTCCTCGTGGAAGTGCAAGAGGAGCCATTGATGCATTGGGGGTCGGATGGACCAGCCAGGTGGTTTTGGTTTTATCACAAAGACACGTCCCATAATCAGCCCCCGAATCGCCGTGTTTGTGAGGTCTGTGTGGCCGAGGCAGAGCTGTGTGTGCCACCCCTGCCCTGCCCACGGCACAGGGGCAGTTCAGAAAGGCATGGCTGAATAGCACCTCAGTGCTCCACCCTTACCCCCGACTCCACCTCTGGGAAAGCTCCTGCTGCCCTGGCTGTAGAGGCAGCAGCATTGCCAGCTGAGTGCCAGCTTTTATTTTCACACAGGAATGATCTGACAGGGCAGCTGACCTGGGGGAGGATGCCCAAGGCATTCTGGCTCGGAGGTCAAGCACAGTGCCACGGAATTCCTCGTGGGAAGATCCGTGTGAGGTGTCTGTGGGGCTTTGCTTCTTCTCACTTTCTGAACTGTAACCACGCCTCAAAAGGATGAAACGTTCCGGAGATTCTTTTAAATGTATTTTCTGGCTTTTATAAGCTTTAAAGATTTATAAGAAAATATTTTTATAAGCGAATTACATTTGTTTAATTTATTTCCGCTGTTTCAAGGCAGTTTGATTTACGTTCAAGGTACTTTCTTGACGGCAAAATGCTGTAAGGTAGGCCTGGAGAAACGCACAATCCCCTGAGCCTTGAGTCCTGCAGCTGGAGCTGCTTCCCAAGGGAGGGCACGTGGGCCTTGGGAAGGGGTGAGTTGATGGAGGAAAACCAATCCACAGGTTTTCCAAGCTGTGTTACTAAAGTTGGAATATTCATTCTCAAAAGCAGCGGGAGCAGGGAGACTTCCCCCAGCCGGGGGTGAGGAGAGTGAGTTGCCAAATTCCCCTGGAGCTGGTGCAGGACTGGCCCTGACACAAATGAAAGGGGCACAGTCCTGAGGCAGAGCTGCTGCAGAACTCCCTGCTGGTGCCATGTGCTGGAAACATTCCTGCTGGATTTCTCCCCTGAGCTCCCTCCTGAGTGCCTTAGGGACCCACAGGGGCTGGGGAGGCACTGGGACCCCGCTGGGTGTATGGAACATTGGTATTAAAACAAAACTATTAAACATCCCTTGCAAAGGTGCACGAGCTTCTCTGCCATGTTTGTGTCAATGTTTAAAGGATTGGGCTGGGAGGGGGTTGGGATCTGCTGCTGCTGTGTGTTTTTGGGGAAAAGTGACCCAATACCACCTTTGGAGGGCCTGGGGGGTGGGTGGGTGTACAGAGGGTCTCCTTGGCATCAGGAGTAAAGAGGGGTCTGGAAGAGGACACTGTGACCTCCTGCTTGGCTGGACATTGCCTCCTGTCCTCTGTCCCCTCTCCCTTGGGGACACACCTCACAGTTTGCTTCAGGCACAGCAAAACCACTGGGGCTGAGTGAAATCACATGGGTTTTACTGCCCAAGCTGAACGTCGTCCAATTTCTCCTCTGCAGAACAACAAAATCTACATAAAAATATATCAGATTTATGGCAGCACCCTTCAGTCCCACCCTCTCCACTGCATTAACTCTGTGAGGCACTTCAGTTCTGTTCCCTCACTGGAACCACGGGCTGCTTAATTAATTACATCTTGTGCATACTTAGAGGGGTTGTTTTAACTTTTCTGATTGTAAGAAAAAACTTCAAGTGCAGAAGCTGAGAAATTAAATTTGCTGTGTATTAGACTGGGGGTTTACCTTGCAAATTTTTCTTTCACTATTTCTAAAGGTGCCGGTGAAACTTGTCACTAATAAAGATGGGTTAAGGATGGCTTATCAGTAATTAGATTATCTCAACAACATCAAAGTTGCACATAAACTCCAAATCGGTAGGAGTAGATATGTTAGCTGAAATAAACGTGTCCTTTTTCAAACTGGTGAAACAAGTAATGGGTTAGTGCTTTTAATTTAAGCAGCAGTTTTGTACGTTGGAAATGTTGCTGCTCTGCCAGCCCCTTAGCAGGCTGCTGAAGAGCACCCAGAAAATTTTCATCTTGCTACTTTTTTTTTTTTTACCAGCTCTGTTTGAAAGCCATTTTTCTTTTTAACATTAGAATTATTGCAGACTTAAACACCTTTAACCTTAAAAAAAACCCACAAAAAAAAAAAGCACCAAAAAAAACCCACCAAAACAAAAAACCACAAAACCCCACCCCAAAACAACAAGAAAAAACCAAACTAAACAAATTAAATTGTAGCACCGGGCGGTGTTTCCCGGCCCCGTGGCACGGTGGTACCGGGCGGTGTTTCCCGGTACCGAGATACGGTGGCACCGGACGGTGTTTCCCGTCTCCGGCGGCACCGGGTGGTGTTTCCCTGGGCT
>JBBMKD010000013.1:885669-898408 GCA_037834095.1 Argya squamiceps | reverse complement strand
AGCGCCTCGCCAGCGCCGCGCTCCGAATGGCTCGGTAAAAATGGGCTGCGGCCGGTGATAGCCAATCCGCGGCGTGTTGCTATGTGCCGGCGGGAGGTGATTGGGTAGAGGAGGTGTCGCTCAGCGCTGGCAGGGTATAAGGGGAGGGAACAGGCAGCGGGCGGGGGAGGCGCTGTGGGGTCTGTGCGCGTCGGCGGCCGCCGCGCTCGGTCCGCGCCGGGACGCGCTCGGTGCGGCCGCGGTGAGTGAGGGCGAACGGGACCCCCGAGCCCCGTCCCTGTGAGCGGCCCCCGGCGGGACGGGGCTGTGTCCCTGCCAGCCTCCGCTGGGCTTTCCCATGCGGTTGATGCTGTTTTTTCCCGGTGTTCGCGGCCCAAAGTTGAGGTGGGGGGTTTGCGAGCTGTAACTTCTTTGCGGCCTGTTTCACAAGCGGCTCCGCGTGCCCCGAGCGCTCTCTGTGCGGAGGAGCCTCTCGGGGCTCTCCCGGTGCCGCTGGCAGCCGCTGCTGCCGCCGTGCCTCGGCCGTGTTTGTGCTGCTGGACACGGAGGGGATGAACGGCAGCCGCTCTCCCCCGCTGGCCGTGTGCCGGGCCGGCTGTGCCCCGCGGCGGTGCCAGGGCAGCACCTGGGCCGCGGGCGGTGAAACCGGAGCGAGCTGCAGCCCGAGCCCAGCCCGTGTTCAGTGAGGCTTGGAGGAAAATCCCGGCCCCCCTGATGCAGTGCCGCAGGGTGCGAGCGCGCCTGTCCCCGCCTGGAAGGTGCTGCCACGGTGCTGAGAAGAGTCGAACCTCTTGTGAGATTCAGTCCTCCCTAAAAATACCTTATTTCTAATCCCTACTCCATAAACCAATTTTTTTAGGAAGTACAATGAGGTAGGAATTAAACTCCATGCGCATTTTGTTGTAATCAAGCTACTCTGTGCAATTCTGGGAACTTCAACTCCAGCTGGCCGAAAAGTGTTTTAGAAGAGGTGTTATTAAATTCCAGGGAGAAAGATATAAGCCTTATCTGATGGACCGGTCATAGGCTCTTTGTTTAAAGTGTGCTTTAACTCCTGAGTTATAAAACACAATGTTTGCCTGTTTTCAGGGGGCCCTCCTGATTTTCTTGTCCTTGGGACTTCTGGCCCACATGTCGCAAAACTTAGGAAAGGAAGGAAAAGTTAAGGTGTTTGTTCTGAAACATGAAAGAATAATTGTAGGTAACAATACTGAAAAGAGCGGCAGGGTTCAACCCTGCAGTGAGGCACCTGAGTTAAAGATAATGTGGGATACGGAGAGAAAATCCAGGCTTTTTGGGAGGTGAGAGGCAGCAGAGTGCATGCACGCTGTTAAAAAGTCTTCCTTGTTCTTTAAGCATCAGCTCCCTGGAATAAGTGTGAGAGTGCTACTTTCATAAAATCTGGTTTTAACTCTGAAGGATGCTCTTTTCCTACATTCAAAAATGCCCGTAGGCTGTTACAGAAAGAAATGTTAAGTTTTATCAGCTGAAGATGCACAATTTGTGAGAAATGATCCATTCACGGGTGCTTTCTGGTTCTGTGCTACCTATTGTCTATAAAAACGGGGATCAGCTGGTGGGTTGGGATCAAGTGGTGCACAACTCATTATTTTAACAATAGGAGCTCGGCTTGGGAGGCTGCCTGGGGAATTGATTTAATGCTGCTGTCCTTTCAGCCGTTGAGGCGGGTGTCCCGCCATGACTTTGATCAAAATCACCGGTATTTGAGAAGGAGAAGAAAATTTTCACTCCATAAAAGCAAAGGAGAGGCCACCCGCTATTAACAGCTCCCAGTTTTGCTGATGAGCTGATCTGTAATTTAAAACACTGTCAAGAAATACCCGTGACAGTAAAACAGTTTCATGAGCATCAAAATACAGAATGGAAATTAGTCCTCTGTTTAAGATCTGGCTTCCCCTTATTTCTGGGAAAGGCTTTAAGTTGTGTGTTTCTGTTGGCTCTACAAAGTAATCCTTCTATAAATGGCACGGTTTTCCTTTAATGAAATCTGAATAAGCTGAGTTTTTTTCTAAGGTGTCACCCAAGATCCAATTCAATTTAAATTGATAACGCTGAGGGCACAGCCAGGGCAGAGCCACGTGGGGTACTGTGGTGGTGTGGAGATTTGTTTTGTTTGTTTGCTCTGGGCTTTTTATTGAGTTTAAACAAGGCTGAATGTTAAAAAACCAGAAGCAAACTCTCTAAATTAGGAAAGCAAATGTGTTTCCAGGTTTGGTGGTGACCTGCTGTACTGTCTGCAGTAGGGACAGCATTTCCTGCCTGTGCCCCCAGAGGAGGTGAGACTGTCATGCCTAATTGCCCTGGAGGTTTACAGAGCCTCCTTCGACGGGTGCTCCACACGAACTCGGCTGTGTTGGAGTGAGGGTGCTGTACAGAGAGTTTTGTGGTGGGATGCAGAGCATGCTCTGAGCTGTCCTGGCTGTTGGACTGAGTGAGAGGCTGGCAGGGTGTTCCCTGGGCACTGCATTCCTTGGTTTGAGCCTGTGGGTCGGGGCTGTGCCAGGGACACATCTGCCTTTGCTTCCCAAGCAGAAGGTGCCTCTGGTGGGGGTCAGCTGGTGCCACACTGATCTAACGGCCAGGAGGGAGCTGTGTGTTTGGTTTGTTTGCCTCCATTCTTGTTATTTTAGGAAACTGGAACTGTTTTCTGTAACAAAGGTGCCTTTCTTGTTCCAGTCTCCACGGTCACGGAGGGTCCTGTTACTCCAGAGATCTGAGCTTGCCCTCTGCTCTCCTGCCTTGGGAGCCTTTTGCTGCTCATCTGACACTACAGAAGGACTGTCTGGGTGTGCCTGGGTGGCTGGGAGTGATGTGGAGCACAGATCTGAGGGCTGGGAAGGCAGGCTGGGGGATCCACGATGTGAGGAGGTGTCTGACACTGCGGGTGGGCGCCCACAAAGGTTCCCCCAGGGGCAGGGGAAGTGCAGAGGAGGGGCAGGGAGAGGTGGGCAGAGTTTGGAGCAGATGCCTTTGCAGGGCCGGGAGAAGCTGGGCACAGGGTGCTGAGGATGCCACGTGCCCGGGTGGAGGCTCAGTCACCCCCTGAGGGATATAAAACCACTCCAAGGGCGTCTGGCCGTGTGTGTTACAGGTCTTGGCTTGAGGGGCCCATGTGAGTGTCCTGAGGCTGAAGTAACTCAGGGCTGCTTGCAGGAGGCTTCAGGTGGGGGCAGGCTGTGGGGCAGAGTGAGTGTGCTCCGTTACAGACGTGACTGATTGGAGCTGACACACAGTTCCTGCTCCTGTGCACACCGAGCCTGACCCAGCGTGTGCTGGGCTGTGTGGTCACACCAGCACTGCTGAGCCTCAGCCAGCTTCTCCTCCTTTGCTTGGCTCTTGTTCCACCCACAGGGGAAAAAAAGGAAGAATGTTGGCAATTACCAGCTGTGTTAATTGATGATCAGCACAGAGGCTCTTACAGTATGAAATGCCCACTCCTGGGAGGAGCACACACACATGGATAAGTGGCCAGGTACACAAGTGCAGGTCATCCATCCATGTCCATGCCTCAGACATGGCTGCACTGCCACAAGTCCTTTCCAGGTGTCCTATTTTTATCTCCAGAGTTTATCTCTGTGCATTTTAGATTTTCATTTACAGAAAGACTCCTGCATTCATTTGCAGCTTGAAGCCCTCTGTGCAGCAAACCCAAACCTGATTTGGACTGGTGAATGGGTGTCCAAGGAGCTGGCAGAGGCAGCAGAAAGGTGTGCAGAGCACTGGAGATCTGTGTAAGGAGAACATGGGTGGACTCACTCACGTTTACCCATCCCCTGTCTGGTGGGATGAGTGTTACCCTGAACAGGCTGTGCCAGGCAGGTGCCAAAGCTGTGCCTGCTGAACCTCAGAGGCAGCAGCACGCTGCCCTCCTGCAAATAATTCCTTAAAGAGGAGAAAAACAAATTCCATTTAGGCTTCTCGAGGAATGGGGAGCAAATGCTAATTCCCTTTCAGGGTCCGTTGCCATGGGGAGTCAGTTCAAATCCTTTCTAATGCCTTCCTCAGCAGCAAGTTGTGCTGACACACTCTTTTCATGGCTGCAGGAGCAGTGGAGATAGGCCTGGGAACAAAAGCTGCCTGCAGTGAGCAGCCCCGGGAGGAGCAGGGCTGGCTGTGGGCTGGCTGGGCTGGCACAGGTGGAGGTGTCCTGGGCACAGGGAGCTCAGGCAGTGTCAGTGTCCTGCCTGCCTGGGAGGGCTGGCTGCCAGGGAACCTGTGTGCCAGACCCTGCTGCTCCTGAGGAGCAAATCCTGGGCATTTGTCCTCCAGCAGGACCCAAACTGGATGCAGTCAGGGTTGGGCTGAACCTCTGTCTTCATCTGGTGATCGATGCAAGATGTGTTCAGTGCTCCACTGGGGGAATAGTCAAAATACCAGATAAATATTTCTTTAAAATCTGCATTTTCACTAAGTCTCATCTATCTAAGAGCATGCAGTGCAGTATCTACATCCCAAACCCTGTTGTGACCTTTCTCCTTTGCTTGTTCATCTCTGAATTGTGAGTTTCCAGTGGCTCCCAGGGAAATCCAGGGGTGTGTTTCTTTGTCTTGCCCCTTGTGACACCTTTGCTGCCAGCGTGGTGCCAGCACAGCTGTTCTGGCCTCGTGGCACGTTTGATAAGGGAACTCATCTGTCAGAAGAATAAACCAGGCAAAAATCTCTGCTGTTATTCCTCCAGACCAGTTCCTGGAGAAATAAGAAAACGATCCCATACTGGATTGTTTTGTTTTCTCTTGCCAAGCATTGTTGATGTTTTTTCCATGCTGGGAATATTTATGGTTAAATATTTGCTGTTCAACAGGGAGTGTAACTTTGAGGGTATTTTTAAACTTTTTGTTTTATACAAGATGCTTTAACTCTGGAAAGTAGCCATACATTAATGTCATAGTTAATACCATAGGTAGGTAAAACATTGTTTTTTAAGTGTGAAAATTATATCAATTTGTTGGAAAAAATGTCTTTTTGTGTCAGCAGTATGCAACTCCCATCTAGGGTGCCTTGCCTGTTCTGCCTGGCTCCCATATGTGTAACTTTAGCAATGTTTATGCAAGTTATTTTGAGTGAATGTTGATATCTGATGCTGATTAAAGTGGAGATTTGCACAGATGATGTGTGGAACCCTTAGAGCCTGGCTTGTGTGACAATTAAATCTAAATCTGCATGAATTTGGACCAGCTTAAATGCTTAGCAATATTTGGGTGACTGTTAGTGGCTTAGTGGAATAAGAAGCCCAAGACTGCAGATGGGTGAATGCCCCATGGAATATCATCATATTAGGGTTTTATAATCTCTTCAGATTTGGGTTTTTTTAGGTCTAACTATGGCTAATCTTTTCATCCAAGAACTTCTGTGGTTTGTGGATACTGTTCAAAAAATCCAGCCCATGTTGTGCAGAGCTGGTCTCTGAAAGCTTGAGGGTTGTTCCAGCAGAGTTGTCCCTTTGGTTAGAAAATAAAACCATGGACTGGGAAGTTCCTGTTGATGGCTACTGATTAACTAGGAGAGAACCTGCAGTGTGTTTTAATATGGTCCAGGGAAAGGAAGTTGGTGAGGGTATAAAGTTTCCTGGCTGCATGTTGTGGTGTGAACAGAAATGGCAGTGACTGCTCTCCCTCTTGGTCAGTACCTGTTATTTCTGCTATCAGAGTAACAAAGGGCTGAGCCCTGTCCACTTCTCTGTCCTGGAGAAGTGTCTGTGTGCTCTGCTCTGTGCCAAGCTGCTGGGTGCTGATGGCACCTTGGGAATTGATGTGGAACATTTCTTTATGGAGATAAGAAACGGTAGAGAAAACCCAGAGATCCCCTCTGGGCAGCCCTTGCTCTGTTCCTGAGGAGAGCAAGTGAATCTCTTGTTTATTCTCAAACTGAAAATAAAGCACTTCACTTCCTCCCCTCTAATAACACTGAAGGTTTGTTGTGAAGATGAACTGTTAAAGTTTTCAGTCCCACTTTAGGATTCTCCAGGGGAAGTTCAAAGTGGTATTTGTCCTTTGGTGTTTATTTTCTGTTTGCAGTGACTGGGAGGTAGCTGCCCACACTGATGTGTTATCAGAGATGCTGCATGCCCCCACCACAATCCCAGCTGCCACACTAAAGCCCAGCCTTTCTCCCTGGACTCTGGTCCTGCTGCTTAGTGCCAGCCAGATGGTCTGTGCTCCCTCCCACACTGAGCTCTCTAAAGCTCATCAGAGGGCTCTGCCCGTAGCTGGGGCCAAGGCAGCATCATTTCCATCACAGCTTTATTTCCACCACACTCTCGGGGTGGCCTTTGTGTGACTCTGGATTGTCTTCTCATTTCTTGCCTTTTCATAGTTAATATTGTTATTTTGTTATACTTTCCCTTTATGTCAGTTGTAAAGCCCAGTTTCTCTGAACTATTTTTCATGCTAAAAATTTGTCCTTAATCGGCACAAGCTTCCAAAATCAGTAGCCCACTCAATATTCAGTGTTTTCTGGACTTTCCTTTAATTACCAGGAACATGAACTTTATACACCATTTGGGGCTAAGGAAAAGAAACAGTTTTTTGTAAGTCACGTGTGTTCTGGGTAGATATGAGCTCTGAAACTGCTGAAAGTGGAGCTGTGCTTTTGTCTGAGGGAAGTGCTGTGTCCTGCAGGACCTGCCCTGCCATCAGGAGTGATCCCTGGAGCTGTGGTTTTGTCTGAGGGAAGTGCTGTGTCCTGCAGGACCTGCCCTGCCATCAGGAGTGATCCCTGGTCCTGGAGCTGTGCTTTTGTGTGAGGAAAGTGCTGTGTCCTGCAGATCTGCCCTGACATCAGGAGTGATCCCTGGAGCTGTGGTTTTGTGTGAGGGAAGTGCTGTGTCCTGCAGGACCTGCCCTGCCTTTGGAATGATCCCTGGAGCTGTGGTTTTGTGTGAGGAAAGTGCTGTGTCCTGCAGATCTGCCCTGACATCAGGAGTGATCCCTGGAGCTGTGGTTTTGTCTGAGGGAAGTGCTGTGTCCTGCAGGACCTGCCCTGCCTTTGGAATGATCCCTGGAGCTGTGGTTTTGTGTGAGGGAAGTGCTGTGTCCTGCAGGACCTGCCCTGCCATCAGGAGTGATCCCTGGTGTCTGGTGGAGTCACTGCTGTTACCTGTGGAATGCTCCGGCACAGCAGGGCAGGATCAGCAGTCTCAGGCCCTGACCTCACTCAGGGTGCTGCTCTGAGAGCTGTCACCCAGCTCAAGCCCCTTCCTGGCCGTGTGCTCATCCCCTCCTCACACTGGGGACCTGCTCAGTGTGCAGGTGAAACACTCCAGATAAATGTTTGGGTTGTGCTGCTGCTTTCCAGAGCAGTTCCATGCTGAGCCTTTCCAACAGCCTGGGCTGAGAATGTTTCACAGAGTGTGGCTCAGCCTGCAGCTGCTGGTACCAGTGCTGTGATTCCCTGGAAGGAGGGAATTCCCTGCACAGTGCAGGGGTTTCTCTGTGTCACAGGGGAAACTGCAGAATGCAGTGGGACACGGGGGTCAGATGTTGTTCTTGGTGTTCAGCCTCTGGCTGTGAGAAGTGTCTCTCCCAGGCCAGGCAGGGCATGTGCATCCTCTGCTGCATTCAGAATGCCTTACACATCCATTTCCACAACTTTCAGAATCAAATAGCTTCATAAAGCATGTACAAAATGAAACTTTCCTCATGAGTTCACCCATTTTCTGATAAGAGAGAATCATATTTGTTCATCCCACCTGTCTGTAACTGCACTGCATCTGTTTATTCATGCATGCACACGTGAATGTGTAAGTTAACTTATTCCTTGCATCAAACCTTGAGCAATATCAGCTTACTTCTATTAATAACAAGCAATACCACCAGTTTATTTCCATTAATAACTTGAGCACTATCAGTTTCCTTCCATTAATAACTCTCTTGTAAAACACAGCTCTGTATAACTAATCAAAGCTCTTTGGAGAAGTGTCTCTCATGGAACACAGCGCTCAAAGCACTAAAATAAGGCAGCTGACAGGTTTAATGGAAATGAATCAGCTAAAACAGCAGATACAGTTCTCTCAAGGTGCTGTGTTTGCATGGCACATAGTGGACTCCTTGCTCAACCTCCACATTAATACACTTTATCCAGATACAAAGCATGTGGATTCCTGACATGCTGCAGTGGCATCTCTGCTCTCAGGTAGTGAAGCACCCATTGTTTTACCTTCTGCAATGAATGTGGCAGGCTCAGGGCTGAACCTGCAGCAATTTTGCTTATTGTGAATGTGATACCCCGAGCTGAGAAACCTGCAGAGTGGAAAAGTGAGGAGTGTTTTCAGCTCTCTCTGAATTGGCTGCTTTATCAAGCTGGTTTTGAACTCAGATTTGTATCTGGTCAGGATTTTGATAACTTTTTGCCAAAATAGTTTTGTTGTTACAGTTCTAGTTAAACCTAACTATATGCTTATGGACATTTTTTACTGTAACAGTTTATTCTACGTGTATAAAATAAGTGATACAGGCACAACCCACATTTTAGTCGGTGACATAGACAAAATGTTCTTTTTCTCCTGCATTGAAATGATGCAAATTTGTGTACAGTTAAGTTCCTAAGTGCACGTTCCTTTGAAACGATGGTATTTGGCCCAAGTGGGGGGCTGGTTGGGATTTTGTTTGCTTTTTTTTTTGTACTGTAGGGTAAGGCACGATCTTGGCTGGGCTCTCCTGGAACCCTGTAAAGCAAATAACTTTGAGGACTATCCAAAAAGCTGCTGGTGTTTCTTAGGAAGGTTTTCTTGTGGGATGTTTGTGTCAGCTGATGCAGCTCCTTCGGAGTCTGCCTTCATCCCTGACGTGCCCGGGAGAACCTTTGTTCCGAGGGGCCACCGTGGTGTGGGAGAACCCTTTGTGCAGGAACAAAGGGGGATTGTGTCAGCCGCGGCCGGGAGACGGAGGGGAGGGGGCTCAGGGGCTCTTTCAGAGGCACTGCGGGGATGCATTGACAGCCACATTTCCCTGGAAGTCTCCCCTGTGACACGGGCTCTGTGTGGGAGCCGGGCAGGAGATAAGGTCTGCTTTGATTGGGTGCAAATTCTTAGTGGTGAATATTTGATATGGTTTCTTTAATTAAAACACAATGCCTCCTGTGCTTCTGTGGCCTACAGCAAAAAGCCTGGCAGCAGGCTGGACTGTGGTGTTATTCCTGTGCATTAAAGGTAACTAACACCTTGTGTCTTACTAATGAAGGCTGGAAGTGGCCTTGGTGCAGGCTGTAACGAAAGCTGGTGGCTGGCCAGGGCCAAAGTGCAGGAAGTGCAGGAGATGAAGCCTGGCAGAGGTACTGGATGTTGCTGCTGGGGTTCCAAAGTTTGGCAAAACACTCCTTTAGTGTAAACAATACACGGGCCATACCCAGAACACACCCCAGTGGAGCCCGGGGATGTTTTAGGATGGAGCAAAGCACAGACAGATGTTTTTGGCTCCCACCTGCAGCAGAGCATGCAGACCATCCCTGCTCCCCTCAGAAAGGCAAATCCCACCTGTGCAGCCACAGCCTGGGTGCAGGAACTGCACGGGTGTCACACCAGGACTGGTCTCTGGGTCTCTAACACATACAAGTCAAACATTGACACTGAGGCAGAGTTACTGGCTGCGTGGGGAAAGGGGAAAAGTTCTCCAGGTTCTTCTGTTCCCTTGTCAGCTAACTTCGGTGGCTGCACCCCAGGAAATGATTGTTGTAGCTAAACTGGTCATTAAGGATCAGAGGAGTCCTGTTGGCTGGGATTTCACATTATTTGTTGTCCTTTTTGTTTTGAATGAAATGGATCTGTGTCCCTCAGCAGAGCTGCAGGCCAAGCACTTATGTGTTGTGATGCTTCATTTGTGGGTGGGTTTGTTACTAAGGCCCCCTGGCAGTAGTTTTAGGAGGAGGTTTGGGTGGCAGTGTCCTTGCATCCTGCTAGAATTGCTTGGATAAAGACAGTTGGAGTTGTTTGTGCCAAGTGTGGGCGAGCAAGCAGCTGGGTTGACCAGAGTGAAGGTGGGAGGGAGATAAAATGGGAGACCAAAGTGGGCTTGTAACAGGAAGGGGTTGCTGAATTGCTGAAACCAGAGCCTGAACTTCATAAAATAGCAAAGGCAGAAGGAGGATCCAGTGAAGGATTTGGTGTCAGGACAGGAGATTAAGAATTCCATGGCTTCAAAGAAGTATGAAATGCTGGTGTGTCTGCCTGTAACCATCAGTGTTAATTTTGGGTGGCTGATGTAACTGCTCCCCCTCAGGCTCAGACTGCCTGTCCCTGGGCGATTTTATCCCCATGAGTGCCACAGGGCAATGTCTGCCAAGGGCAAGGGCACAGGGCCCCTGTGTCCTCACAGCTCTGCTCTCAAAATCAGGGGTGATTGCCTTTGAGTCTCCTTTTTAACTACTCTAACCTTCACTTGGGGGGGATTTAGAGTTTGGTAGTGGTGTCAGACGTGTCTGTAGCCTGTTAAATATGGGACAGCATCACTGAATGGATTGAATTGATCGTCTCTGCAGGCCCCACAGTGGCCTGCGGTGGCTGGGGGGGTGCTGGTGACAGAGGTGACAGAGGTGCCCAGTGGGAGCTGCTGACTGGTGGCACCAGTGCAGGGCAGCTCTGGCTCCGTCCGGGTGGTGTGTCCGTGCCCTTAACCTGGACATCCATGGAGATGGGCACGTTTGGAGAGGGAAGAACTACATTTGTTGTCATCTTTGTGTGAAGCCAATGTATCGTTTGGCATAAAGGGCTCCAAGAACTACTGTGCTTGCAGTAGTTGGGGGCACTTTTTGTAAATTAAGTTACCCATTCCCGTTTCCCTTGCAGGGTCAGAGCCTTTGATGGTGAGCGGGGAGCCGCCTCACGATGAGTTACTGGATTCTGGATAAGAAGAGCTGCCTGCAGTACTGCAGGCACTTCCTGGCGGACAACGGCGTGTTCCAAGGTGAGTTACAGAGTTGCTCTGCATTGTCGGCTCTCGGTGTTTGCTGCAGCGGCGGCCCCGACATCGTGTTTCCGCCCGTGTGGGTACCTGCTGGGGACGCTGCTCCCGGGCCGCTCCGCCCGCGCCCTCATTGGGCGAGCGCCGCCGCCAGCGGTACTTCAAAGCGGGCGCTGCCCGCACTTAGGCAGAGTTTGGCCCCGCCGCGCCGGAGTGTCCTTAGTGCCGCCGGGCAGCGCGGGGCGCTCACCGAGCGCCGTCCCCTCCGCCCCACTGCCCAGCCCACGGACGTGCTATGGCTACGTCTATCCTCGGGGTAAGTCGCACCGCCGCGCGCTCCCTCGCGGCTTCCCCCCGGAAAAACTGTCGTTGCCGCCGCGTCGTGGCTGCCCCTTGGGCAAATCGCGTGGACCCGCGGATGGGACGTGATCCCGGCCCGCCTCGGGGGATTTCATTGCGGGCTGCCCGTCGGGTGGCTCCCTAAGAGTTTAGCCTGAAAACTCGCTGGGCCGGAGAGAAGCCGTGCTGCTTCTGCTTTCTTTTGTTTAGTTGTCGGTTTGGGATTTTTTTTGTTTGTTTGTTTTTAAACTCGAACTACGCTCGATTTCCAAAGATTTTCGCCGGCCTGGCGTTGCACGAGGCGACAGTCGGAAGGCTCCGCACACTGCTCGCCTTGCTGCCGTGTCTTTTTTTCCGTCGCTCCTGTACGGTTGCTCGAGGAGACGCCGCATTTCGTTCCCACGGGATTTTTGGTTTAACGGCTGTGCGCTCGAGCAGCCCTCTCGGAACACGCGTGTCGCTTGTCCCCGTCGGGACCTGCTTGCGATGTAAATCTCTCGGGAGACGAGACCGGTTCCCCGGCGGAAAACGAGTTGTGCCGAGCGTGGCAGGGCTGGAGCTGTCCTCTAAAATAAGAGAAAACTTTTCCGCGGTACCGCTCGTTGCGCCGCGGTTCTATCCACGCTGCCGTGTCCCCGCGGGAGCCTGGCGAGGTGGCAAGGGTTAGGCTGACGGGCCGGCTTTGTCTCTTCCCGCAGGAAGAGCCGAGATTTGGAACGACTCCCCTGGCCATGCTGGCCGCCACCTGCAACAAGATCGGCAACACTAGTCCCCTGACCACCCTGCCCGAGTCTAGCGCCTTCGCCAAAGGGGGCTTCCACCCCTGGAAACGCTCCACCTCCAGCTGCAACCTGGGCTCCAGCCTCTCGGGCTTCACAGTGGCCACGAGTAGGGGTTCCAACGGACTGGCCAGTGGCACGGGCACCGCCAACAGCGCCTTCTGCCTGGCTTCCACCTCGCCCACTTCCTCGGCCTTCAGTAGCGACTACGGCGGCCTCTTCTCCAACTCGGCGGCGGCGGGCGTGTCCCCGCAGGAGCCCGGCGGGCAGTCGGCCTTCATCTCCAAAGTGCACAGCTCGGCGGCCGAGAGCCTCTACCCGCGGGTGGGCATGGCGCACCCCTACGAGTCCTGGTACAAGTCGGGCTTCCACTCCACGCTCTCGGCGGGCGAGGTGGCCAACGGAGCGGCCTCCTCCTGGTGGGACGTGCACACCAACCCGGGCTCCTGGCTCGAGGTGCAGAACCCGGCGGGGGGGCTGCAGAGCTCGCTGCACTCGGGCGCCCCCCAGGCCTCGTTGCACTCCCAACTGGGCACCTACAACCCCGACTTCAGCTCCCTCACCCACTCCGCCTTCAGCTCCACCGGCCTGGGCTCCACGGCCGCCTCGCACCTGCTCTCCACCAGCCAGCACCTGCTCACCCAGGAGGGCTTCAAGCCCGTGCTGCCCTCCTACACGGACTCCAGCGCGGCGGTGGCGGCGGCCAGC
>JBBMKD010000013.1:847189-885569 GCA_037834095.1 Argya squamiceps | reverse complement strand
GCTCCGACCGATCCCCCGGTCCGACCGACCCTCCCCTCCGGTATCACCGATCCCCCCGGTACCGGCTCCGACCGATGCCCCGGTCCGACCGACCCTCCCCTCCGGTGTCACCGATTGCCCCCGGTACCGGCTCCGACCGATCCCCCCGGTACCGGCTCCGACGGATGCCCCGGTCCGACCCACCTTCCCCCACCCCGTACCACCAACTCCCCCGGTACCGGGTCCGACCGTTCCCCCCGATCCAATCCACACCCCCTCCAGTATCACCGCCGCCCCTCGGTACCGGCTCCGACCGATCCCCTGATCGACCCACACCCCCTGCAGTACCACCGATCTCCCTGCGGTCCTGGGTCTCACTGGTCCCCACCCCGGTACCACCGATCCCCTCCGGGGCTGGGTCCGACCGATCCCCCCGGTACCACCGATCCTCCCTGGTGCTGCCGGTGCTGGACCCACCGAGGTCCGACTGATCCCCCCGGTGGTGGACCCGCTGGGGTCGGCCGGTGCCCGGTGCTCGCCCCTCCCGGGCAGGAACCAGAAACTGCCCCGGGGGCAGAGCTCTTGGGGCAGAGCTGGGGGGCAGAGCTGTGGGGAAGGGCTGGGGGGCAGAGCTTTTTGGGGTCGGTGCTCCTTGTGCTTTGGGTGACACGGGCTGATCTAATAAGACAGCTGGAGCCTTCTGTCTGCTGAGGGAGTGACTTCCTAATGCTGTTCTGGGGCCCAGATCTTGTATTCTTTATTCCCTTTGAGGTCAGTAATTAAAACCCGTCACTTTAGGGCAGATTTATGGCACTATTAATAACAGCAGCGTGGAATGGCTATGAATTAAAGATAGAAATGCTCATCTCATTCAAAGCAAAGGTATTTTTTTTCCTTAGAGACCATACAGCTCCATTTTCAGTGTGTTTGTCAGCACTGGAGAGGTTTGCAGCCCACTGTAAAACAAACTGTATCTGCATTTTTGTCACTGTGGTTATGTCACCATCAATGAAGTTAATGCTTAGTGGGAGAATTAATCATTTGTCAGTCTGTGAATCTTCCTAATGAAAGCCAGTTCAGAGAGAGCCCCATTTTTCTCTGCACTTCTTTTTTCCTTGCCCACAAGCACTTCTAGGTTTTTTTGGGACACCAGAAGAATGTTAATAACTTTCTGTAAGTAAGTCTGGCAGTGGTGCTGTCACATTAATTTGTGTGTATGCTGCACTTGGGACTTGTGTTGGAGGGAAAGTGCTGTCATCTCCAGGCAGAACCATTCTGCTTCTCCAATGAAGTGGATTCATTCCTGGGATTTATCAGGCCACTGGTTCTGGTGGGATCATGTCCCTTCAGAGTTCCTTCCCTCTGGCCTTGTGTTCACCCCTGAGCACTGTGGCAGTGTTTTGGGAGATGCCTGTTAATCCCTGCTCTCCCCAGGCAGCTCCCTGCTCTCCTGCCCCAGTGTGTGGCTGGAACAGCCACAGGGATGTGTGTCTGCAGCTCTGCTCTTCCAGAATAGAGAAGGAAGAGCCTGGTCCATGCTCTGTGACCTGAGCTGGGCTTTCAGCACACAGCAGCACCACGTCTTTATCCTGCTAATGGTGCAAAGGCTGGATAATGATCCATCAGCACAGAGTAATCCATGAACAGCTATTGAGGGATGAGTCTGCAAAGTGATAATCATCTACAGCCCAAGGCATAATTAGCAGGAATCCTAGGCCAGAAAGATTTCATGGCCTAATTCATTTATCTTTGATTGATGACCAGATAAGATTAACTATTTTTCCCTGACAGAATCCATCAGGGCTTCCCATTTGTCTCCTTTAACCTGAGCAAGACACTGCAGGGACAGTTCCTTTCCCTCTGAGGGCATGGAGGGGCTGAATTCCCCCTGGACAGGGACAGAGGTGACACCACAGCACGGTGGTGTGCACGTCCCAGGAATGAGGGTGGTGTTCTGGTGGGTTCCTCCAGGGCTGTGCTGATAATTCAGGCTGCTCACATGATCCAGGTCACCCTCCCTGGGAGCAGTGGGACACTTCAGGGGCATCAGGGCTGTCTGCAGTGATTGTCTGGAACTGAACCTGTGAGCTGGAGGAGCTGCTGCCCCTCAGGTAAAAATATCCCCCAGGGCCACGTGGTGTTCTTAAAAAGAGTAGGAGTATCTTTAGAAGGACTGGAAGTGTCTGCAGAGGTGCACAAGAGGAATTTTGCTGCCCAGCTGTGCTCATCTCTGGTGTTTCCTTCACCCCCTTGTGGCACCTGCATTGCTTTAAGCACCTGAGCAGATGGTGTTCCACTTGCCCACCTCCTGCTGAGGAGTTCAAATGCAAGAACTCGTGGACTGCATTAATAAAAATGCTGAAATTCTGTGTTTATTTGGAGTGGTTTAAATGTTTTGTGTAAAAAACAAAAAAAATCAAAAGACCATCAACAAAACCTCAAACAAAACCAAACCTACCCAAAAAAAAACCCAAAGGAAAAAAGGCTCAGCTTGCAGCAGAAACAGCAGCTGAGCCTGCAGCCCTGGTGCAAGCAGGAGGACAGCACCTGCCCCGTGGGATGCATTAGTGTGGGATGTCACATCCCTGCAAGTGCTCAAGGTTGGAGGGGCTTGGAGCACCCTGGGGCAGTAGGAAGGTGTCCCTGCCCATGCAGGGCTGGAATAAGGTGAGTTTGAAGGTCCCTCCAACCCCGAGCACTCTGAATCTGTGGTCAGTGGAAGGAAGATGCAATTGTGAGTGCTCAGGAGTGAGATGAAGGTGTTGGTGCCACAAGGCCCAGCCTAAGGCAGTTCTGGGCAGCAGTGTTGGAGCAGGGGGAGCTCAGAACAGAGAGAAGGGTACAGAGAAGGAGATGAGATGAGTCAGGTTTGTTCAGTTTGGGAAATCAAAGATTGAGAGGGGATGTGACTGCTGGCTCTGAGAGCATTGCAAAGGGAAAGCTCAGGGAGGAAAAGGTTTATTTGAACCGATGGGGGAAGTCGGCACAAGAGCAGTTGAAAATTGTCCATGGGGATATTAAACAGGTCCAGGAAAAACTAAGGTACTTTGAGTGAGAGATTGACCAGTTTGGGAAGAATAGTTACAGCATTGTATTTGTGCTCTTGCTCTGAGGTTGTAAATGTGATTAGCAAGCAATATATTGACTAATGGGAAACAAGGCTGGAAAACCATTTGTGGTGTCTCAATTCAATTGCTGTGTCCAGTGAACTTCAGTTACAAGCAGCAGTGCTCCCATTCCATTCAGGAGAATGCTGCTGCACATGGATCTGCTGCTCTCTCCTGGGCTTTCATGGTGCTTTGAGACACTTGCATGTTGTTGTTACACAAGCAGAAGTATTGATACACAACAGTGGTGCTTTCCACCGGGCTCTGACGAGTTGTCTTTAAATAATGACTGAGATTGGTGTGTGTAATGAAATATTGTGTGCATCCACACTGCCTAAGGCTCTCTCATCATTTTATAATTTTATTAGGAAAAGCTGCTAATGGCTGCATTTGCAGGGTATTAAAATTCTTATCTGTTTATGTCTGAAATTTTTGGCTGCAGAAGTGGAGGTTGCTGCTGTGCCTTGTTCTCTGGGGAGTCTTATCTGCCCAGAAGCAAAAATGTCAGTTTTCTTCAGCAGCAGCAGCAGTGAGATACAGCAGTGTGTGTGCACACAGAGAATAACAGACCAGAGACAGGGGCTGGGGGTGAGCTGTTTTAGCAGTTCCTGCAGAACAGAGAAGACAAACAATTAGAATGTTTGGAATAGCCTTGAGGATTTGATGAAGCCACTTTCCTTTCCTTCTTCTTGCGAGCAGTTCCAAAATACAAAGTACAGCATCCCTCTAGGCTTGGAAGAGGAGATTTTTTTATTTATTTTTGCAGGGGTTTTAAGCTGTAAATGTGCATCATGTTTTGTTTGCTTGCTGGCAGAAACAATGCAGGAATGGCTGTGCTGTCAGAGCAAACATCCATTTAACTTTGCTACTAGATGGTTGGGGCCAAAAATGTAAAGAGAAAAAACCCTCCAAATGTACAGAGCAGCCCTTCCTGTGGCTCCCAGTGAGCAAGGCAAGTACTTCCCCAGCCAAAAGTGCATCTAGATAATTGCAGTTTTTATCACTGCATCTGATAGTTTTATTTTTTCCATAAGATTTTTGGAATTGATTTATGCTTGTGACTATCTGTGGGGATTACCCCAAAGCTTGTGGTGGTTGGTGTGAACCCTGTGGCTGGAGGGAAGCAGGGATTCAGGCTGTCAGGGATGGGGCAGGTTGTGTTGGAAGGTGTCAGTGGGTCTGAGCCTGGCAGGTGACACAGGTCCTTGTTGGGGACATCCTGGTGGCTTTGGCTGTCCAACATCCTGGTGAGGAAACCACGGAGAACCTCTCCCTGCTTCTCCCTGACCTTGGACTTCTGTGCCCAGTGAGAACATAAAATGCCTTCTGTTCTCCCTTTTTATGCAGTCAAATGGTCTATTTTGGTTATTGGAGCACAAGAGCACTGGGGGAGCAGTCCTAGAGCTTTGCCAAATTGCACAGATCCTTCAGGCCTGATGTTTGCTGATGGGCAGTGCTGTATAATTAGCTCTGCTGAAGCCTCGTGCAAGGCTGGGGGCACAGCTACAGATGCCAGATGTGGGCTGCAGGATTCAGCCTTCTATCTTCAGACTTGCTCCAGCTGGAGCTTCATAATGATGCTGGGGAAGCAGAACGAGTTAGCAGTGCAGGAATTTGTGTTTTGGTTCATATTCTGATTTGTGTGAAACATCCACAATTCATTCCTTGAGACAAACAGATGGAAATGAAAACGTGTTTGCAAGAAGAGCATTAAGGAATTAATGTATTAAAGTCCACTTAGATTTTAAAAGGGCCTGAAATGCCTGAAGAAACTCCCTGTGCTTTGTTCAACAACTGGATCTGTCTCTGGATCTGTTCATGGAAGGAGTCTCCCGTGGGATCTGTCTCCAGACAATGTTTCAGCTGGTTGTGTTCTGATGCCCAGTATTTTTCCCCTTTAATTTTTGTGTGTTTCTCAGCTTTCCATAGATTCATGTCTTCATTAACGATAAATGAGTTGATAAAAGCTTTAATCTGACAAAAATGACAAGCTTTCCAAGCAGCTGATACAGTTTTATTCATTGCTAGCTGACTTCTCACAAGGAGATTGTCTCGCAGTTCAGATCTAAGATTACTCTTGGAGGATGATTATGAAGATGTTGTTATCTCCTTATTTCATTATCTATTCCCTGTAAGAGGTGTTAGTTCTCTAATCAGCTTTTCTTGCTCTTTAGCAGAATTAGGCTTTGTACTGGTTTCCAGCTATTTTGACAGTGATAAAGGAAAACCCAATGAGCTAGAAAATGAACCTTCCTCTGATGCTGTAATTTCCAAACTGTTAGTTAAATCATACTCTCCTTTATTGGGAAATGGTTATTTTGCAGTAGAACTTGCAGGGTTGTGTCTCTGTCCAGTAATCTGAGCCCCGTGAGGTGTGGGCAGAAAACCTGAGTGGGAGAAACAGGCGTGGAGGTGGGGCTGGTACCTCTCCTGCCAGACCTTAGCCCAGGACTCTGCAGCCCCCATGGGACAGCAGTGATGGCTGAACAGATTTGACTTGTGGTGATCATTGATGTTAATCAGCTACAGGTAAAGGAAACTGGGGTTTTTGTTCAGAAAGCTTGTCACCAGCACCCCTGGGACTGTTGGATCTGTGTGAGCTGTGGCTCTGCAGAGCATTCCCAGCAGGAGCCTGTGGCCCCGGGAGCCAGGGGAAAGCCAGGCAAGCTGACAGGGCTTGGGATTAAATGCAAAACCTGGCTTGACAGGAGTTGTCATGGGGATTGATTTTTTTCTGGTTTTTGGAAGTTGAATAAACCTACGGGTCTTCTTATACCATTTGGCATATGTCAGCTGAGTTACATAACATCTTCATTTGTTTGCTGTAATGTTCTTCTAACCTATATAACATGCTTGAGTTTCTAAGGGCGTGTAGCATTTAAGCATGTCTGGTTTAAAAAAAGAAGCCGATTTTGGAGACAAAATAATGAAGAGTGTATTGGTGATTGTGTAAGGTTTCTTACAGAGCAGCTGTGGTGTTGAAGGTGCTTGTGTATAGCTCATCTTATAATTAACAGAACAGTAGGAGTGTGAGTAATTTGCATTTAGCACGTTATCAAGTGCAATCTGATATATCAATAATTAAACTGTACAGCAGTGACAGTTTATTCTGTGTTGTTGAATTGCAGCTATAGCACATCATTTCAATGTGTGTGCACTGGTGACTGTCCAGAGGCTTCAGGGTGGTGATTTCAGCCATGAACGTGGTGGGCTGAGCTGGGGTAACGCCGTGGGTGCCCCGTTTCCCCTGCTCTGCCTGGCAGTGGTGACACTCCCGCTTCAGAGTGGGGCTTGTGCCACCTCCAGGACATCCTGCGGTGGCTCTTGTTTCACATTGCAGGGTGCTGGATGTAGTCCATGGATACCCTGCAGAGCACTGAGCTCTGTCGTGGGGGCTGGGGGAAGGCTCTCTGTGTTAGCAACAGCTAAGAAATAATGATTTCTCGGGAAGTAAAACGTGTCAGCTCCACTTGGATCTTCTCTCCCATCCCACTGAAGTGCAGCAGGGATGTGGAACTATGAGGGGTGGTTTTTTGAGTGCTTTTTTTTGTTTGTTTTCCTCCCCTCTGTCACGCTGTCTCTCGTGTAACTTTTTCCTGGCCTGTGCTAGACAAATTCTGTCTCTTTTATTGCTGTCACAATGTTTGGGAATACAGCTGGGAATTCCTTTGGCGTGCTTATGTAAATGTCACAGTGGAAGAGGCAGCTGAAGAGGGAAAGAATTAGAAAATGCAATAAAGGAAAGATGCGAAATAAAGGAAAGATGTGGAGCTGACTTCATTCTTGCTGTGCTTTCCAGCCCTGCGAGCCCCTGGGCTCCGTTCTAAGGAAGTGCAATTTATGCAAGTCTGAATGCTTCTGCCCATCGTTCCACAGTGCCTGTAAACCCCCCGATTCCGGAGCACTGGGATGCCCCAAACCAGCCCAGGGTTTCACCAGGGGCACGGGGGGTTTCTCACTGCTGGGAGAGTTGGTGCTCAGCTCCTCCCGGGCACTGCTGGTCCTTGCTCAGGGATGCACAGCCCGAACCCAGAGCATTTGTGCTGCGGCTGGCCTGACCCTGCGGGGTGGCTGTTCCTGCACTTCGGACAGTGGGACAGCGGCAGGAGGAGGGGCACAGAGCCAGGGCAAGGCACACGGGGCTCGGGGCTTCTCCCCTCCCGCTGCAGATGCCGGGGGTTACTCCGGAGCGGGGCTGGATTTCCCCTCCCGCATTCATTGAGCCTGCGTCACTCCTCTCCTCTCCTCTCCCCTCCTGAGCGGAGTGTGGTAATCCCTGCCCGCCCAGCCGCCCCGCTGCCCGCGGGATTTCCCTGCCCTTCCCGGGGCCGGCGGGCTGGGAGCCCGCGGCGCTGTGTGCGCTCCGCAGCCGCAGCAGCAGCGGATGCTGCCGGCTCCCTCCCAGCCCGCGCCCCTCGGGCGGGAGACAAGTTACCTCCTCTCCCCTCTGGGCTATGGATCGCCGAGGTGGCCTGGCTCGTCCTGAGGAGCGGCGCTCGGCTCTGCTGCCGAGGATTGCTTTCCAAAGCTCTTGGCTCTGAAGGCACGAGGATCAAACGGAGCCTGTCCTGAAGGGAGGATTTCCATTCTACTTGCCAATAATGCATGAGTTACAAATTTAATGGCAGACCTTGAAGTATATAAAAATCTAAGTCCAGAAAAAGGTAAGGATGTTTGAGTTTGGAATTGCCATAGGACGAGCTCGTAACGTGTCTGGAAATGCTTATAGAAAAATCAGGTAACTTAACCTTTGGGATTGGTAAATTGCAGTGTTTATGTGGACAGTGTTGGTATTGTTGGTAATAATATGTGGGTATTGTTGGTAATGACTGTGTATCTATTCCTGAATGTTTAACAAGAAAACCTGGTGGCTTTGTATTGTCTTGAAACTCCAGTCAATTTCTCCATGAAAACGTAGCTTGTATTTGAGATAATGCTCTTTTGATGAGGACAAACTGCACTTCTGTGTTAGCCTAAATTATTACAAATGTGTTTGCCTTGAATAAAAACATTCTTGACCTTTTCATCTGTTGGGAATTTTGCTGTGGCTTTCAGTGGAGAAGAGTTTGTTGGTTTTTTCTAGTAGCACTTATAAGTAGTATAACACATTTGCAAGTGGTATGTGCAATTTGAATAAAAGCACTGGATAAAAGATGTCTTTCCAAGAATTGCAGGAGATAGTACAAAAAGGAAGACATCTTGAATAACTTTCTTCGGTATCTTGTAGTTTATAACGTCTAATTTTGTTCAATTTAAGTCAGTGCTGAATGGAAAGTGGCAATTCACTTAAGCCTCTAAGTGGATAGAGAGTAAATGCTGTAGAGAGGAGAAATCATGGTAGATTAAAGTTAATTTTTGTATTTTGTTCATCCTTAAGGATGTTGAATTATGTTCTTTTAAAGTAAACCGTTAGAAAATACATTTAGAATAAGAGCTTTCTTGCCAGAATTTTGTAGCTCAGAAATTTTTGTGACAAGATTATCTGTAATTTAAAACCAAACAAACTAATCTAAAATAAAACCACCAAAAGTCATGGATCATACTTGGAAATATCATCTTGCCCGTTATAAGATGATAGAAAATTTCAGGGCAGTGTTGGGGGTTGATACACTTTTTTTTCTTTATATCTGTCATGGTTGATTTTAGAGGATCTTTTTTCTCTGGTGGAAGTGGCTGGGAATAGACACAGCTATTGTATAAAGAACAGAGCCTATTTGAGGCAAAAGTGAGTTATTTGTGGGTGCCCTGTGGGAGGGCTGCCTGTGCTGGGGCTGCAGACTGTGGTGCCACAGGCTGCTGTTCCTGTCGCAGGTGTTGTGTCCCCAGAGCTCTCCGTGGGGCTTTGGTGGCCGTGGCTAAAGGAGGGCAGCTGTTACTCCATCTGCCCTCCTGGGTGAGCAGGTAATGGATATGGCCCCACTCAATAATTCACAGCAGCCAGCTCTCCTCTCCTGGAGGGGCTGGCAACAGGCCTGCAAGGAAAGCATCACATCCAAGTTGTGAATCCCATGGCAGTGTGTGTGTGGGTAAGAACATTCCACACTGGAGAACTCGGCTGAGGCTGGAGGGCTGGCTGCTTGGGCTCATTCTGCAGTCCCCTCCTCACCCAGGTGTGACAGCAAGGCCAGATTCCACTTGGTCATCCTTGTTGTGGGGGTGCCATCTCTGTGGGGAGGGCACCGAGGGCTGTACAGCAGTGAGTGGGTGTCCCTGGGGGTCCTGCAGTGTCCCTGGGGGTCCTGCCGTGTCCCTGGGGGTCCTGCAGTGTCCCTGAGGGTCCTGCAGTGTCCCTGAGTGTCCTGCAGTGTCCCTGCTGTGCCTGGGTGTCCTGCAGTGTCCCTGGGTGTCCTGCAGTGTCCCTGCTGTCCCTGGGTGTCCTGCAGTGTCCCTGAGGGTCCTGCAGTGTCCCTGGGTCTCCTACAGTGTCCCTGGGGGTCCTGCCGTGTCCCTGGGGGTCCTGCCGTGTCCCTGAGGGTCCTGCAGTGTCCCTGCTGTCCCTGGGTGTCCTGCCGTGTCCCTGGGGGTCCTGCCGTGTCCCTGGGGGTCCTGCAGTGTCCCTGCTGTCCCTGGGGGTCCTGCCGTGTCCCTGGGGGTCCTGCGGTGTCCCTGGGGGTCCTGCAGTGTCCCTGCTGTCCCTGGATGTCCTGCAGTGTCCCTGAGGGTCCTGCAGTGTCTCTGCTGTCCCTGGGTGTCCTGCAGTGTCCCTGAGGGTCCTGCAGTGTGCCTGAGTGTCCTGCAGTGTCCCTGGGTGTCCTGCCGTGTCCCTGGGGGTCCTGCAGTGTCCCTGCTGTGCCTGGGTGTCCTGCAGTGTCCCTGGGGGTCCTGCAGTGTCCCTTGGGGTCCTGTAGTGTCCCTGCTGTCCCTGGGGGTCCTCCCATGTCCCTGGGTGTCCTGCAGTGTCCCTGGGTATCCTGCAGTGTCCCTGGGGGTCCTGCAGTGTCCCTGCTGTCCCTGGCAACGAGGTTTGGCCAGTCAGGGGTCATGGCCAGGCTCCCCTCTGTACCAGGGACTATGGCAGTGTCCTGTTTAATGTCCTTATTAGTGCTGCTTTGGGACTCCTGTGCCTGCAGCTGTCCAAGCACCAGTCCAGGCACGGAGTGTAGGCTCTGGAATGCTGATATGTGAAGGAATTAGCCTGGAACAGCAAGCTGCTCTGTGTGGATATGGAAGGCATCAGTCTCCTGGGAGGAACGTGGTCATCCACAGCTCTCATTCCCATAACAGCTTCATGAAATGCACTCACAGTAAGTGAGCACAGGCACATGGCAGCTCTGGCAGCTGGAAAGCCTCAGGTGGTTTGGCACGTCCTGAGGAGGTTACCCAGTGCCCTGGGTGCCACCTGACCAGTGCCACAGTGGGGCACCACCAAGTGTCCCTGCCGAGGGGTCAGAGGGTGCTGGAGCTGGCAGCTGATGGCTCCAGGGCAGGATCTGATCAGTTCTGCAGAGGCTATGGCTGCCCAGGTTGTAACTGGGTTATGTGCTTGCTGACTACTCAGTGTTCATGGCTTTGGTGCTTATGAATGAAATCTCCTTTTCAATAAATCTACAGAACGCTGCCATGCTGTTAGGGGAAACGTTGTTGCTGTTTGCTGAAGAGCTGCTGTCTTTCCAAAACTCTGCGGCATAGATTAGAATTGTTGAGGCAACTCCTTCAGTGCTTTGCTGGAGACTGAGCTGCCCCAGTGCCACCCTGGGGTCAGTGCTGGCACTGTGGTGACACACAGCACCCTGGGGACAGCAGAGGCTGGTGAGCACAACGTGCTGACAGAAACCTTCCCAGCTCTGTCCAGCACTGAGCTTGCTGCAGGGGGGTGTGTGCTGCTTTTTCCTCTTTCCTTCTGATGCTTCAGGGAGCCTGTGCTGCTCCGTGCCTCCTTGCAGCACTGAAGTGGGAGCTGTGAGGAGCCCCAGGCTGGCTCTGCCCTGGGAGTGCCAGCAGACCCTGCAGGGCAGGGAGCTGCAGCCTTTGCTGTGGCGGGTTATCAATACCAGCACAGCAGAGAACGGGCTCAGAGGTGTTCCCACGTTACCAATAGAAACATTGATCAGCCTGAAACTCAGATGCACAAACCAGCATCATTTCAGTAATAAAATCACTTTGGTGTTTGAGGCTGTCAATTCATTGTTTGCCCACAGATGACTCACTGTCACTGACTTGCACGGAGGTAATTTAAAATAGAATAGATAAACACGTTTCTTTAGCAAAATGACTATTTCTGAGGAGGGTGAATAAATTAGTTCATATCATCTGTTGCACTGCAGTCTCCATTCATTATTTTTAAAGGTTAATTAACTTCACCTTCCATTCTATTATTTTTCCCCCTCTTCCTAGTCTCTAGTCCAGCCCCAGATGTGGCTTTGTTTGGCAGCCCGGGGCGCAGCAGTGCTCCCTCCAGCCTGGCTGCAGGCCCTGGGGACTGGATCCGTGTCCCAGCTGTGCCCTGGCCGTGGTGCTGGACAGGGGCTGTCACACGGGGCTGTTTGCTGATCAGTTTGCAGACACCAGAACTGAGTGTTTGCCCCGGGGCTGGGCTAGTTCATCCTCTGCACGTCTCTGTGTGGGTGCAGGAGCAAGCGTTAGGAAGGGCCTTTTGGTGGTGGGTTTTTTGTTAAATTGGTGAAGTCAGGTGGGAGGTGTGACATAGAAAGGGCGGTGTGGTGAATGAGGGAGTCTGCCCAAGCTCAGTGTCTTGTGGGAATTGTATTTGTTGTACCATACAACACAGGCAGGCTGAGAACAAGGTCTGGTTCACCGGTGGATGATCCTTGTTTATGCACTCACTGCTTGTTTTAGAGGGCAGATAGGGGATTGTGGCAGAGAAGGAGCTCGTGGTTTACTGTTGCCCACCTGTGCATCCGGAGCCTCTGGGATGCCCAGACTGCTCTCTGCCAGCTGGGAGGTCTCCAGGGAGGAGCCCCTCCCTGCCTTGGCACAGCAGAGGTGGCTCAGTGCAGTGAGGGGGGGATTGCCCTCCTGAGCAGAGCTCCCCTGGCCTGGGGAGCCCCGGGGTTTGCTTGGGGCCATGGGCACAGACCCTGAAGATGGTGCCCGGTGCTCCGTGTCATGGTCACACAGAGGGAGGGGACTGCTGGTCCTGAAAGCCACCCCCGGTCTGGCACGGTGACACCACACCCCTGTGTGCTCGTCCTCCCCTTGGCACGGCAGAGGAAACTCTCCTCCATTTCTTCCCACCTCCTGCTTTTTCCACTTGCTCTGTAGTGCCATAATCAACTGCTGTGCCTTCCCTGCTGAGGGATCCTCGAGAAGAAAGGATTAGGATGTGCAAACTTAACCGTGTTTGCTTAATAAATCTGTGCTCCTTGTTCACCCCATTGATGTGACAATGTGCTTTGGCACTCGGCCATGGCTGTGCTTAAGCGATTGTGCTTTTCAGTGTTGACAAAGGGCTAATTCCATAGTCCTAATGGAAAACTTACAGTCCTCAGCGGCGCTCTCACAATGCACAGCTCTGGTGGAGCTGTTTCTGAAGAAAGGATGAAACCTGGGCTAATTGCTTGAAGATAATAAGTGGAACTTTGTTGAGCTGGCAGAAGGAGGGGTCCTTGGGCAGGGGTGGAAAACATGCATTATTCATGGTGTCCAACAGGGCACCACAGCCCCTGTAAGAGAGGCACTGGCCTGGCAGGACATTTCTGCACTCACAGTGCTCTGGGAAGTCTCGATGAGGGAACAAAGCTTGTCATTAAGGATCATTCAGGCTCTTTTTGGGTTATACTGTAGTGCCAAGCTTTTGTTTGGATGTTTCTGGTTCCTTTCTGATCTCTAAGAGCAAAAGAGGAGGGGGCCTCAGTCTGGGAAGAGACTCTTCCATGGCAAGTTCTTCCATGGCAAGAATAACTAAGGGTCATCAAGGATCAGCTTGAGAAGGTGAAGAGCAGAAACCCTTGACTTGTAATGTGAAAATAAGATGAGTTATTGGTCATCCTGGAAGCATTGAGCCTGCAGTGTCAAAAGGGGAGGCTGAAAGAGCAGTTTCTGTGAAATACGTGTTACTCAGATGTGACTTCTGGGAGCTGCTGCTCTCAAGGTTTTGCATTTGTTTGGGTTTTTTTGAAAGAAAAAAAGACACCGCCAGACAGTTCCCAGACTTACAGAGAGCTGAAACATGCTGATAGATTTTGGTTGTGCTTGGGATTGTTTCTCCATTCTGGGTAGTGAATAGTTTTGTTCTTAAGCTTCATCCCTTTTTTGTTTGCATATTATTTAGTGACTTTACAAGCAGGAGCTGCTTCCCAGAGTTAGGGATTTCCTTTGATTAGACACCATTCACAGGTGTTTTGAGTAGTCTCAACTTGTGTTTGATTATTTGTTTTGATGCTCTGCATCTTCACGGCTGAGATAAATTGCCCGTGCCCTTTTCAGGCTCTGGTGTCTCTGCTGGTGCCGTGTGGCTTCCTCGAGGGTTTCTTGGGAAATGCACAAGTGTGAGAGATTGATTGTCCCTCTCATGTCCGTGGACTTCCCAGAGATTACCATTAAATCCACTGTAAGAAGCTTAATGTGAAATTCCGTGAGGCGGGAGGAGCTGCTGCGAGGCAAATTAAACTGTGGCAGAAAATATGAGCTGTGGCTGTTTAAACCAAACCCCAATCCTGCCTGGGGCCTGCAGTGCCCCAGGGCTGCTGTGCCCTCTCTGCCCCTGGGCTCTTTTATGTAAGAGCCCAGCAATCAGCACCCTGATGGCACTAGTGCTGTTCTGGGGGATTGACATCAGGTGTGCTCTCTGGGGGAACCTGGGCAGAAATGGTGTCTGATGGCGTTATGGAAGGGCAGACAGTGCTGCGGGGAGTGGATGGTGCAGGACAGGGATGAGGGCAGTGCAGACAGCTGAGAACATTGCAGGGCTCTGGGCTTTGCCGGGGGTTTGGCTGGATGCAGAGTGTTGTCACTGCTGGGACTGGGGCAGTTCAGTTGTGTGCTGGGCTCGAGTGCAGGGCTGGGGGCTTTTCTGGAAAGGACCTTTCAGATCATGGAGTCCAACCACAGCCCAGCACCACCACGGTGTTCACCACTGAACTGGGCCCTCAGCAGCCACATCCACTCGTTTTCAAATGCTTCCAGGGACACTGACCCCCCCACTGCCCTGGGCAGCTGGGCCAGGCTTTCACAGCCCTTCACAAAATACATAGGAAACCCCAAAAATACTGAGTGCAGGGGAGAAGAGCTGCTGCTGCGGTTATCAAAGCAACTCCTGCAATTTGTGGGTTCCTTTTATCTCTTCAAGCTTAATGTTGGCTTAATGCAGTTGATGCCTATTATTTAGAAACCCAGCTTATATCCTCTTTCATAATTATACTTCTCAGTGTTTGGTAATGCTCTTTATACCTTATTTAATCTTTTTGTTTTGTCAGATGGCTGTAACAGTAAGTCCATAAAAGCAAGACAAGATCAGGCCTTTTGTCATTTGATTGCACTTTGAAATATTAATTTCTTAATGTACAGGAAAATAAAAGAACTGTTTGTGGACAGCAATAAGAAGTTTGTTTTCATCTGTGATTTTAAAGTAAAATTATCTGTCTCAATACAGTGGAGTAACCTTTTGCTGTAAACTCTTGGCAGGAGAGATTTGCTGCTAATGCAGAGGTAATAGTGCTTTCTTGAATAACCTAAGCCCCAAAATACAGTAGCAAAAGATGGCCAGGATATTTATTTAACCTTAGAGAACATGTTTTATGGGAGGGGGTGTTTGTTTCACTGCAGGGATGTGCCCTGTACAGCAAAATGCTCTTCTGTTTGCTGGAAGATGCTGCTCAGTGTAATGTCTTAATTCCCCAAATAATTTCCTTCTGGTATTAACTGCAGGGTCCTGCACGCCCTGAAGTCTCTGTGCTGAGGCACAGGAGCAGGCAGATGTGACTGTGACTGCTGGGAATTCAGTGACATTAAAGCAGAGGAATTCCCAGCTCCCGGGGTGCAGGGAATGGCTGTGGCTCCCAGCGAGGCCGGGAGGTTTTTGGGATCCTGCTGGAGCTGCTGCTGAGCCATTCCCTGGTGATTAAAGCCCGAATGCAGGGGGCTGGGTTAGAGGAGAGGGGATGGAGGAAGCACGGGCTGGTTCGGGGGGATTAGCGCTGCTGGAGAGGCCAGAGCTGCCCGGGCAGTGAGAGCAGTGTGGGCAGGTGGGAGCACAGTGTCTGCCTGGTGTCCTGAGGCTGAGGGACATCCCGAGGCTCGGGGACATCCCGAGGCTCGGGGACATCCCGGGGCTCAGGGACATCCTGGGGACATCCCGGGGCACAGGGACATCCCGGGGCACAGGGACATCCCAGGGCACAGGGACATCCTGGGGACATCCCAGGGCACAGGGACATCCCGGGGCACAGGGACATCCCACAGCTCAGGGACATCCCACAGCTCAGGGACATCCCGGGGCACAGGGACATCCCGGGGACATCCCACAGCTCAGGGACACCCCGGGGCTCCATGGCTCTCCTCCTGGCCTCGGAGGTCTCCCATGTGCTGGGCAGTGTGGCCACCCCAGAGAAGATGGAACTGGCACAGATGGCTTTGTATCTGGTTTACCCTTGGGTATAGAAACCTCTCTGAAGGAGAGGTTTATTCTCATGGCTGAACTAAATTTAAGATGCTATTTGAATTCAGGTCTGTATTGCTTTAAAGGGTTATTTTGGGAGGAAAAAGAAGTAGACTGGTCTTTCATTATTAAATGCCATTAAACTCCAGGATGTCTGTTGGGATGATTTTAGACTGTCAAGGTTGCGTAACTCTGGAAACAGAAGTGAGTGTAGTTTTCTGGGGGTTTTAATTTTAAATTAAAGCTTCAAAAATCATAGAATCATGGAATGGTTTGGGTTGGAAGGGACCTTAAAGACCACCCCGTTCCACCCCCCTGCCACGGGCAGGGACACCTCCTTATACATTGCAGAAGCATAATTTTTTATTTAACTTACAGGCTAATTTTCTTTGATCTTGTAACAAACTGCATCATGTTCTAGTTTAATTTAATTCATTTTCAATCTTTGAGCAAAAAATGCATAGCTAGTCCTTGTGTTAGAAGAGTATCTTTTAGTGGGAATCATGTCTTGCTTCCTCAAATTTTAATCTATGTCTGCATTGAGGAGCTGCTTCATTTACTCTGTATTCCTGCTTTATCTACAGGATTGGATGTTTTTCTGGAACCAGCTTCCCTATTCCTCAGTGAAATCCTTCCTGAACTGCTCTTCTGGAGCTCTATTGTGCCCTGCACTGCTCAGTACCTTCCCTGATTCAGATGCTAATGTGTGGTGTCTGGCAAGGGACCGCCATTAGCATACTGAGAATAGATTTGAAAAAGACCTTTTTTATTTGCGTGCTTATATTTTATAAATAGCCTGAAGGGGAGGATGGGGTGTTTTGTAAATGGTTTGCAGAGCTGAAATCCAGTGGGCCCGTGATTGCTGTGGCATTTCCATTACCCCGGTCCCTTCTTGAACGTGGAGCCTTTGTTATTAACACCTACACGGCAGGAATGATGCCATGAACTCACTTACACGTTTATTATTCTTTAAATGTCTGAAGTCTCGTGGTATTTCCTCGGAATTGGGAAAGTGCAAGCAGCAAAGATGGTGCTCCCTGGGGCACTGGGCCCTGCAGGTGGGCTTTGGGAGGTGGAGGTGTTGGGATATTGGGCAGGAACTGGGTTTCTTCCACTTTGTGGAAAGAAAGTGTTTTAAAATCTATTCCCTGTAACTGAGGTCTGTCTGAAGCATGAATGTGACTGCACCTGTAACAATTCCAAATGTGATGTAGAAATGTTGAGGCAATTGGAATGGTGAAGAAGGAATTGGATTGCCTTTTGTGGTTTTTATTTTTCCCCACAGTTTTGTTGGCTGCAGTTACCTGACTGTGGCCCATTCTCTGCTTTTCTTACATTGAATAGATGTGGTCTTCTCCCTTCTGCCTTTTGCTGCCTGTACTCAACAGCATCTTAGTGAAACTGGGCTGGGATTTTCTTCTCTGACAACTGAGCTGGTGCTAATAGAGAGACTTATTTGAGAATTAGTCCTTTTTGTAAGACTTTGTCCAGTCACTGCTAGCCTTAGGTGCAAAGCAGCAGATTTTCTGTGCTGAGTAGCTTGTTGCTAAACCTCTTACTGAGCTAAAGCTCTGCTGGAAGTGATCTCTCCATTAGTGAAATCAAAAGGTGCTTGTGTGGTGTGTGCCAGGCTGATGGAGCAGGGCACGTTTGTGTATCCACATTCACAGGGAGAACCTCATTTCTGTGCTGGGACAAGTTGTGTTTGTCTTGGTAGGGATCCAAGGCAAGCCTGATCTAAACTCAGTTCCACAGGGAAAGGCTGGGTCTGCCAGGAAAAGGCATTTCTGAGTGGATGTACACAGGGTGTTTTAGAGACTGTTTTTGCATCAGTTCATCTTTCTTCTCTCAGGTTCTGAGTTTTCCATCCCTCATGGTGTAAATGTTTGTCTTCCTTGTACTTTGTGCATTTTCAGATAATGCTGCCCCAGCCAACATGTGGATGTGGTCTAACATCTCCTTCTGGCTTGATTTGTGTCACATTTGTGGTTTATCTTAAAGCCCATCCAAACTCACCTTCATTCAGTGTGTGTGCTGATCCAGAGGTGCCATTATTTATGGACATAATAAAGGACACATTTATTGCACTCCTGTGATGCTTTTGGAAGAGTTTGGGTCTGTTCAGCTCAACCTCAGTCCCCTCCTTCCTCCAAGAAAGAGAACTCAGGAAAAAGACTCCTGATGGGGATTATTCCGTGTGGGGTTTGCCCTGCCAGCTCCTGGTGAGTGAGGGAGGCAGGGGGGGTTATTCCAGTGCCAGGGGCTGTTCACCCCTGGTTTGCCCAATGTTTCAATGCTGCTCTGACTGCCCGTGAGTGTGTCAGAGCTGCTGGGAGAATAAATAAATGCCAGCTCTGGCAGAGAGGAGTGGGAGTGTGGGTTAGCCTTTGCTGTGACACTGAGGAGCACTGGAGAGAGAAGTGCTGGAGAGAGGAAGGGTGATAAGAAATAAAGACAGACCCAGAGAGTTTATTTGGGAGCCAGCCAGAGTGTAAACAAATCACCCAGGGAGATGAATTTGGAGTGATACCAAGTGAGGAGAGGCTGTGAATGGATAAAACCAGAAGGTAATTTAAGAGCATGGATATATACTGAGATCAAGAGGAAATGCTATCTTGATCCTTTGTGTTTGGAAGGCTGCAGGAGGGAGGATGTGAGATGGAATGGAAGAAATGGGTTTATTTTAGTCAAAACACAGAGGAGGAAGAAAGCCTTATCATCCCCATGGGATGGGTGGATAAAGGAAATCATCCCAGTGTGTGTTGGAAGGTTGGTGGCAGCATGGAGAGGATGTGAATGTGTCTGTGTCATTGTGTGAGCAGCTCTGCCAGTGTCACAGCATGAGGGACAAACTCCAGGGCCACTGAGCCCAAAGGGCTGCAGGGTCTGAATGAGGATCTCACCAGTCCAAACACATGAAGTGTTTAAAATTACAGCACTGTGTGTAGTAATAGAAAAATATGTAAATTAGATGAGCACGAAACAACTATAAAATGTTTTCCTTCAACACAGATTAAAGTTTTCTTTGCCTCCTTTGTCGTGAGGGTGTTCTGACAGATGAGCTGTTCCATTTCCCTGTGTGGAGAAGGTGGCAGTGAAGAAGGAGCAGTCTCCCACTTTCTGCCACTCGAGGTTCAGGTCACAACTGGTGCCTGGCAGATGCTGGGGCGCCTGTTAATCCTGTCATTAGTGCATGAGGTGCCCATTCAGTTGAATTTCTTCTGCTCTGCCTCACAGTTGAAAGATGCATGAGTGTGATGCAGTCTGGGACGCAGATGGTGAAGCTGAAGAGTGGAACCAAGGGGCTGGTCCGTCTCTTCTACCTGGACGAGCACAGGACCTGCATCCGATGGAGGCCCTCCCGCAAGAGCGAAAAGGCAAAAAGTAAACTCCTCACGTTCCTTCTCATTTCTGGGGTGGCTTGGTATTAGAGTGTGAATTACAGAGCTACACAGGGGCTTGTGGGCTGGTGGGAGACACCTGGTGTCTGTTTCCCCTGCTCCCTTTCTGTAGTCTCAGCTCTGTGTGTTCTGGGGAGCCTCTGGGGCAGCCGGCACGTGGCACAGCCCCGGCAGGAAACCTTCAGTCCAGCAGGGCTTTGGGATGTGCAGAGTAACATTAATAAAGTTGAATGCCTCTGAGCCTGAACAGCTCAGAGTTGTGAGAAGCAGGAAGAGGCTGGCTGGCTGTCCCAGCATGTCCTTGGCTTCCCCTTTCCCCCAGTTGTCATCGACTCCATTTACAAAGTCAGCGAGGGCCGGCAGTCGGAGCTGTTCCACCGGCACGCCGAGGGCAGCTTCGAGCCCAGCTGCTGCTTCACCATCTACCACGGCAGCCACCTGGAGCCCCTGGACCTGATCACGTCCAACCCCGAGGAGGCTCGCACCTGGATCACCGGCCTCAAGTACCTCCTGGCCGGCATCAGCGACGAGGACTCGCTGGCCAGGCGCCAGAGAACCCATGACCAGTATCCTTTGGGGGCCAGCCCTGCCTCCTGCTTCGTGGTCCTGCCTTGCTTTTCAGTCACCTCAGCACAGGGTGTCCTCTCTCCTGCTAAGTGACCACAACCCTTCCACTGATGGCAGTGGAAACCTGAGCAATGGGTTTGACACAGACACTTCGGTGTGTGATAAACCACGGGCTGTGCCTTGGGGACGGGATCAGACTGCAGGGGAGTCAGGGGATAGGCTGGCATTTTGTTAATGAATTCCTTTTTGGAGGGGCACACCAGTTATTTCGAGTTACCTCAGTAACTCCTGGCTATCTCTGTTGCTCTTGTGTAAGTCAGATGCCTGTGTCCTTCCCAGCCTCCATTGTTCGTCAGGAGCACAAATCCTTAAAGCTCCTAAATTTTTGTTGTAGCCCAGTAGCCAAAGTGAACCTCCTGTCCTCTGAATGTTTTCTTCATGTGTTTTTCACAACAGTTTTCTTTCACAACAATGATGACTAAAATGTTATACACAAAGAAAACTCTTCCTCCAAAAACCAAAGCCCAAGGCCATCTTAATTAAAATTGTAACCTGTCTGTTCTTCTGCCTCATTGAAATCTCCAGTGATACTCCTGGAGAACAAATATATTTCAGGCATTTTTAATTTATATCTCCCGTGTTTGACTCTGATCCACAGCAGGCACAGGTCCATTGGGGTTGCACTGCATGCTCTGTTGCACCTGTCCTCAGCTTGCTATATTTAACCATGACTTTTCTGAGCTGCCCCTGTCTGCTGTACCTTCTTTCCTGGTGAAACATCACTGCACGTCCTGTTTTATCCAGTGTGGCAGTTGGGAGACTTCACACAGAATTGCCCTGTCCCACTCCCAGCTACTGCAAGAACTTAGCAGGAGGTGCTGAGGGATATCTGTGCAAGGAGGGGGTGAAAGAGGCTGGTTGGGAAGTGAAGTTCAGGTAGAGTGAAGGGACGGGTGGAAGAAGATCCCAGAGTAAAGCTCAGCAATATTTGAAAACTTCAGGGCAGGCTCTCAGAGGAGGAACCAGAGGAGCAGCAGAAATGGGAGTGCAGCAGGGCTGGTGTTGTGAACCGAGCTGTGAATAATTGCCATAAACCAGGTCTAGTTTAAGCATTTGACTGAGCTGTAGTGAGGGCAGGGCAAAAAGGATTCTTTCCTGAGCTGCCCTGCCTCCCTTCCCCATGGGGAGATCCCCTGTGTGCCTGTCCTTGACACGCTGGCAGCTGGGTGAAGCAGACCTTCGAGGAGGCTGACAAGAACGGGGACGGGCTGCTGAACATCGAGGAGATCCACCAGCTGATGCACAAGCTGAACGTCAGCCTGCCCCGCAGGAAGGTCCGCCAGATGTTCCAGGTGTGTCCTGGGGGCTGGGGGGCACTTAGGGCCCATTGCTGGGCACATCCAGGGCAGGAGCTGCACCCTGGCACTGAAAACAGCACCTTGGGGCTGAAAACAGCACCTTGGGGCTGAAAACTCAGCACCTTGGCAATGAAAACCTAGCACCTCACAGGCTTTTTCAAAGTCTCACCTTTTTGTAGACAAAGAGGCATCAGAACATTGTTTGAATGACATGAAGCACACAGAAGTTACCAGTGTTACTCTCTCTGCTGCATTGTTGGTTTCAGCTCTGTGAACTGAATTATTCAGTGGTGGCATTGATGGGCAATGAAGCTACTCTGTTGCTACTGAAATATTTTTTCATTTCCTTTGTGGAAAATTACTTAATAGAAACTGGCTTTATGCAAGTAATTAGGTTTTCTTGAACAACTTCCTCATATTTAGCCATTCAGATTCAATTGATTTAGAATCAATTTTTTACTTCTGTTTTCTGAAAACAGCTCCCATATTCCACCAGTCCTTGTGTTTACTGTAGGAAAGGAAAGATAAGCCAAGAACATAATGGAGAGCAAAAATGTCATCTTAACTTTTCTAAACCAGTGCCACCTCAAAGCTGGTTTGCTGTAAAATATGGGAAGGTTGAAGAATCTTCTATAGTCAAAAGTGCTTTATTTGTCTGGCATAAAATCCCCATTAGAGATACATCTTTGGAGTCTGGAGTTACTCCCAAAGACCTGGAAACTGGTAGAGTGATGTTGCAGAGATTAATTTAGGCTGTACTTGTTCCCACAGATTATAAATGTTATTTAAGGTATGTAATAGATATAAAATGATTAAAAATCCCATTCAACACCATTTAGCTGAGAGTTCTTTTCCTCTCAGCTGACTTGCTGTGATAGGAGTTGGCAGTTCTTCTTTGCATGGAGACCCACTCAGTGCCTGCCAGCCGTTCTCCAGAATATATTCTTTGTTTTGAAAATCCACAGCAATCCTCTTAGGCAGCTGTTCTCAGGAAAAAGCTTGTATTAGTGTGTGCTAAGTGCTGTTTTCTTCTCTTCCTACCTCTGAGGAGAAACAGCAAACCAAGCCTGGAGATGCTGGGTGTATGTTTTGGTGTGGGGTCTCAGTGCTGCTGCAGAGTTGTCCCCTCTGCAGAGTGCTGCTGGGGCTGGGAGTGCTGCAGATTAAATAATGTGCTTTTAAGACTCTGGTACTGTCCTGAATGTTTTAAGATAAAAGACTGTTGTTGGGGAAGCCTTGGGTGATATTGTTATGCCTCTTGCTGTGTTTTGATCCAGGATAACTGCAGGGCATACAGAAGGGCAAGAGATCAGAATAAAGCCCAGGGTGAGCCTCTTTCTGGGGGAAATAAATTAGAAATTAAAGAAGGAAATCAGAGTTTCATTGGGAATCTGTGGCTTTAGTTTAGTTACTGTTTTCACCAAAAACCTCAGAGATGATGATACAATTTTGCAGTTACTTTAGCCTGTTAAAATTTGTGTCTGAACAGTCCTGCAGACTAGAATTTATTACATTTCTGTTGGTGCACACAAATCCTGCTCTGTTTTATTCCCTGATTTCTCCTGTGCTGAGCATGTTTACCTGAGTGTCATTCCCTCTTAGGAGGCAGACACAGATGAGAACCAAGGAACCCTGAACTTTGAAGAATTCTCAGTGTTTTACAAGATGATGTCCTTGCGTCGAGATCTGTACCTGCTGCTCCTGAGCTACAGTGACAAGAAGGATCATCTCACTGCTGAAGAGCTGGCTCAGTTTCTGAGGGTGGAGCAGAAGGTGTGGCAACATCTGCATCCATATCTATGGCCATGTACTTACACTCAAGTGTAGGAAAAGGATTTTATGGAAAATATTAACTTGGGGAGGAGGGCAAAGCACAGATGCGACAGAAGAGAGTTCTGAAGGTTTTATTGCTTTTTGAAATGCTTCTAGAAAGAGTTTGAGCTGCTTTGGATGGTTTTTGAAGTGCCCAGGATAGTGGTGTGAGAGGGTGCTCAGGGACCTGGAAGAGGAACACGTGGCAGAGGTGGGGAGCTGCCTTTGGGGTGCACAAGGACATTGTGGAGCTGCTGATGCAGCAGAAGGCTGGAGCTGCCTGTCAGGCATTCTGCACCCTCCCTGTGCTCTGTGTGCCCTCCTGAGAGCTCTGTGTGGGCAGAGCTGTCTGGGGAACTGCCCTGCTCAGCACTGCTCCAGCAGCAAACCAGAAATCCTGTTCCCTTTCCCAGTGCCCAGCCTGGGGAGCTCAGGGAGATTCCCCTGGATGTTCCCAGTGCCAGCAACGCCCCAAAAGCTGACTGTGCTCCCAGCCAGGAGGCAGCTCCCCAGTGCCCTCACCCAAACAGCATTTTGGTTTTGCTATTGTCTGGATGCTTGGAAATCTGTGGACAGTCTGTTCTGCTCCATCTGCTACTCATTTGGCAAGATGTTAAATATTCTGCAGCCTGAGGACAGAACAAAAGCGGGGTGGGGTTTTTGTTAGCTTGCTGAACTGGCTCCTTTCCAGGTTAGAACTCCCTGTTTAGGAGAACACCCCACATTATTTTTAGTGGAGTACTTTGAAGTGTAACAAAAAAATGAGTGGCCACAGTCATCACCTCTCAAGCTGCAATTAAAAAGGCACAAATGAATGGACTTTTCCCCAGCAGATGCAGCTTTGGACTAGATTAGATATTTCCATTCCTAGAGCACATGAGAACCCCATGCTGGGCCAGCAAGGAGCCATGGGGGATGATGGAAAAGTTAATTTGAGCCAGCTTGTACCAGAACAGGGCCTGCTCTGAGCAGTGTTTGCAGTCAAACACCAACCTGAGCAAGGATAATCAGTTATTTTTGCTACTGAATTGTTCTTTTTTCTGTTACCCTGTGTAATTCCTGCAGCATCTTAGGATGGTTGGCTTAGCTGGGACAGTACAAACTGAACAGGATGATGGCACAAGGAAAGTGCCAGAGGTTTGAGTGTCTTCCTGTGGTGTTAGTAGTTGAGAAATGAAATCCACCCAGTCCTTGTTCTCCCTTTGGTTCTCTACAACTCAAGGCAGTGAGGAAAGATGAGATGAGTGTTGGGAGCTACTTCTTTCCTTTAGTTCTGAAGGAAATATAAGTGTCTACTTGTAAGTGCCCCACAAATCAGTTAGAACCTCAGCTGTGGGCTAGCTGAAGCTGTTGACAAAATTCCTATTTGTTTCAGAAAAGCTGCTGTTTTTCATTTCAGAATTTAATTATTTCTCTCCTAGCCTGTGTATTACAGTGAACTCCCTTGGAAGTAATGAAATCATAGGAGTGGAAAACGCATGGAAATGAAATCCAAGCCTGCCAAATCTTTTTGCATGTCTAAGAAGATTATATTAAAGAATATAATGTCACAGTTCTCATTTCAGCAGTATTGGCCAGTACAATTATTAAGGTTGCTAAAGAGCTAATTTTAATCTCGAGACTAAAATGACATAGGTTTTAATTGATGGCTACCTCTCACTCTTATTGTCTCCTCCAAGATAAGCAGATTTTCACATGCTGGTGACATTAAAAATAAGTGTACTTCCACTGTTGTTTTTGTGCAGATGAATAATGTGACACCAGAATATTGTCTGGACATCATACAGAAGTTTGAAGTGTCAGAAGAAAACAAGAAGCAAAACGTTCTTGGGATTGAAGGTAAAAGTTTTGATTTCAGAGTGAGTTTTGCTGTACTGCAGGGGTGTGCAAGTGCTTTGGTGGTGTTTTGCTGAGGCTTTTGCTGTTTGTCTGTGACACAAAGTCCCCTGGATCAGCAGTTGGGAGCGTGGGGGCGTTTTGTGAGCCAGGGGGGAGATGTGAGTAGGTGTGGTGAGGCAGCAGCTCTCCAGCCATCCATCACAGCCATCCTCAGCAGTGGGGATGGATGCCCGAGGCTGTGGGGATTTATTGCTCACTGTGTGTAAGACAAACTCTACCATGCAGTTTATCTATAGCCTGCTCCCAGCGAGGTGATGAAAGCCAAGTGTTCACTCTGCCTTGGCTCTGGGGATCTGGGATCCTGCACAATCCATCCATTTGTGCTTCCATGAAGTACAGGACAGATAGTTACATTTTCATTGGGTTTTAATAACGATTCCCATTGTTTGTGAAATCAATTGTAAATTGTATGTTTATTCAGAATCCAACCTAGCATCATCTCAGCCTCAGAGCTGGGATGAAATAGATTAAATGCCATGGTGTGTTCCTTTGCCCAGAAGGAAGCTTCCCTGGAGCAGCACAATGTTCATGGTGATTTGGGGAGGGGGGAAGTAGGGCTCTTCCTCCTCGTGGTATTTAAATCCTGGGTATGGCCTCCCTTCAACAAGCTTCTGATGTGACCCAGGGCGCTGCCCTTGAACTGAAATGAGGAAGGTAAAACAAACAAGCTGTGACACTTAAACAATATTTCTGCAAGCATTTCTGCTCCTCTTAACCTGCTGCTGCAGCTGCTTTTATCTCTGAGCTGCTTCAGAGCTGGTATTGTTTGCACTGCCCTTTGCAAACATTTTACATGTTTCATTCTTAAAGGACGTATTTTTAAAACTTTCTCTGTTCAGTGCTGCTCTCATTTAGAGGGTTATAAATCAAGTGCCATCTTCTTGAATAAGCTTGCAGCAAAAAGAAGAGAGTGAAGATTGGCTGGGTCAGTGACTTGGCTGCTGATCCACGGTTCTGCTTTGGGTGGCTGCTGCCTTGTGTGCCCCATCCATGCTCAGGGCCATTCACAGCACGGGAGTGCCAGCAAGGAGCTGTTAAAAAAAATGAATTTGCTTTTGTGCCCTGGAGTCTGTACCCCCTGCCAGACCCTCAGCCGTGGGAGGAGCTGAGAGCCCTCCCTGCCCTGACCCTGAGTGTCCCTGCGTCCCCAGGCTTCACCAGCTTCATGCGCAGCCCGGCGTGCGAGGTGTCCAACCCGCTGCACCGCCAGGTGCACCAGGACATGCAGCAGCCCCTGTGCCACTACTACATCGCCTCGTCCCACAACACCTACCTGAGCGGGGACCAGCTGCTCTCCCAGTCACGGGCCGACATGTACGCGCGCGTGCTGCAGGCCGGCTGCCGCTGCGTCGAAGGTGGGCTGCACCGGGGCTGGACAGGGCTGCACTGGGGCTGCATTGGGGCTGCACTGGGGCTGGACTGGGGCTGGACTGGGCTGAATGGGGGGCTGGATTGGGGATGCATTGGGGCTGCATTTGGGGCTGCCATTGGGGATGGACCAGGGATGCACCGGGGCTGCACCGGGGCTGAATGGGGCTGCCATCAAGGCTGCATGGGGGCTGAATGGGGGCCTACACCAGGGCTGCACTGGGGCTGCATCGGGGCTTTATCGGGGCTGAACGGGGGCTGCATTTGGGGCTACACCGGGGCTGCAGTGGGGCTGCACCGGGGCTGCCCTTGGGCCTGCACCAGGCACAGGGTCAGGGACACCCTCCCAGCAGCACTGCAGGGCTGGCTCAGGTGCTGCAGCACTTTCTGACCACTCCAAAGTGGGTTTTTCTGTTGGGCAAGTGTCACAGGCACCAGAGAATCACAGAACGGCTGGGGTTGGAAGGGGCTCTAAAGATCATCCAGTTCCACCCCCCTGCCATGGGGCAACATGGATTCTTGTTTCTTCAGACTGGATTCTTCTTTTAGCTCTGCATGATTTAAATAGTAATGAAACATTAGTGGGTTTATATTAGTATTAGTAGTTTTCTTTAATAAAGAAATAAATAAAGTATTTTGACAAAGTTAGACTCAAGATTAATTTTTTATGGCTAGCATTACAAAAGGTCATCTGGAAAAAAAAATTGTTAATCTCTATTTAAAAATTAATTAGAGAAAATGAACCTGAGAAAACTGGGTGATTGCCTTCTGCAGAACAGCTCCCAAGAACACTCAGTGGTGTTATTTTGCATGACCTCAGAGCTATTGCAGCTACTTCAGAGCCCAGGAAATAGCTCTGCAGCTGTCTCCTCGGGAAGTTTAACTGCCTGAAGAGTAAGCAGCAGTGACAAGTTTGGTACAAATTCAGGATGCAGGCATTCATTAGGAAAAGCATTCTTATGCTGGTCCGTTCTACATGTGCTGGATTTGATGCTACTCTTCATACAGTCAGTTATAAAGCTGCAAAATAAATTGGGAGTGGGAAAACATAAATTCTCTTTAAATAGTTTGTCTTCAGAAGCAAAAACTGCTTTCCCAAGGTAGCTGTAAACATTATTTGACCAATTACACCTTTGTAGTTTTATATATGAGGAAAAAACCTCAAATTAATACAAGGGAAAAAACAGTTCTAGGATGCAGAATCCTCACCCGACCTAGGAAAAGACTGTCCTGTTAGTCTGAGCTCAGCTGGCAGGTCAGAGGAGATGGAATGAGGTGGCAAGAGGTGGAGTGAACCTTGTTGGCCCCTCATGGCTGAGCAGGTGAGCTCTGCTGGCAGCAGGGGCACAGCAATGGATGAGACTGGGGGCATCTCTTACTGCGTGGCTTTTCTGTTTTTAACAGTGGATTGCTGGGATGGCCCAGATGGGGAGCCAGTGGTGCACCATGGCTACACCCTGACCTCCAAAATCCTCTTCCGGGACGTGGCAGAGACCATCAATAAATATGCCTTCATCAAAAACGAGTAAGTGTGGAGCCAGGTTTGGAGCTACACCTGTTTTCTGCAGTTAATCCCACACTGAAAACAGCCACAAGCCCAGGAAGTGCAAATACTCCTTTAAACACACCAGGGTTGATTCTGTTCCCCTGTTTATTGCCCATATTGTGTTTATTGTTCAGCTGCACGAGCTCTTCCCATCAACTGAGAGACAGTTCTGCCTAAGTTGAACCTTTTGTGCTCTTAAACTCAGTAAGGCTTTGGACAGTCTGACACTGCTGATTATCTTTCAATAGAACTTCCCACTCACATCCACAGGGAAACTCTCCAGAAAAATCAATACTGTGATGTTCTCTACCTACTGAAAATACTTTATTTCAGCAGGAAAATTGAAAAGCTGTCATGTGTGCTGTGAGGAAATACTGAGGTGTGGGGTAGTGTTCTGAATCTGTTTCATCTGCCATGGTGCTTTATAACACTTTATTGTGAAAACTGTGGACTAGATATCTATACATATATAGATATATATATAGATATATAGATATATACATTTAGATATATATATATAGAGAGAGATATATAGAGAGAGATATATAGATATATAGATATATAGATATATAGATATATACATTTAGATATAGAGAGAGATAGATATATAGATATATAGATATATAGATATATACATTTAGATATACAGATATATATACACAGAGTAGCCTCAAATCATGAGTGGGTGTAGAGAATTTTGAGTAGTTTAAAGAGAATTAAAAGAAAATACTTTCTTTATTTAAAAAAAAGCACCCAACAATGGATGTGTGGGGAAAAAAACAACCAAGCCCAAAAGTTTGGTGTTATTGATGAGAAAAACAAGGTGCTACTTTCAAAACTAAAGGAGGTGGTTTTCATTATTTGGTGTGGGGTTCCTTGCCACAGAAGCCTGGGGCTGCCAGGAGTTCAGAAAACAGTGGGGCACATTTGTGGAAGGGCTCAGCTGCTCCATTCCCAGGTGGTGGAAGTGGTGGGAGTGCAGCTGTTGTCTCTGCACACACAGCTCTGAGTTCTGGGCCTTTGTCCCCAGGTTTCCAGTGATACTGTCCATTGAGAACCACTGCAGCATTCAACAGCAAAAGAAGATTGCCCAGTACCTGAAGGAGATACTTGGTGACAAACTGGACTTGTCCTCTGTGAGCACTGCAGATCCCAGGCAGCTTCCCAGCCCTCAGGATTTAAAAGGGAAAATCCTAGTGAAGGTAACTTGCTGCTGGGCATGTTCAGAATGCTACAAAAGTCAGCTTGGGATATTTATTGTAGGCTTTCTTTGGAGGACCAGTTCATACCCCTTTAGCATCTAAGCATAATCTGACAGGCCTTCCTTGGACAGAGCACTTTGGAGTGATAGAAAAGTGAGGATTTCCTGCCTTTCCCCTCACCCAGCTGGGAGCTGCAGTTCATGGGATGGAGCTCTGTCCATGGTTCACCTGCTGTGGCTGTGGGAGAAGAGCAGCTCAGAGGCCCCAGAGCCCTGGAGCTGGTGCTCTGGGCAGGATTAATTGTGTGAGCCTCTCACTCCAAACACATTTGCTCTATTCTAAAGGCCAGGATGGGTAGAACAGGGAAGAAGCACAAGGCAGACCTTTGGGAGGATGATTAATAGATTCTGCCCTATTAGATTGTCTAATTTACCTGGACACAGGGGGACAATTACTTCTGTGTGAGCTCTCAGGACACTCTGGCTTTCCCTCTGTCCCTGGTATCAGTCTGGCTGCAGGGATTCCCAGTCTGAACATGCTGCAGTGCACAGAACAGAGCTGACCCTAAATTAGGGGCCCTTTGAGTGCTCAGCCATGATTTTGCATTTCACTGCATCAGTTTTCTGGGGTGGCTGCTGGTTAATGGACTGTGCAAACACGTGGGGCTGGTGCTGGAGGGATCCACAGGAAATTGTGTGGAATTATCACTCCTGTGAGCAATCCCATGGCACTGCACTAAAGGCAGGAGAGGCTGGGTGCTCTGGGTTCTTACCTGAACTTCTGAGCTCCTTTTCAGCACGTCTGAGGCTGTAATTTCAGTGTGATCCTCCAGCTCTCACTGCTGGAGCCCTGTGGGTGCAGACTGCTGTGGAGCTGAGCTGTTTTCAGAATGAGAAATTCTATCTCAAGCATGACAGGATCCCTGCACAAAGCCCCATCTCCCATCCCCTGCTCAATTTAAGCAGCTCTCTTGGAAGAGATAAAATCAGATTTAGGAATCAGTACCTTGTTGAGAACGAAGCCAGCTTCTCATCTTTTTGCTATTGTTTTTTGCTCTTTTTATACATTTCCTTTGAAAGACAGTATTGATTCACTAGCCAAGCAATTTCAAATAATGGCATAATTTTCACCCTGTAAGGGTATATAAAGAGTAATTCTAATAACACCCTGGGATTTTAGCCAGTGTAAAGGTACCAGCATGAAGTGAATTTGACTCACTCATTAGGAGCAGCATTATTCATTTCAAAATGCAGCCTAAAAATCAATCCTCTGCCTTTTTGCAGAAATCTGAGTGTCATTCCTGTCTCTCACTGACGAAGCAGGTAGGCTGAGAACATTTCTGTGCACAGGAGTTTAGTAAGTGATTTATTTAGGAGCAGATGGTAAAGCAGGAGGAGCAGACTGGGTGCACTAAGTAACACTGACCACATTTTTTGGGCCTGTTTTCTCCTCCTTTCAGGGTAAGAAGTTGCCCTGCAGCCTGGGAGCAGATGCTGAGGAAGGAGAAGTTTCAGAAGAGGACAGTGCTGATGAAATTGAGGACGACTGCAAGTTAAAGCCCTGCTTTGTAGGTGCACACAGTCAGTTCCCAGGCTGTGACAGCTCTGCATCCCTTACTCCATGTCCTACTTACAGTTGTTAGCAGAGTTTTTCATTCCTAAGTGTTTAATTCCTGTGTCAGGCCCATGCTGTTCTATAGGATTCATTTTTATTTTAAGTGCCTTATGTAAGAGACTGGTTTGAGTCTGTATAGTCTGGATGACTGTTGACAGGAATCCCTTCATTTTTTAACTGTTTGCAGCAGGAATCTAATGCTGAGGGTGTCTGTAAGTGCATTAGCTGGGAAGTGTTGCTCTTCTGAAAGAGAAGGTGGGGCTTGTGACAGCTGTGAGGCAGAGAGAGCCCATGGCCAGGTCCTGGGGGATCTGGGGGCACTGAGCTGAGCTGGGAGGACTGAGGGGAAAAGCAGAAGGGAAATGGCAGTGAAGGGCACAGGTAGGAAGGGCAGAATCAGGCAGGATTATGCAGGGAATCTTTTCTTGCAGAGGGAAGGAAATGGGAGTGCTGTGTGACCTCTGTGTGATGGGGTGACATGAGCACTGCCTGAACTGGGTCTCCTGGTGTCTTCCAGAGCAACGGTGCAACTCAGCACCAGGTGGAATCTTTCATCCGAACAAAACTGGAATCTCTGCTGAAAGAATCCCAGATCAGGGACAAAGAGGATCCTGACAGCTTCACTGTCAGAGCCCTGCTGAAGGCAACTCACCAGAGCTTCAATGTCAACCTGAGGCAGGTACGTGGGCTCTCCCCTCACACCCCTCTGAGGACTGGGCAGTGCACTGTGGTGCAGGCTGGCTCAGATGAGAGAGCCAAGAACTGAGGAGCTGGATGCAAACTCCAGGGACATTAAACACAGTGATTTTTCTGTTGACACGTGCCTGCTCTGGAACCTTTCACAGAGCTCTTTCTTGGCAGTTACTGTGTAATTGATGGACCAGAAAGGGAGCAGTTGGGATATTTTCCTGGGTTTTTTTACTGGTCATTTATTTTCCTTCATTACTGATCTGCCTTTGATTTTTCCCAAGTAATTGCTATTAAAAGAAGTAAAAATCTGCTCAAGATTCTTTCTACCTGTTACAGAGACTTCCAGCCTGAGCTGTGAGCAAATCTCTGAGCAGAGGTTATTGATTTTGCTGGGCTCCCAGTGCCCTCACCATCATGAAAGCCCAAAGTGGCTCCAGCTCAGCACTGAACAGGGACTAGCTGGAGTTCACAGCACTGAAACACTCACCCAGCCGAAATGCTGGGGGAATATTCTTCAGTTTTGTTTTGCTCTTCTGAAGATGAAGGGCTGTGTGCTCTGACAGAAGAAGCGAGATGCTGCCAGGAGTTATCCAGCTGATGTCTGGGGGCATGGCTGGGAATGTGGAGCTCAGCCTGCAGGCTGTCTGTGAAAAGTCCACATTTATCTGCTAGGAGATTCTTTTTCCTCTCCCCTTTCCCTCTGTGGCTCCTTTCAAGAACACTCAGATGTCTTGGTTTGTTGTTTCTTGCCTGGTTTTGCTAGACTGCTTTTTCTGCATGGTTTGTTGTTGTCTTGAGTGCTAATGTTACTGTTTTTCTTTACAGTTAGAGGATTCTAAACTATCAGTTGTAGAAAGGAACTAGCAAAGTCCTGCAATGAGATTTTGGATTTCAGTTTGTCCACAGATCAGACTTTAACTCACTTTGTCTCGTTTGCAATAATTTTACTTTCCTAACAGTGAACATATAAGAACTTGTATGAGGTGGAAATGCTGCCTTTTGGAGACTGTAGCAGACTCTTTAAAGACATTTCTGAAGGTATTTAGCTACACTTTTTATTGTACTTTTTCTGCACAGAACCTGGACACAAAGGAAGGTGGAAAAAAGTCTCACGGTCGATCATTAATGGGCAACTTTGGCAAACACAAGGTGAGTGAAATAAATGAGGGCTGAGGGTGCTGATCTAGGACTGGCAGCATTCCAGAGACCCTGGCAGTGTTTTACTGCTCCAGACAAGCGTGGTGGGCATGGGGGCAGTGAGGAGGGAGCCTGTGTGATTACACTTGGTGTCTTAATTCTGTGCAGAAGATTGAGAACCTTTAAGATGGACAAAAACTTCTCACATGGCTAAAAGATCATTTTTACTCATGCTGTGGAATTGCTGATTTTTCTGATCAAACTTGCAGCAGCAGAAGATGAGCATAGATAAATGCCTTAGCCTGTCTCATTTTCCACAGAGCTGAAGGTGCCTGGTTCAGCCAGGGCCCAGTTTTGCTGTGCCCCAGCCTGGGCAGGGCTGTGCTGGGCCTGTCCCTGCTGCCAGGGGCTGCTGTGTGAGTGCTGGCTCCGGGCTCCTGCTCTGTGCAGATGTGTTCTCCCTGATCTGCTCCTGGTTTTGATGTCCTGGTTCTGTTTGTGCAGCTGCAGCCTGCTCTGCTGCTCCTCAGGGGTGCCTCCCCTGGCCCAGGCAGGAGCTGAGAGCTCTCATTTCACAGCTGGGCACAGAGCAGCCCCCACAGGGACAGTGCCCACCTCTCCTCCCGTTCCCATACCCTGACAAACGTGCTCCTGTCATCTGCCTCCCCTACTCCCACATTCCCACTGCCCTGAGCCTTGGATTTACAGCCTGACCCTGAGCTGCTGCAGCTGCCTCCTTCCTTCCTTCCTGCTGGAGTCACTGAGAGGGTGACTGAGCAGAGAGGCAGCTCTGCAGCCCAGTCCCTGTGCCCCAGCAGCCCCTCTGCCCCAGCCTGCCAGCCTGCTCTTCCTGCTCTGCGCTATCCACGGAGGGCTGCACCGAGCTTTGGGACTGACAATCTGAGCAGATTTTTATGATTAAGAGACATTTCAAAGAACTCAGTCAGCCACCAGTCCCATCTGCCCTGCAGCCAGCCAGGAGCCATCACAAGTTCTCTAAGCAGACAGTACTAGGACTCACATTTACACTTCAGTTCCAAGCCTGCATCAGTTTAAAGAGCTCGAGTTCCCTTCAGCACCTTCAGCCCAGGGCACCTCACCCTCTCAGGGTGTGTAAGAGCTCCAGGTGCCTGTGCTCCCTGAGGGTGGGCACTGCCCCTGGCACCCTGTGCTTGCTGCTGCCAGTGAGATGTCACAGGCAAACATCGGCCCCTGGAATCTGCTGAGGGCTGCACAGTCTGTCAATAATTTAATTACTTCAGCTAGTTATCCTAATGGATGGAGCACGTTGGAAAGCCTGTTCATTTCATCTCTGCTGAAAGAAAATAAGGGTATATATAGATTTTTTTTAAAAAAACAGTGATTGTGTTGTAGACTGAGGCAACAGAGACATCCTGTAAGTGCCCCCTGATGCCTTTCCAGCTGAAGGGATGCCTGGGAAGACTGGTTACTATTGATATTTTTGCAGATACAGAATTATCCACCCAAAAATACTGACACATGGCATTTTCAGCCAGCTCTTGTGCCAAATGAATAAACTCTTTAAAAACTACCAGGGGAGGTGGAAAGACACTAAAGCTGGCAATTCCTGAAAGTTAACTGCATGGAACATGCTCAGTGCAGACCTTCAGACTCCAGAGTGCACCATGCAAATGATTTCCAATATTGTCAGCTTCATGTCAGCACCAAAAGCAGCAAACTAAATTATGTCCAATATGGTGTATGACAAGAGGAAAGAAATCTGTGCTCAGTGAGCCATATGCAAAAGAATAAGGAGCTCTCAGTTATATTAATTACCTCTTGATGAGAAGGGAATTAAATAACTCTCACTTGAAGTGTGTTTAGCATTACAAAAGAGGTAACGTTGAAATTGGAAACTGTTAAATCATAGGTGCTTATGAAAAAAAAAGGGGATTTTGAGGTTTTAATCTTTTTTATCATAGCTATTTTCTTTATAGTGTAATAATTCAGAATCACTTGAATATTTGTATGTGCTCTGTGCTGGCTTTCCTTCTCCACAGCAGGGAAACTCTGCTGGCCCAGCCCAGGGGTCACTTCTGTCCCTGGAGCTGCAGAGCCCAGCTCAGCAGTGGGGCTGTCTGGAGCCCCCAGTGCCTGACCCTGCTTGGCTCTCTCCCCACAGAGAGCTGCAAAGGCAGCAGCCAAAGCCCACGGGGCCTCAGACGACGAGGACCAGCAGCACCACCCTGGCAAGGAGCTGGGGCAGCCCCACAGGTGAGCTGGAACCCTCAGGTGAGGTGGGGACTCCTCAGGTGAGCTGGGGCAGCCCCACAGGTGAGGTGGGAACCCTCAGGTGAGGTGGGAACCCCTCAGGTGAGATGGAAACCCCTCAGGTGAACTGGGAATTCCTCAGGTGAGCTGGGAACCCTCAGGTGAGGTGGGGACTCCTCAGGTGAGCTGGGAATTCCTCAGGTGGGGTGGGGACTCCTCAGGTGAGCTGGGGCAGCCCCACAGGTGAGCTGGGAACCCCCAGGTGAGCTGGGAAACCTCAGGTGAGGTAAGAACCCTTTAGGTGAGCTGAAACCCCTCAGGTGAGCTGGGAACCCCCCAGGTGAGCTGGTGGGAACCCCACAGGTGAGCTGGGAACTCCACAGGTGAGGCCCTATTTCAACTGCTGCAAACAGTGCTCAGAGCAAACTGTGCAGGTTAAAGAAGGTGCATCACAGCCCAGGCAGCTTTATTGCATCTGAGAACAGAAAGAAAAAGCAATCAAAAAAGTGCCACTGAGAATGTGTCTGCTGTCACTGAAACGCTCCTTGGTTTTGTCTACAACAGCCGTGGTTTCACTATGTTTTAAATGAAGAATTTTGTTTGTGTGGATGGGCTGTGGAGGTAGAGGGGAGCAGTCATCCCAGAACCCTCTCCAAGGAGGTTTGCCACACAGGGTTCCCTGCATTTCCTTGTTGAAAAGAACAGAAGGAGGGATTGAAAACAACAGAAAGGGGGATTGAAATATACCTTCAGTACTGCAAGCACCTGTTTTGTTTGCTTTCCCCTCAGGCTTGCCCGCCGCAGGAAGACAGTGAAGCTGTGCCGGGCCCTGTCTGACCTGGTGGTGTACACCAACTCTGTGGCAGCCCAGGACATCGTGGATGATGGTATGGGGCTGGCACAGGGCTGGCATGTCCCTTGTCACTTGTGAGGGCAGGGGGCTGAGTGCTGCTGTTGGTGTGGCACAGGGCTGGCACAGGGCTGGCACGTCCCTTGTCACTCAAGAGAGGAGGGGGCTGAGTGCTGCTGTTGGTGTGGCACAGAGCTGGCACAGGGCTGGCATGTCCCTTGTCACTCACAAGAGGAGGGGGCTGAGTGCTGCTGTTGGTGTGGCACAGGGCACAGCCAGGGCCCAGCAGGGCACTCCCTCCCTGGCAGGGACTCTGCCCCTGCTGCCAGCAGAGGGTTTTGCTGTGGGTTCCCCAGAGCTGCCCCGTGTCGGGGTCTGAAGGAGGAACGGCCCCAGCAGGAGCTCTGGAGCTTGGGCTCTTTAGCTGGAGCTCTTGCTTGGCTTTCCTTTCAGGTCTGCAGGCTTGAGGGGAGAACAACAGAGCCTGCTGGAAGGGGGAGCTGGTGCCCTCCAGTTATCCAGGGTGCATGATTTGTGTGAGACAAGACAATCTGTCCTGTAACACTGACTAAATCTCAGGTTGCCCTTGATTAACAGCCAGGCAATGAGGTCTGGGCTCAGGCCCCGTGCCCTGGGATTGTTTGTCACTGTCTGTTGGTTGTTCTGTGGCACACAGGTTCCACGGGGAACGTGCTGTCCTTCAGTGAGAACAGAGCCCACCAGGCAGTGCAGCAGAAGGCTGAGCAGTTCATGCTTTACAACCAGAGGCAGCTGACCAGGGTCTACCCCTCAGCCTATCGGATCGACTCCAGCAACTTCAACCCCGTTCCTTACTGGAATGTGGGCTGCCAGTTAGGTAGGAGCTGCAGGAGAGACTTCCTTCCCTTTTGGGGTGTATGTGCCACCAAATATTATGCTTATTAGTGACACCCCACTCCTCTCTTCCAGTGGCCCTAAACTACCAGTCTGAGGGACGTGTGATGCAGTTAAATGAAGCAAAATTCAGGGTAAATGGCAACTGTGGTTATGTCCTCAAACCTCAGCAGATGTGCAAAGGTAAGTTCCAGTGTAGTTATCACTGTAGCTGTCAGGCCTTGCACAAAGAGTCCTTCACAGTGAAGGCACAAGAAAGGAGAGTGCAAACAAATATAGAATCTTTCCTATTTCCATGCACTTGTAGCTCTTAGACTTGTACCAGTGTGCAATCCATTACTGTGGTCATATAGATATATATATATGTATGTATATTTTGAGGTGTTTGCCTTATTAACATGTGTTTAAAAAAAGAAAAAGGGGTCCTAGGATGACCAGCTGCAGGAAAGCAGAACAAGCTCTGCAGTGGCCCAGGAGCAAGTATCCAGGGCTTGATCCAGCTCTACTTTGGAATCACATAAACAAAGGCTGCTCCACTCAGAAAAGGTTGTAAGAAAGAGGAGAATTTTAAAATGACTGAGCAGCTGCTCCATACCCACAGTTTCCAATTTCTGACCGAATTAGTCTGTCTGTATGTGTCTTGGGGGTGATCTTTATTATGTGTATCTTTTTCCTGACACTCTCATTCTTGCCATCTTTCAGGCACATTCAACCCCTACTCTGCTGATCCACTTCCTGCCAGCCCCAAGAAGCAGCTTATTCTGAAGATCATCAGTGGGCAGCAGCTCCCCAAACCTCCTGACTCAATGCTGGGGGACAGAGGAGAGGTGAGGTGCTCTGGTGCCAGCAGGTGCCTCCAGGGCAGCTCCTGCAGTGACATGGCAGTGTGGCACTCAAACCTTCTCCTTACTCAAATACACCAGGAAATTTCAGATATTGTCAAGCTTTTGGTCACTAAATACTACACTTCCCCCAGCCTGTATCCTACTCGTGATGGAACTGATTTGGTTTGTATTTTAAAGGGTGACTTTTATGAAAATTAATCACAATTGTCCATAGCTCTTGAGGCAAACCATACACCAACATGGACTTCATGGAACCAATTCCCATGATAGTGCTGCTTGAAAATTCATATAAATCAAAGGGGTTTGAATTCTCATATGAATTTAAATCAACTCTCTCCATTAATTTTTAAAAAATTCACCTTCATTTGTATGACTGGCTTGCTTTTAAAATATTGTGTTTTTGAAAAACAGATAATAGATCCCTTTGTTGAGGTGGAGATTATTGGGTTACCTGTTGACTGCTGTAAAGAACAGACCAGGGTGGTGGATGACAATGGTAAGATTATCTAAGTGATTTTTTTCTTCTTAGAGTAAAAGATTAAATAATTATAAATGAAACAGTATCTGTTATTGCTTTCTAAAGTACAAAGTATCCTATCTGGTGAAATCAGATTGTATTTTAACAAATTATTTCTGCTTCCCAGACAGAATTTCTGGTGTGGAGACAAACAAGTTAGAGGTGAAGGGCAGAAGTTGTTCCCCACATTGTCTCTTAACTGAATTGTTGTTAAATCTTCTTTATGCAGAAATTCCCAATCTATCTGTATTTATATTTGCATCCATCTCAGTGCTTGCCTGGGTGCCCCTGCCAGCTCCCAGGCAGCCCCAGTTTGTTTCTAAAGCAATCCTAGAGACAGATGTGTCACATTTAGTGACTGCCATGGTGGAACTGTCATTGCTGCTGCTGCTGCTTGTGTCCTGCCCCTCTTGGGAGCTGAGGACTCATTCCCCAGTGTGTCCTGTTTGTCCTGCAGGGTTCAACCCTGTGTGGGAGGAGACCCTCACCTTCACCATCCACATGCCCGAGATCGCCCTGGTGCGTTTCCTCGTCTGGGACCACGACCCCATCGGGAGAGACTTTGTGGGCCAGAGAACTGTGGCCTTCAGCAGCCTCGTGCCTGGTGAGTACCCCTCTTCTCCTGGGCTCTCCTGGGCACGGAAATCCACCCTCAGACACGAGGAGGATATTAACAGCATGATAGATTTCATCAATGTTCATCTCTGTGACTTCATGTGAAGCTTGGACAACTCTTCTCTCTTTCTCTTCTCTTCTCTTCTCTCTCTTCTCTCTTCTCTTCTCTTCTCTTCTCTTCTCTTCTCTTCTCTTCTCTTCTCTTCTCTTCT
>JBBMKD010000013.1:813212-829622 GCA_037834095.1 Argya squamiceps | reverse complement strand
GGTCACAGGCCAGTGTCTCTTGTGGTGTGGGTCACAGGCCAGTGTCCCTGCAGTGGTGTGGGTCACAGGCCAGTGTCCCTGCTGTGGTGTGGGTCACAGGCCAGTGTCTCTTGTGGTGTGGGTCGCACCTCAGTGTCCCTGCAGTGGTGTGGGTCACAGGCCAGTGTCCCTGCAGTGGTGTGGGTCACAGGCCAGTGTCTCTTGTGGTGTGGGTCACGGCTCAGTGTCCCTCCTGCCCTGGGTCACAGCTCAGTGTCCCTCCTGCCCTGGGTCACAGCTCAGTGTCCCTTCTGTGGGTCACAGACAGCCCAGTGTCCCTGCTGTGGTGTGGGTCACAGCTCAGTGTCCCTCCAGGGTCACAGCCCTGTGTCCCTCCTGTGCACTGGGTCACAGCTCAGTGTCCCTGCAGTGGTGTGGGTCACAGGCCAGTGTCCCTCCTGTGCACTGAGTCACGGCTCAATGTCCCTTGCAGTGGGTCACAGACAGCTCAGTGTCCCTCCTGTGCGCTGGGTCACAGCTCAGTGTCCCCTGCAGTGGGTCACAGACAGCTCAGTGTCCCTCCTGTGGGTCACAGCTCGGTGTCCCTCCCGTGGATCACAGCTCAGTGTCCCCCCTGTGGGTCACAGACAGCCCAGTGTCCCTCCAGGGTCACCAAACCCTCAGCCCACCACCTGTATGGTCTTTTCCAGCTCCTTCTTCACCTGCAGCTGCCTTTTCCCTGTGGGATGTGCCTGGAGCCCTTCCCTGTCCCCTCCTGTGTCCCTGCACCCCACCCTCACTTTGTCCCAGGATTTGTCACAGCAAACTGCACAGACAGATGGGAAAAGCAGCCAAAGAACCATTAAATGTGTCCCCAATATAAATGTATGAACAAGGTAATGGAATAGGATTATTCTGACACAAGGGTTATTTTCTATTTGCCTTTTGAATTTGAAACATTCAGAACAGTTGGGGAGTTTTGATGGGCAATAAAAGCCTGACCTGTTTTCTGCCAAATTGCAATTGTACAGCCTTGGCTTAGCAATACATTGCCAGCTGGAACTGGGGCAAAGTAAATCCACATACATTATATAACTTGAATTGGTTGATACAAGGAGAAAGGGATATATCTTAAGCTTTTTAAATAAGGGATAAGTGCAATACTGGGAATTTGTTAATATTATCTCCTGCTGAGTTTTACAGTGTGTTTCCAGGTGCAGCATTTAAAGGCAGTTTCAGTGATGGGATCATTGGCTTCCCTGCCATTGTAGGGATGGGATTGAGCTGTGCTGTGGGTGGATGGTGCTGTGCTGGGATGATGTTGGAGGAGCTTGGTGGATGTACCTGCAGAGCAGGGAGAGCTCCTCCTCACAGCCAGGAGAGCAAAGAAATCAATCATTTGTCAGAGGGAATAGAAATAGTTGTGGTTTAGGGCCCAGGCTCTCCAGTAATGTTTGTTAAAGTCAGTGAAGAGTTCCAAAACCAGCTCCTTCTGTCAGTATTATTGACCAACCTGCAGAGAACCATCCCAAACTTTTAATTTTAGCAGGAGAAAATTAATTTATTGATATTTTAAAGCATATTGCCTACTGTGGGGAGACTAGAGGACAATACTTTGAAATATCTCAGTTGTGCAGGTTTTTTTATGTCATCATTCCAGTGTCAGAGCCCAGGGCAGAGCACAAAGAGACCTAAGCTGTGATCTTAGTGACTCATATGTACACTAATATATGATATATAATATATATAACATAAAATATATGCCTAACTTCATGCTTCTGGAGTGACTGGGGGCCAAGGTGCAGTGGGACAGGGGTGAGCACTGCACTGGGAAGTTCAGTCCAGGGATCTTGCAGCAGTTAAAAATAAATCAACCCAAAACAGGCTGTACATGAGCAAAGCTGGAACTGGACACACTGTCACAGCAGTCCCCAGCAGAGCCCCAGGTGCCCTGACAACGAGGGAAAGAAGGGAGCAGCCCTGCTCAGCTGCTGCTGCCCAGAGTGCAGCCCTGGCAGGGTCTGGGAATTGTTTCCACATGAGGGCAGGGGCTGCTTTGGGAGGAGCTGGTGTCACAAACCCCCTCTCTCTCTCCAGCTGGCAGGGGACAGTTGTCAGGCACAGGACAAAGGCCCGCAAGGAAGAATGGCCTTTTCAGACTGTTTTACTCCATTTCCAGCAGGTTTTTACTGCTGTCATTGCTGTGAGTGTTGGCACATTGGAGGTGGTGACATGGTTTGACTAAATCTGAATGTCGAGGTTTGTGCTGCCCTTGTTCTTCCTCCAGGGAGAACAGGGAGCAATTCCTTCCCAATATCCCATCTCACCCTGCCCCTGGCAGTGGGAACCATTCCCCCTTGTCCCTCCGGCTCCTGATGTTCTGTCCCAGGTTCCTGGTGTCCTTTCCCAGGTCCTGCTGCTGTGGAGTTGTTGGGAGGACAAGGGTGACATCCTTGTGACAGTTCCTGACTCCTGGAGGGAGTGACAGAAGGGGTGACCTAAGGGTTCCTTTAGGCTGTGTGAAGGACAGTGTTTAAAATGAACTTCTCTGGGATCACTCTGAACTCACCTGAGCTTGTTTTAGGACAGAGCCATGGCACCAAATCCTGCAAACGAGTCCCGTGTCACCTGTGGGATGAGGCACCTGGCACTGGGAGTGTCACAGCCAGTGGCTCAAGGAGCTGCACAGACAGAGCAAGGACAGGCTCAGTGCAACACAGAGCCTTCATTTAATAATGTTATAGTTCAATTATAATATTATAACTTATAATTCATTATATGTTAATGTATCAGTACAGAAAGACACGACACTGAATATTGATTGTCTCCATTGGAATGTCTCAATACATCCAGAATTTCAGGTCAAAGTAATTACCTTTGCTACTAATTTAATTAGCATTCATTTAGAAGAAAACATCCTTTGGCATTTGACAGCATTTAAACTTTATGTTGCTTGTTCAGAAATAACTCCCAAGGGGAAAACAGTCACTTAGGGAATGTCTGAAAAATCCCAGATTATTTGGAAATTAAACTTGCTTTAGTTTCCTTCCCAAGTGTCTGCTCATACAGAAATATGCCTTGGGGTTTTAGAATCCTCAATTTGCATGAAGGAATGGATCAGATAATAATAATATTCACTGAATATATTCATATCAGTTACCTGCAGGAGAAGTAAAGTGATTTTTGTGCTTCTTTTGGGGGTTTTGTATATTCTGAACTATTGCTGCTGGTTGATGATGAGGTAACTGTTCATGTAACACATGGAATATTTTGACTTCAGTATTTTGGGGGATTTTTGTAGCCTAGAAAACTCGGTGGCAGTTCACAGCACCTGCTGAAGTAGCAAAGGCTGGTGCTCAGGTAAAAACCCATGAAAAATTCTGACATGCATTTAGAAAACTGATGATCTTGCTATCTGCTGATAAAATAATCCAGCAGAGATTACCACACTCCCAGGAGGGTGGTTTTCCTCCATTTTTGCTTTAAATCCAAACTTCAAGATAACTTATGAAAAGACTATTTTTAGAGATTATACCCCTATTGAAATCTCCCAAATTATCTTTTCTCTTTCAGCCTTCAGGCTGTTCTGCCTGTCCTTTTACTGGCAGCACGATCATAAAGCTCTTAAGCCCTTACAAAAGATAACATGCTCTTGATGAGGTTTAAAGATAGCTTATTTCAGATTCATTTAAATGAACCCAGAATAAACTGACTCCGAGGAAAGCCTTGTACTGAACTAAGAATTTCTGCATTTTTGCAGCAATTAATTTAAAAGGGGAGTAATAAAAATGATAAATTTCTGTGTTCAGGGAAGGGCCTGGAAAAGGGACCATTGGCCTTTTTATCTTTTGCAGGAGGATTTTATAAACCCATTATTCTTCAAAATATAGCACCAGTTTGGGCAAATTTTGTTTGTGACCTCTTTGGTCATTTGAGACTTGCAGAACATGCTGATTTTTGAGGAGACAGCTGAGTTCAGGCATTGTTCTTTGCTCCCTAAACACAGGGGAAGGGGGTGCAGAGGTGGGGGAACAAATGTGGATCATGGAAATGTTTTGCAGGGCAGGGCTATTGCAGGAGGATTTCCCTTCCCAGGGCAGATCCTCTCTCACGTGGGGGTTATCTGAAATAATTTCCTGTGAAGTATCACTGAGGTGGCTGAGGGAAAAGGGAGAGGTGCCTCAGTGTTTTCTCGTAGGTTCTGTATCCCAAGAGGAGGGGCTTGCATCCAGAACCCTGAGACAAAATAGTATTTCTCCTATGTATTATGTAGTGTAATTAGTTCTAGAAACAGTGCATTATTTGTCATTTTTTTAATCATTCAGAAGACTTTTCCCCCAGCGCTGAGGCCGGGGCTGGCCTGGCTGTGGGCACTGCGGGCAGGGATTGCCCTCTGCTGGCAGCCAGCCCTGCCTGGGGCAGGAGGGATTCCAGCAGGGATTTCAGCAGAAATTCCAGCAGATTCCCAGATTCCCACTGCTCAGCTCCTGGAGCAGCTGTGGGAGTCCCTCTGAGCTGGGCAGTGTCAAAGCCCACGGGTCCTTGTCCCACGGTGATGTGGGGACACAGCCTGAGCCGGGGGTCCGGGGTGTCCCAGAGTGTGCCAGGAGCCAGAGTCACCTCCTGGGGCTGAGAGCAGGGACACATCCAGGGCTCAGGGACAGAGCTGGGTGTAAGGGACACCTCTGGGGCTCAGGGACACCCCTGGAGCTCAGTGACAGAGCTGGGGGCTGAGGGACACCCCTGGGGCTCAGGGACACCCCTGGGGCTTAGGGACACATCCAGGGCTCAGGGACACCCCTGGGGCTCAGGGACAGAGCAGGGGCTCAGGGACACATCTGGGTGTGAGGGACAGAACTGGTTGCTTAGGGACACCTCTGGGGTCTTAGGGACACCCCTGGGGCTCAGGAACACTCCCTGCAAAGGTTAAAGGGTTGGGCAGGGCTTGGAGCACCCTGGTCTGTGGAAGGTGTCCCCACCCACAAGCAGAGGGTGGAACAAGACAGGCTTTAAGGTCCCTCCCAACCCAAAAACTGTCTTCCAAAGCTAAAAAGAGTCAAGTCTGGGAGTTTAGTTTGGGGCAAAACACAGTGAAGACCCCAGAGACACGAGAAGGGCAGGGAGAATTCGTGTCAAACAAGCAGCAAAGCCTCTGTTTCTGCTGTGAATGCTGCCCTTGGTGGCTCAGGGGATGTGAGCAGCAGCCAGACCCGTGAACATGCCCCAGGCCCCACCTTGGAGCATCCTTGGCCAGTGCCAGAGGCACCTCAGGCTGGGGAAGGGGCTTCAGCTGCTTCATTTCCTGTGACTCTTGTAGGATTAATGTGAACGGGGGCAAAGGCACCAAACTCCTTTTCCAAAGCCCCAAGGCAGTGAATAAATACATCTTTCCTGAGGAATGTTTCAAACCCAGCAGGTTTAGTTTGTTTAGAATGCCCAAGCCACCCCTCCTGTGTGGCTCTGCTGACTGAACTCCTGGTTCCCTGCAAACAGGAATTTGCTCTGGCTGTCACAAGAGGGAACTGCAGCACCAGTTTGGAGCTGCTGCTCCTCACACACCTTTTCTCTAAGGACTCCGTGCTTGCAGTCATCTTCCTCCTCAAACTGCTCTCTTCTTACAAATAAGATTGTCTTTTAATTTGTGCATGAAATTGCCCGTTTTTATTGCTTTTGGGAACTTTATTTCTGGTCAGATAAAACTTGGTGATTTCTTCATGGCTTTTCAAGGCTTGCAAAGCTTTTTTGAATTAACTGATTTGCCATGGTAAATTTGAAAGTGCATTTCCCCCAGCACAGAGGGTTCATTTAAAAAGGAATATATAAGCTATAGGAAAAGCAAGGACAAGGATCCCTGTCATGTTGGGATGTGGAGCTCCCTGGCACTCACAGGAGCTGCTGGGACACCTTGGAGGGTCCCTGCACGTGGGGATGGCTTGGATTTATCACAGGTTTTCTTCTGCTCTTGGATTTTGTCCCAGCCTTGCTTTTTTTAAGAGCTGGGAGTCCTCCTATGAGCAGATAAGAGCAGGATGTCTGCAGGTGTCTCTGCTGGGGAAGGTGACTTCAGGGCTGCCTTGTACCCACTTGAATTGTAGTTTTTTAATACATGGTGGTGCTGGGCTGATGGTTGGACTTGGTGATCTTAAAGGTCTTGTCGAACATTAACCTTTCCCTGATTCTACAAAAATGTAGAATAAAAGATTCTGAAGAAATCATTCATTTTGCTCTAAAGAGGACATTGAAATTAATTTGCTCCATTTTATCCAGTGTTTATGGTCAACTGGAATGGTGAAATCAAGAAATAAATCTTAGACAAACATGACATTTTAGAAAGTCTTTCACAATTTATGATAATGAGCACACCCTTTTTTCTTCAGCCAGTTTGTGTTTTGCCATTTTGTTCCTTGCTGGCACAAGCCAATGCTCTTTCAGAGGACACAGGAAGATCAAATAAAGATGTTTTAGCCCTGACTTTTCCCAGCACATGAGCTGAAATTACACAGGCCAGTGGTTGTTTGTGAACAATCTTCACTCTGGGCAGTTGTTTCCAACCAGGAGATGTGGGGCTGAACCACAAACACCAAAAACACCTCCTGCACCAAGGAGCCTTCCTCAGACTCTGCTGCACACAGAGTGCACTGCAGGTTATTTTTGCTCATCCAAAGAAACAGAATGGAGCAATTATTAACTTCATTGTTCTGTCACAGCAGAAAAATCAGGTGGAAAAAGCAGCGTGGTAAGCCTGGAGTTCTCACTCTGTCCAGGAGCTGGGATTCAGTGCAAACCCAAGTGCCACACAAAATGCCTTTCAGTTCTGAAGAAAATGCCCAGTAGACAGTAAAAGCCACAGCAACAGTAATGTGTAAATCACAACTCTCACCCCCAGAAAGCTTCTCAAACCATGAACCCTGGGGATTTATGGTGTGTGATGGGCTGGGTTCCCCTCCAGAATAATAATCATCACAGGATGGGCAGCAATGGGTGAGGTCTTTATGTGAAGAACCTGAAACCTGCCCTGTGAGTGACCCTGAGCTGGGCAGCTCTGGGGGCTGAGCTGTCGCTGGGGGCTCAGTGCCAGCCCAGCTCAGGGCAGTCAGGGGAAGGACATGGCTGTGGGGTGTGATGAGCTGTGGTGAGGGACACTGGGCTCCTGTTCAGGGCTGTCACCCCTGGGCTGTGCCCTGAGTGTGTCCTGGGCTGTGCCCTGAGTGTGTCCTGGGTTCTGCCCTGTGCTGTGCCGTGGTTCTGCCCAGGTTCTGCCCTGGTTCTGCCCTGGGCTGTGCCCTGGTTCTGTCCTGGGCTGTGCCCTGAGTGTGCCCTGGCTGTGCCCTGAGTGTGCCCTGGCTCTGCCCTGGTTCTGTCCTGGGTTCTGCCCTGGTTCTGCCTTGGCTGTGCCCTGACTGTGCCCTGGCTGTGCCCTGGCTCTGCCCTGGCTCTGCCCTGGCTGTGCCCTGGCTGTGCCCTGGCTCTGCCCTGGCTGTGCCCTGGGCTCCTGGTGCTGCTCCCCAGCTCTGCAGGACCCCAGGGATGCCAGGAGCTGCCCTGGTGCTGAGGGATCAGAGCTGGGGCCGTGCCCTGGGCCAGCTCAGAGGAATTTGCCCTCCCTGAGCTGCCAGGAGCTGGAGCTGCAGCAAGGCAAAGCCCTCTCGTTATCACTGCTATTCTGGGACAGCCATGGGGGCTGAGCCAGGGCTGGCTCATGGACATCTCTGCACTGTGAGATGTTTCCCCACCATCTCTTCTGCCTTTTGCAGGTATCTCAGCACTCAGCTGAGTGATGCCTCTCTCTGCCAGCAGAAATGATGTGTAGAGCCCTAGGAAGCAGCATGTGGAATTAATTATTTAGTGGCTTAATACAGGGATTTTTTCAGGTCTTCGGCTGCGTAGTTATGAAATAAATCAGCCTTTATTTTCATTATTTAAATGTGAGTAAAAGTAATGCCAAGCAATTTGTAAGGGAGCTTTCACATGCTAAGATTGGTGTGACTAATAAAATGCATTTCATGAGACAAATTTTCCACACATAAACCTATTTTGTGAATGCAATAATCCGATATTCTTATATGTTAGTCTGCAGGTCACAAGAGAGTATGGGAAAGTCATAAAATAATTCAAGGCATACACACTTGGCTTTTGATTCACTAGTAAATCAGGGTTTTTTCTTAAAGGAAAAAGATCAATTGAAAGAAATGTGATTTAAAAATTAATACCAGTATTACAAAGCTATAAAGATTTTATTACTTGGAGCATTCCCTTTGTGAAGATGAGTTGGTCTGTCCTTCTAATCTCCACTAAAGCAGTGTAGGCTGCAGTTATTTATAGGGATCATATAGAATTCATAAAACAAAGCATTTCTTTGCCAGCCTCCTGCACATGGGTGCAGATTCCCAGAGGTTACAAGCACAGTAACAAAGACAGAAATGTGACATTCCAGTATTTGATTTCTGGCTACTGATGCAGTGATGAAGACTGGGATGTGCTCTAAACAGATTGGGTATTCTACCACTAAAAATGGCCAATTTGCTTTGCAGAGTGGGGGAGGTCAGTGAGGTGCTGAGTTCCTGCCCAAAACAGGCACTAAAATGATTTTTTCCCTTAAAATCCCTTCTCTCACAGAGAGCCTTGCAGCCCTGCTGCCTTAGCCTGTTCCTCCCCCTAATTTTGGCCCTAATTCCCTTCAAGCACTGGAGACATTGAAAGCATTTGAAGTGATTCCAGCTTGGAGCAGTTAATGGCAATGAATCCCAGAGGCTGCCCCAAAGCTTGCCCTGAGACCAATCTGTCTGAGCACCTCAGTGAGCTGGAGGCTAAAGAGGAGCCTCATTTCTGAGCCCCACTGCCCACCTAAGGGTGACTCTGGGTGTTGAGTGTCTCAGTGTCCCGGCACAAACAGAGAGGGAAAAACATAACCCAGGATCATGTAATTGGGAACACAAATAGGACTGAGGGAATTGTTGTTGTTGTGTTGTTCTGCAGCAGCAAAGCAGGAGATGCATTTTGCCATGGATCATTCTGAGTATTTTCTTAAGCCTTGTGTCCTCTCCTTGTTTTTATTTTTTGAAACTCTCCCTCTGCTTTTTTTTTTCATTTGTTGGACTGAGGTCTACTGTCGAATTGATGTCCGCAGTTCATTCCTCAGTGCCCAACAGAAGATGTGTTGTTTAAAATAATGTCTGTGTTGTTACTCCACTCTTTGCTGCAGTTGCAGCCTTTCCCTCCTCCACGTGCAGCTGTGGACGTGCAGGGCAGCACTGGCTGGGGAGGGCTCCCCAAACTGGGGCAGTGAGCAGCAGGGACTCGCTGCCCTCACTGGTGGCAACTGGGCTGGAAGGATCCCAAGCCCTGAAGGTCAGATGCTCTGCTCAGGAATACATGATTCCTGCTGGAAATTATTTCCATGAGATCAGAGGGATAGATATAATTAGCAGAACCAAACCAGATAGGATTCTTACAGGAACAGCTGTGCGGCCAATGAAGCCATTATATCAAAGATTTTTTTTTTCCAATAAATATTTTACAGAGAATCATATTTCTTTTCACAACAAATTGGATCTTATCCCAAAAGGATTTGCTTTATAGCAAAGCCAGACAAAGAAAGTAAAACTCATGGTTTATTCTCATGTCTCAAAATGTTGTGATAGGCTGAACTGTGCATGGCATAATAAAGTGTTACATAGGCCTGGGTTTTACTGGAAGATTGCTCCCATTCTGGAGAACCACTGATGAAATGCCCTTCCTCAGGGGGTGCCTGGCAAGGGCTGTCCCTCCCAGCTGTGCTGGAGGTGTGATGTTGGACAGGTTCTGCCCCTCTGCTCTGCCCTGTCAGGGATCCTGCACAGCAGCCCTTCCTGGGGACTGCATTTCTGCGGGTGGGGGAGAACTGAACTGATAACTCCAGGGATCCTGCACAGGGATCCTGCACAGAAATCCTGCACAGCAGCCCTTCCTGGGGACTGCATTTCTGCAGGTGGGGGAGAACTGAACTGATAACTCCAGGGATCCTGCACAGGGATCCTGCACAGCAGCCCTTCCTGGGGACTGAACCTCTCCTGCAGGTGGGGGAGAACTGAACTGATAACTCCAGGGATCCTGCACAGGGATCCTGCACAGAAATCCTGCACAGCAGCCCTTCCTGGGGACTGCATTTCTGCAGGTGGGGGAGAACTGATAACTCCAGGGCTCCTGCACAGGGATCCTGCACAGGGCTTGTCTGCACTCTCCATAGCAGAGGGATGAGAGAGGAGTGGGGCACTCAGAACACTCCAGATCCCTGTCAGGCTGGAAATACAGGGGTCATGACAGTAATCTGCACTTACCACAGCCATAAAGAGACCATAAAGCTGTTTTCACTCTGGTTTCCCTCCCTCTTCAGTAAACTGACCCCTCTTTAGGCAGATTGCTCTGAAACAGAGGTGCAGTTGGAGGAGCAGGCAGAGGTAACCTTGAAGCCCTGAATTCCTGCCTTTTTAGACAATTGAATGCTTATAGCCAACCCCTGGCACCAGTGAGCCAGGCAGCTGCAGCACATTCCAAATATTGCTCTATTTAAAGCATCCCAGGGCTCTCAGAGCAACTGCAGAGGCAAACCTTAACCTGCCATTAAACTCACAGAGGGGGAATGGCAGAACCAGGTAAGAGGCACAATTAAATGGGAATGAAATAATATACTGAAATTATTAGATATGAACAATGCACTGTGTATATGCTCAGCTGCCTGTGTTCTTGTCTGATACACTATTTATATTTTACTTTTCAGTAAGAAGGTGTAATCACTTTAAAAGCTAATTCTATTAACAGCCTGTATTTTTGAATCCTACCAGCTTTGTTTTCTTTATTTTTTGTAGTTGTCATTCCAAGTTAGCTGACACAGTAGGACAGTGTGTAAAATGAGTTATGTTTCACAGCATTTTTATTATACTGTGTGTAGCTGAGCTCCAAGTGTAGTGCCAAGTGAACACAGAATAATTTAGATTTTAACCCAACAAAGCTCAAGTGGCAGAGCAAAATGAAATTTTAATAATGACTGTTCCATTGTAAGCACACTTCACTCTCTCTAAGGAGAAAAGGTAGTTTGTAAAAATGCATTTTATATCTATTGTAATTTTTTATTTATTTTACTTAAATTTACAACTGTAGCTGTGGTGTGTGCTGTGTGCACAGTTACTCAGGTAGCACCTGTAAGGGGAACTTTTTAATACATCTTCATAGCTACATTCCAAGTTTTTAAAGACTTATCTCCTGGTTTTTTTGCACCACTGACTCTGGTATCTAGGGAGAGTGAGTTTCTGCTGAGGTACAAAAGGACACTGAACACTTTTTATTTGAGTTTTCATTGATAGCCCCAGAAGTTACCCTGATCCTGGTTTAGAGTGGAGCTCTGTAACAAAGCCCCTCAGCAGCATCAGCAGCATCTGACAGAGCCCAGCAGGGTCCAGCCCTGGGTTTGTGATTACAGAGCTGCAGGGAAATGCCAAGGGCAGGGAAACCATCCCCAGCAGCTTCACCTGACACAGTGTCAGAGCAGCTGAAATGGAATGAAACAGGTGAGGGACTCCCCTGGGGCAAAGGACACCCAGGTCCAGGGCAGGATTTTAATGCTGTGTGCTGTTTATGTGTTTAATATTTTCATGGCAGCACATGCAGATCTTCTGTCCCTTTGGCAGACTCACTGTGCAGTGCCATGGTGAGACAGGCTTGCTGTGCAGGGCTGTAGAAGAACAATGTGGCAATCCTTAAATTATTAAGCATCCCTCCGAGTCTGCCTGCTTGATCTGAACTGTGCAAGGTGTTGTGAATAGTTTTACATAATTTATTAATCCCTTCAAAACCTGTTCCATTAACTGTGTAAAGATGCGGTGTAAGAGGTTGTAATATATTGGTAAGGAATAGGATGTCAAAGGCTGTTACTCTGCTTTCTGGCAAGAGTGTGCTGTTTGCAGGAAACTGATAGGAGGGTCTTTAAAATCCAGATGCTGTGTGGAGATGTATTTATGTAAAGCCAGCCCTGCTCCACAGAACCTTGGCCTGCAGTGTGCTGCTCTGAGCCTGTTGTGGGCCAACTGAGCAGGCTGAGGCAGGGCTCAGGCACCCTGGGCCGTGCCCAGAGGCAGAGGGTTTGGTGGGGTTTGTTCAGAGCCCTGTCGTGCCCCTGACCCTGCTGTCTGTGCCAGCCCAGGCCCCGCTGTCCCGCCTGCTGGTCCCCGTGCTGCTGGCGCTGGGCTGGATCCTGGGCTGTGCCCTCATGGTCTACATTGTCTTCTCCTGAGCAGGAGGGATGGCAGGTGAGTGATGGTGTCACACACAGTGAGGGCAGTGTCACACACTGAGGCTTTTATCTGCTTTTTCTGCCAGAGTCAGGGTGAAATGCACCACAGGGTATTTTGTGTTCTGATTCGGATGTGTATTAATTCTTACCTATGTCACACTCTCACAAACTGTGAGTGCTACAGCATCTCAAGGTAACAGTGAAAAATGGAGCTGTGGCTCTCTCTTTACAAGGCCTTTTAAGAACTGTCCAATTAAGAAATGACACCTAAATTATTTTTACTTTTAACCCAATAACCAACCACCCGTGGCTGCAATGTGGATTTTTCTACCCAATTACAAAACACCACCCAGACCCATGAAGAAGAAGGACTTATCCTTCTCCCTAAAACCTCCATCTTGCTTTATATCTATATGACTATATTCTAAACCCTTAAACTCTGAGTTTTCCCCCCTGTGGTATCACACCCTTCTATCCAAACTCCACCCCCACAATCCCAGTGCTGTCACTCAGTTTTGGGAGCCTTTTCCACGGCCTCAGGTCAGTGCAGTGTTTGTTTGGGGGTCAGTGCCTGTCAGCACAGAAGGTCTGGAATTCTCAGGGCCCAGGGTTCCTACAACACAGCAGCCCTGCAGTGCTGACAGTGTCACACAGCCCTGCAGGTGTCACACAGCCCTGCAGGTGTCACACAGCCCTGCAGGTGTCACACACCATCCTCCCCTGCCCTGCTTGGCACTGCCACCCTTTTAAATGGAACTTTCTGTGTCTTACAGGTCAGAAGAACCTACAATGATGTTGATGAGAAGAACACGGAAGTTCAGTTTAGATTTCCAATCACTAAAATACATATAAAATGAGTTATTTTTAATATCAACAATGTAAATGTCATGCACACTTTTTGTCCATTAGGAAGAATCACCAAACCAGTTTCCCTGTTCTCAGATTATTTGCAATCAAGGGAGTAGTATTCAGAATCTTGTGGTAGGTCAGATACCTGCTTGCTGAACAGCAAACTTTTAAAATAGCTACTACCAGCTAAGGAACTCCAAGAAACAGGAGGTTTTGCTAGAAACAGGCAAGGGTTAATTTCTCATGGGGCCTGGACAAGTATTTTTAGCTTTACTATGGGGAAAATCTCTTGGTCTTGTTATGAAACAGAAACATCATATGTCCTTCAAAAAGAAAACCTGAGGCTGATCCAGGGCTGGGAGGGTTGTACAGCTGAGTGTGTCTGAATCTCAGGCTCACTGGGGGCCCTCAGTGTCTTCTACTGGGGGGGTTTGCCTTTTTAATTATAATTGGAGATAATTATATTCCCCCAGTCAATAATGAGCCACGTGAACTTGCAGTGGCTTTGCCATTTAAATCACAACTGAGCATCAGATCACTGCATTTTCACTGACAGCTCTGGGCTTTTGAGCATCAAGATTTTTCAACTGAAGAACTGCAGTTGTGAGAAGATGAAATCATTAATAATTCAATCCCCAGTTAAAGCAGAGAATTGATTGTGAGAGGCATGTCTGGAAGATCCCAGCAAGATCTATGTTAAGGGAATGTGAAAAAACTCTTAATGACGCGTGATGGGGTTAAATAGAGAAAGGAACTCTTTTTTTTTTGACTCCTGCTCACACAGTTTGTATAATTTTGAGTGTGAGGAAGGCTCATCAGTCAGACATCCTGACTCCATCTGTGGGCACTGTCTGTTGAGCTTTAGGAATGGAAACACAAATAGATTTGACCGTAGTACAGCCGTGAACATTCCTGGGCCACTCCAGCAGTCAGCAGGAGCTCTGAAGTGTGACATTCCCTTTGGGAAATGTCTCAACACCGGGTTTCTTCACCTGTGAATGACCTGAGGGCAGAGGGGGGATCCAGTCTCACCAGATGTCCTGAAGGAGAGGGGACAAACCCTGGAGATTCCCAATGCCTGCAGTGCTGCTGTGTCCTGTGAGCACCCGAGCAGCACCTCCGGGGGTCCCTGCAGTGGGAACATCCCTTCCCTCCCTGCTGAGCCCAGAGCCCACCCGGAGCAGCACCTCAGGGTCTCACCTCAATCCCTCGGTGCCTGAGCCCTCCCAGACTGATCCAGTTGTGACTCCACAGTGACCACGTCTGTGGTTTTACAACTCACTTCATTTACCAGGCACACAGGGAGAGAGTTCTGACAGGTCCCGCTGGCCCAAACAGCTCTTTGGGTGTCTCACAACGCTGCAAATCGAATGTTTCCAATTAAAACGTTACAGGGACAAAATGTAAACACTACAATCTGGTTTAGCTTTACCTGATTTCTGAGCTCTGATTTGGCAGAGCAAACCAAAATAACTTCCTAGGCTGGCGTCAATGTCATCGAGCTGACTTGCTGTATACAAAGCAGGAGTTTCTGCCAGTTTTATGGGGTAATAAAGAGAGAATTATTCCAAGAAAATATGCATCCCCCACGCAGCTGGAAGATCACTGAGCACTCTGCAGTGACCTTTTGTAACCACCTTCAGACAACCCACTCGGGTGTCTGCTGGTGGTGCAGCTGTACAGTGTGAAGCTCTCCTTACATGTGGGGGGTAGCAAAAGCTTTGGGGCTTTTCATTCCTGAAAAATAAAACGAATGTTTGAGAGCCAGTTTTTTTTTCTCTCGCAGAGAAAAGAACCTGGTGACTGAGGGGAAAAAACCCATGCAAGTTCAGGTTTCTTGGAAAATGCTGGTGCTACACAATTAAAGCAAGATGATAACTTCAGTGCCAGGTCTCTACAATATTGTTACAGCTCATGCCAAGCTTGCCCACACCTCTGTCTGGCCTTCCCTGTTCCCCCTGAACAGCTCTTGGAGTAAATTGAGTAGAGAGGAGTGTCTTTCCCCCTGTCTTGGGATGCTGCATGTGGCATCCTGGAGACTTTCAGGCTCACGTTTATATTCTTTCAATGCTCGTAAATGCCATTTAAGGGTGTTGGTGTACACAGAGCATGACTGGTGCAGAGCAGAGCCGTGGGGATAACACCTGCCCGTGAACCAGAGTTTGGTGTGGGACAGGGATAACCCCTGCCCATGAACCAGAGTTTGGGTGGGACAGGGATAACCCCTGCCTGTGAACCAGAGTTTGGGTGGGACAGGGATAACAACTGGATAAAGGGTGTTATAAAGGGTAAAAGGATAAAGGGATAAAGCTCCCCGGTGAGGCTGGGGGCTCTCCTTGGTCCGGGATAGGAGTGCAGAGGGAACGAGGCGCGGCGGGTCCCGGTCTCGGTCCCGGTTCCCGGTCCCGGTCCCTGTGGGGTGGGGGCTCTCCTTGCTCCGGGATAGGAGTGCAGAGAGAACGAGGCCCGCGGGTCCCGGTGCCGGTCCCGGTGCAGGTCTCGGTCCCGGTCCCTGTGGGGCGGGGGGCTCTCCTTGCTCCGGGACAGGAGTGCAGAGGGAACGAGGCCCGGCGGGTCCCGGTCTCGGTCCCGGTCTCGGTCCCGGTCCCCGTGGGGCGGGGGGCGCCAGGTGCGCTCGCGGGAAGCGCGGGCCGCTGGGGGGCGCTGTCTCTCCTGCCCCTGCCCTCAGGAGCCCCGGAGCCCTCAGAGCCCCCGGTGTGGGCCCTAAACCCCGGATCACGGGGACCGGGAGCCCCGAACCCCGATGTGAGACCCGAACCCTGGATCGGGGGCCCTCAGAGACCCCGGTGTGGGCCCTGAACCCCGGATCGGGGGAACTGGAGCCCTGAACCCCGGTATGAGCCCCGAACCCTGGATCGGGGGTTCCTGGACCCTCAGAGACCTCGGAGCCCCGGTGTGAGCCCTGAACTCCGGATCGGCGGCCCTCAGAGCGCCGGTGTGAGCCCCGAGCCCCAGATCGGGGGGACCTGGACCCTTGGAGACCTCGAAGCCCCGGTGTGCGCCCCGAACCCCGGATCGGGGGCACCGGGAGCCCCAAACCTCGGTGTGAGCCCTGAACTCCGGATCGGAGGCCCTCAGAGACCCCGGTGTGGGCCCTGAACCCCGGATCGGAGGCCCTCAGAGACCCCGGTGTGGGCTCTGAACCCCGGATCGGGGGTACCGGGAGCTCCGAACCCCGGTGTGAGCACCGAACACTGGATCGGGGGGACCTGGACCCTCAGAGACCTCAGAGCCCCGGTGTGAGCCCTGAACTCCGGATCGGAGGACCTCAAAGCCCCGGTGTGAGCCCCGACCCT
>JBBMKD010000013.1:799869-813112 GCA_037834095.1 Argya squamiceps | reverse complement strand
CAGTGGCCGCCGGGGCCTCACCCTCACCGCTGCACTGCACGTCCGGTTCTGCTCTCCCTCAGTCTCCAGCCCCCTTCCAGCTCCCTCCCAGCGCTGGAGGCTTGTTTTTTGTCCTTGTTCTGTGCAATGTTGGTTCCTCTGTGAAATGTTGGTTTCTGTGTGAAAATACAGGAGCTGTGGGTTTCCCCTCTCCTACGCAAAGCCGATCCTGGGAGTTGTGAGAGGTATTTGTTTGTTGTGGTCTGTTTTCTGAGCTGCGGGGCTCAGGGGCAAGCGCAGACATTTATTTGCAGAGAATTTTCGTTTTGTATTTTCTTAATTCCCATGAAGAACACGCACTGCATTTGGGTCATAATTTCAGTTTATTATCAAAATGTTTTGATCAGATGACAAACTCAGAAAGCTAAAAGGACATAGGTTTTTAAATAGACCTATTGTAGCAGTCATCTGAGGTATCTGGTACTTGGTTTGAAAATGTCTTGGCTTTGATAAACAAAGCAGTAAGTTCCTTTGCAATCTGCACGATGATGTTTAATACATATCACTGCAGATTTAAAGCCTTTTACCCTCTTAAAGCTCCTTCAGACTCTTGCAATCAGCTGTGCAGCTTTCCCGATGTGAGGATTGACATTGATCAGAACACGTACAAGTTATGTGCAGGATCAGAGCCCAAGCACTGAGTCAGCCTGAGAACTCCAATGTTTGTGCCCTCCACTGGAGAACTCAGTTTTGTAGCTTTATCTTATTGCCCCATACCATGCTTTAGTCCAATTTCCCACTTCTATGCAGCCACTGATAAAATATGTTACAATACTTCAAGTCAAAAGTGTAGCTCAAGATTTAAATATAAAAACTATGATTTATACATTACTAGAAACTTTAAAAAAGAGCAACTTTAGAGAAAGCAAGAAAAAGCTTAGAAAATGGTGAAAGGGTCTTTGATCACAATCTTACAGATTATAGGTACAGAAATTAATAAATTACCTACGATTTCCATCGAGTTGGAAGGCTGTAAATTAACTGTTGTAAAGAGGGACCTCAGGTAATACACGCTGGAGTAATTAGTGAGAAATTACTTAAGTACAGCCAGTCTTTGGACTGCTCTCGTATAAATGGTTTCAAGTAAAACTGAAAACATTTGGTAGAACAGATTTGCCATAACAGCAGAGGGTACAAAGTCTGACACTGGGATATAAACTGTCGTCTCTGTGTGGTGTCATGGTGGCTAAAATGTGTGTTCCTCCCCTGATGTGAGACCTGCCTTCACCCGCCGGCGGAGGTGGTGTGTTGTATTTGCCATTTTAACACGAGTGCAGAGCACCCCTGGCCGCGGGCGGGGTCACAAGTGCAGGAGGAGCGTGGCTGTGCACGGCCAGGCCAGTCGGGTCCTGCAGGGATCCGGGGAGGAGCCGCCAGCGCTGCCTCAGTCCTTCCTCGGGGCTGGGATGGGTGACAATTGGGGTTTGCATGTTTACCAGGGAGTACAGCCGTGTCTCTAGCACGTTCCCCTCAGTTCTCTTCCCTCCTCCCCTTCTCAAAATCAACTGGGAAAGTCTCTTTTCCTGGAAAGCTCCGTGAGATGTGAGGTTTGCAGTCCGTCACCAAACGCGGCACTTCTTGGCAGGATCCATGTTGTCTCTCGTGGTGCATGAAAAGGCTTCTGAGAACTCTGGGGAGTTCTGCAGCGATCCCAGGACCCTTGAAAACAAAGCAACACGCTGTCACTGCTCTGGCCTTGCTTTGAAACAAACAACATGACCCATGTTTTGTAACATGTTTTGTTGTGTCACCTCGCTGTAGTGTGGGGAACGCCCTGCTGCTGGCCTCTGACTGTTGCTTCATTTCACCTCAAGGCTGCCCGTGTTTTCTTCTTCAGTTCATCCTGCCTCTATTGCACCCCCAAAAATACAGGACCTGTCCCGTCCTCACGGCTGGCTCTCACAAGCCAGTTCTTTCACCTGGACACACATTCCTTGCTTGTCAATAGTTTTCACTGAGGAGTTTTTCAGCTACATTTTGCTTACAAGTTTCTTGGTGAAGGGAAAACAAGACCCTGAGGTCAAGGGCTGTGGTGGTAACTCGTCAGTGAATGTTCATGTACATTTTTACACCAACCAAGTTCAGACTGAGATCATGCTGCTCCTCTGGGCGTTCTGCACAGATTTTCCAGTGAATGAGTTTCCTGGCAAAAAGACTCATACAAACAATGGCTTTCAACTCAACATGGGAAGGGAGTATGAGGCCATCCCAGCTAAGGGTGATTTTATGCGTGTAATTGTGAACACATGTGAACAGATCTGCTAAGAGTCCCTTGTTCCTCCAGGACTGGGAATACAGCAGCACGTCCCTATGCAGGGAAACAAGTCAAATACAGATACTGATAGTGGACATTGATGGTGGCCCAGAGGTTCTTTAAAGAACTGTTTCTTTGAGTAACTCACGATTATTCTGAGAATTATGTCCATCATTAGAACCAGGGTGTGCCCACAGAAGCTGAGGTGAAGTTCAGCAGTGACACCTGCAACACTTCCACTGTTCTGCAAGGCCAAAGTGACCCCCTGGTGTTGGGAGCCAGCAGTGGAACAGGAGATGGCACAGAAAAAGGGTTATCAGAAAACTCATGCATTTTGGTGATCTAGCTGTGCTTCACTGCTCCAGTGAACTGGAACTGCTAAAATGGGATGCTCTGCAATTAACAATTTTTATGAGGAGCTGCCTGTCCTACTTGTAAGGAAAACCAGCCCACAGTCAGTGTAGCAGGTGCTGGAAAGGCTCATCACACTCCCCAAATAATAATGGAAAAAGGCACATTGGGAGCCTTTGTGACACTTGTGTTACAAGTTACTAGGTGCTCATTTTGTGGGTATGTCTCATGAAATATTTTCTGGTTTAGAGCTCTTAGGGGACCTCCTCCTGTAAATGGCTGCCCATTCTAAGAATGTTGTCTGATTTCTCATGAACACTTTGTGTACAAAGTTTATAGCCTGTCCTAGGAGGTACAGGCAGCACAGCACGATGTGATGGATCCAGGGTACACACAAACACAGCCCGTTACACTGAGATGCTGAACTAGTCAACTTCAAAGGCCTTGTGCCTCATCCAAATCAGATGTGCTGAGGTTCTCTGGAGCCTCATTAGCACTGAGACCAGACAGCAATGACTGTAGGAGCTGGTGCACAAACTGCCTCTGGGGGAGATCCCAGATAGCACAACCCACCCACAATGAAACCAGGCAGGAACACTGAGGGAACAGTCGCTGCTTTCACTAAATATTTGAGTGTGGGGGGTAAACAAGGCTTGGTGAAAAGCCGTTGAAAGAAAGATCCTGGAATTAATGTAGTGGATTGTATCAGCAGAGAACTTGGCTATTGAGGACATGGAGCCTGGAGGTGGCTCAGCCTTCCAGAGCCAGCAGATGCTGTGATGGCTGCACTACCCCTGGTACCGTGGCACTGGACCAAACTGGTTTATTAGAGCACATTGTTACACTGCTGATGAACAGGCTGCTCTGACTGCAGATAAAAAGAAAAGATCCTAATGTAGCTGAAAGGCTTGCACCCTGAGCAGCCACATTTCCTGCATGGCTCTACTGAATTGAGCCCAGCTGATGTTGGGAAGGCTGGCTGAGCACACCAGACACAAAATGCACATTTGCCATTGTACCACAGCATGTGGGTTTATTAAGAGAGGGGGGCAGTGATTTCCCACTGATCTACCTGTGACTTCAGTGGAGGACAAAAGTTCATCTGTGCTGTCGGTGTGTAAGAACCCTACCAGGAGCTAGTGCAGGAGCCTGGGACTTGTGGATGAGCCCTGGATTCCAGACAGTCACTGGGACTGCAGTAACAGTCACACAGGGACAGCCAGGTGAGGGGGATCTTCTCAAGGACGAGACAATGATCCCACAACCTTCCTTTGCCTGTTTGGGCAGTGCTGGGCTGGGAGGGACAGCCCAGCCCATCTGTGTCCTCCTAAGCAGCCCCAGTGTGCTCTGCCTGTAGGTGTGTGTGTTAAACCTCCCTGGGAGGGGCAGCCCAGCCCTTGGGCAGGGTCCCCTCAGTCCCACCACAACCAGCCGTGGTGCAGAGCTGTAACAGCTCAGGATTGCACTGTTGGCTCTGCTGACCTGAATTTCCCTGGGCTGTGCACGTCTGTCTTGATGGAGTTCACTGCATATTCTGGTCTGTACGTTCCACACCACACCTGCACAGGTAACAGGGAAAAGCATCATTAGCCAAAGATTTTACCTGCTGTCATTTAACTGTGAAACACCTAATGTTCATGGGAATAAATTCCACCTTAGAACATAGAGAAAAAAGGGTGTATTTTTTAAAGAAAATACATCATTGTCATCAGACAAAGGCACTTGGGCACAAGGCACTTCCTACCAGGCTTATGCGTGGCTGAATTAATTTCTTTAAAGAAGACAAAATTCAGCTAACAAGACTTTATTTTCACTGCTTTGCAGTGAACACTGCTCAGCTCTGCACCTCTGCCAGCTCTTTCTTAGCCCACAGGAGTCAGCCTGTTCCGACTTGCTGTTAAACTGTAACCTCAAGTGGTTTTCAAAGCCCTCAGGCAAGAAGTAAAGAATACCTGTGCGAAGTTCAGAAAGAACAGCTGCTTGTGGTTCATGTCGAGACCAGGGAGAAGCTTTTCTTTTCCGTGTTTTTTTACAAAGTTTTCATAAGCCTGTAGAATGAAGTGAGTAGAGATGTTACCACTTCCAGCATTTTTCCAGTCAAAATGAAATGATGACAAGGAGGAACACAGATTCTTTGACATAATTAATTGTTGCCTCCCTTGGCCACCCATCCCACATGGGCCACCTTGAAGCAGAAGACAACAGGGCCATTTCTTAGTACTGTGCTATCAATTATCTGGGGCTGCATTATGAAAAAGAGAATTTTTCCACTGTGGGTTTTTTGGGGTTTGGTTTTTTTAAAGTGAATTGCAGAAGACTTTAAAGCCTTGCCATAGTAAGAGCAGCTGCTTTCATGTTTCATATGGAGACATGTCAAACAGTATGTTGTTAGTGTATCATCACTGATGAAAGATGCTGAGAAATGTTCTGCCTGAAGTCAGTGCCAAGGCCAACCCACTGCCCAAGCGCAGCTGAGGAATGAGCAGATAGCAGGTCCATGGAAAAGGCTCTGGGAGTTTCCATGGATAACAGCTGAACGGGAGCCAGCAGTGCCACAGCGCTGCAAAAAAGGCAAGTGTCCTACTGGGGTGTGTAAACAGGAGTGGCTTATGTGAAATACATGAAGTAATCCTGCTGCTCCCCTTGGCGCTGGCCAGGGCTCAGCTGGAGAGCTCTGTCCAGTTTTGGGCACTGCCCTTCAGGAAAGATGTGGCCCAACTGGAGAGAGTCCAGAAGAAAGCAGCAAGAATGAGCAGAGGTCTAGCAAACATGACCTATGAGGAAAGATCGAAAGAATTGGGTTTGTTTAGTCTAAAGGAGAGGAGTCTGGGCCTTGAAGCATGTAAGTCTTCAAATATGTGAAAGGTCACAGGAGAGAAAGGAGCAGATTGTTGTGTTTGCACTGCTGGAGGCAGCCCATGGCACCAGAAGTGCCACCAGGAGGCAGTGGGAATGCTCCTGTGGGAGCTGGAACCATGCACAAGGGGTTCATTCTACCTGCATGGAGAGGGGGGTGGAATATTGACCTCTCAAGATTCCTTCTGGACATTTTTCACTGTTTATATGATGTCATAATAATTTTTAATACTTCTGACCTAATTTTTCTGGCTACTCCCATTCCTTTCAGAAAGCGTATCCCCTTTCATGGCTTTGTACTTTGCACAAATATTCCACTAACTGAAGATCAGACTAATCTAATAAGCCTGATGCCTCTTTTAGGCTTCCAAATCATTCCTTAAACTCTCATTAATAATGGTCTTTGCCCTCAAACATGTCCATTTCCAGTGAGAACTTGGAGAAGCGTGACTTGGCCTGTGCATCCCAGGGGCTCTTGGTTGAGCACTCAGCACTCAGTTGTCAAGTGTTGAGTATTTTGCCACAGAAGAAGGTGTTCAGGGAAAGAGAAGGATCACATTGCTGAAGCTTGCAGCCATCAGATTTGTGAATAACAAGAAAAGCTGATAGAGAAGCTGACCCACTATCCTCACAAAAACAACCTGTATCTCTCTGGCTGCCAGTCCCAGCAGTGGCCAGTCTAGGGAGTCCAGCAGCTGTTTGAGGAAGAGAAGGAAAGCAAAGCCAAAAAGCCTCCAGCTGCCATGGAAGGCTTAGTGCAGGGAGTCCAGTGTCTCTGACATCTTGGGACCAGTACAGAGGGCCCAAGTCGCCTTGTGCAGTATGAAAAACAAAGTGTTTATGTTTATGGGGCAGAAGAAAGTCATTCTGCCCCTCCTTCCTGGCATGAAAAAGGTGGTGAAAAAGCCAGAGGCAGACACTTGCTGCTATCAGCACTTTCTTTAGGTCATGGTCCAAGTGTGAGCCAGGGAATGTTTCCATTCCACACATTCCTTATTCACAAAGGAAAGAAAATAATTGAAAAAGAGTTCCCTAGGACCAGGTAATCTGTAGCCTGCCATGATTATCAGGATGAGAGAAATACCACAGCAGGCCCATAGCTTTAGTCCAGGCCTTGATGGTCCCTAACACAGAAATTGTGTTTCTTCTCCCAAGGCTCTGAAACTGATTTTCTAAATCTCTGACAGTTTCAGCTCAAATAGAAAAATGGAGACTTCTTACCTTGTATGCTTGTCTCACGCCCCCGTTATCAGCAATGTTTTCTCCTAGTGTGTTGATTCCACTCAGCTGTAAAATAGAAAGGAAAAATATTGGTTTCTGAAAAAAAAAAAAGCTCATCCAGGATCTGTAACACCAAACTTTGTGCATTTTCCAGTTTCTAAAGGCAAGAATTACCTTTAAATCTGATTGACCATAATCTCAGCAGAAGATTATCTTCAAATCTCTGAGAAGTCTTTATGTCCCTTGTCTCAAAATCCACGTTTTGAGATACTATTGTTTTTCTAATCCTCTTCCTTCCCCTCCAAGCAACTTTCTAGGCTCTGTATCTCTTACCTAGATTTTCTGCTACTTAGTCATTGCTCATTTATTCTTCCTCTTTTCTCCTTGTCTTTAATCCTCAGTTTCTTATCACTGTTCCAGTTAGGGGAAGTGGACAGAATCTGTAGTCTGTAGAACAAGTTAAAATTCGAAGTCCAGATTGCTGAAATTGTCTGTTAACAGACATCAGCAAACGTGCTAGAAGGCATTTTTCTGTATAGTAGGCAAGTTCAGTAGCTTCTTGGTAGCCAGATACATAGAAGATCTCTATTTAGCAGCTCTTCCTAAGTCAGTCAAATATCGCCAAAGATGATGAAGCTTTCATAATGGGAAAGCTCTAATTCTATTTTTTTAAAAACATATTTTAACCTTTAGTCCAACATATTGATTTATGATAGTCAAAGCTGCAAAATCTAGAATCATCCTTCGGTTGAATTTAATGGGTGAAAAAAAAAAGGGCAGAAAAATATGTTGAAATTTTCTTCTCTGTTTTTACTGGCCTCTCTCTGAGTTCCCACACTTCAACACATGTTTTGGGAAAACCTCAGGGCTGGGAGTTTTATCTTTCCCTATCCTGTGTGATGGAATATATATTCCATATGTGTATATATATGTATATTCCATATATATGGAATATATATTTCTCTCAATTCCACAGGCTGTAAGAAGCCAGCCAGTGGAACTGAGAGGAATAACCTCTTGTGCCTTCCATGCAGCCCTGCAAGCAGTGCTGTGGGGAGCTCCACAAACAGGACCTACGTTCTGTCCACCTGCCAGGTCCCACGAGAAGTTGCCATACTGGTACACCATGCACTGGGACAGCTCCTTGAAATTCCGTGCTGATTCTTCAGTCCACCAGTCCACCAGGTCTCCGTTCTCATTGAAATTCCTGCCTGTAACGGGACGTTAAACAGGATTATTTACACAAGAAAGAGGGTTTGGTGCACTGAGGAGGGGAGCAGAGAGACTTTGGATTGTGCTTTTGGGAGAGCAATTCTGTAAAGCCTCAGAAACCCAGACTTGACCTTACATATGGAAATCCATGTCCCTGTGATGTGCTCCCTGGAAGGACTGAGCACTAAAGCATGTTTTGGAAGGACTGAGCACTAAAGCATGTAAACCACCGTGCACTGAGGGTTTGTCCCCTCGGTGCATTGCGGGTTTGTCCCCTCGGTGCACTGAGGGTTTTGTCCCTTTAATGCATTCAGGGCTTGTCCCCTCGGTGCATTGCGGGTTTGTCCCCTCGGTGCATTGCGGGTTTGTCCCCTCGGTGCACTGAGGGTTTGTCCCCTCGGTGCATTAAGGAGTTTGTCCCCTCGATGCACTGAGGGTTTGTCCCCTCGGTGCACTCAGGGTTTGTCCCCTCGGTGCACTCAGGGTTTGTCCCCTCGGTGCACGGAGGGCTCTGTCCCCAGCACTGGTCCCTCACCGTTGTCGTCGAAGCCGTGTGTGATCTCGTGCCCGATGACCATCCCGATGCCGCCGTAATTCAGGGATTTGGGCTGCGAGGCACTGAAGAACGGGGGCTGCAGAATGCCCGCAGGGAAGACTGAAAAGGAAACCACAGCACAGCGATCAGGCCCTGCCTCGGGATCCTGCAGCTACACTGGGGCCAGACCACTTCTATGGGCTTAACCAAACCCACCCTGTCCCCTCGGCTCTCCCAGCAGAGACAAGTGACTGGCACATGGGAATGCTGTAGGACAGGGGGAACAGAGCAGCAGGACCACTCCCCTCTACAGACACTTCCAAAATCATGACCAGCTTTTGCTTTGTTACTATTTCACTCTGCAGGAAAAGGCAGCTTGTTCCAATTCACATCACTTAGCATTCACAGACTTCTGTCTCATCATTAAGCAAACCTCACAACATTGTGAGAAGTGGGAGGGTGTCCCCCAAGAAGAATAAATTATTTGATCATTCCATCACAAATCAATCTCAGTGACAGGAATTTATTCTTCCCCTGAAAATACAAGTAACTCCCACTAGAATCAATAAAAATAGGCCAAGCTGTCAATAAAAGAACTGGAACAAAGAAGTTCCTTTTACCCACTTCTCTGCTCATTTTTCTAGGCTGCTACAAAACAATTCATTTAAAAAGAAACCATGTTGCAATTCTGATCATTTTATAAATTAAGAGTAATAAAATACTATCAAATATTCAGTTCCACTTAGTATCTGGTGAAGGCCTTTTCCTGTGTCCCTGCTGCCACCACAATATGAAGTATTAATTCTCCCTGGGAAGGAGGTGGATGTAATTCTATACAGCTTAAACAGACAGAAGGAATTGGGTGACAGTTCTCACACAGCACCAGAAAGAAGATTGATGCTTCTTGCATTTCAGTATAAATCCAGTTCAGTTCTAGGGCTTTCTTTCGGGACAAGAAAGAACCATGGGAAAACCAGAAGATACTAACCAGGTTATTAATAAGGCAGTTCTGCTGTCTGTGCAGGCTGCTGTCCCAGCAGTCCCAGTGCAGTGCTAGTTTGCTATGGGATGAACTATGGGATGAAATGTCCCAGTGTTTTATCCTGTCGTCAGGGATGGTATCAGCAGTGTGAGTGCCACGGGGTGTGCAGGGCCAGCTCTGGAGCTGCTGCCTGTGGAGCTCTGCCCTGGGATGGGGGCTCAGGGAACACAGGGGCTGATGGCAGCAACAGCTCAGCTGCCCCTTGGAGCCTGGGGGGTTTCCTCAGGGTCTGAACTGCTGCTGGAGCAGGTCACACCACACCCAGATGGAGTAACACAGCTCCAAGGGCCCTGCACATCTCACACAGAACTGCTCTTTAGAGGGGGTTTTAAAAGTCTAGTTCTAAGCTAATTCAGACATCACTCTAAAGATCAGACTGCTTTAATTATCCTGTGCATGCCATAGTTAAAGGATGAGGTAAGAATTTATGACTCACATTAACTGCCAGTCACTAGTTTCAGTCTTCCACATCATGATTCCTTTCCTACAAATTACTGAACAAAGCTATTTTAAACAAAGCCTTCTGGAAGTTTTTGTTTTAACTGTTCAGTAAAGAGCTAAATGCTCACATCAAGAAATAATCTTGTTTCATTTCTGTGCAGAGCCCTGCAGGACAAGGTTTTTCCTTTTTTTGGACTTGTTTTCAGGAGTTACAGGTGGATCACAGTAACTCATTGATGGCTTAGAAAGGACACTGCAGTCTGTGACATTTGGATGACTAAAATTTAAACACTATTTGCAGAATGGACGTGACAGAAACATTGAGGAGCATAATTAATGTTGTGAAATGTTTAGTGACTCTTGTGAGCCTTGCAGCACTGTGAAGGGATCAGGGATGGCTCACAACAGGAGAAACCCTGGGGCCTCCATGTGGGTCTAATCTTTAGCCAGAATGGACAGGGTTTTCTGTTTCCGTGGATGGTTTTGGGTAGGCTGGCATCAGGAATCTTTATACTCAAATTTGTAGTATCAAGATTGTTTCACTTCTTGATTATAAAAGTACATACATACATATAAAAAAAATAGATAATTTGGGCATCAATAAATTGGTAAACCTTACCTATCTGATTCCTACTTGCTGAGTAAAAAGCATTGACAACAGCAGCTCCACTTATCCACCTGGTAACACCAGAAAAATATACATTAGTATTTCAGTTGTTAATGGCAGTTAATGATTGCTAGAATAAGCCTAGAAACAGCGTAACAGAATCACAGAATATTTGAAGTTGGAAGGTACCTTCTCCTGTGCAAACTGGATAAAAGACCAGACATAGTGTTATTAACTACTTACTCCTCTTTGTCCACCTTTTCTCTAAGCTTTTTCAACCTTTTCTTCTGGGTAAATACTAAATTCTGAATGATGTTTTCGAAGTATTCTTCTTCTTTGTAGTTCAGCTAAAAAGAAGGGGAAGAGGAGTTAGTGGTGGTGTTACTGATTTGGGATAAAAGACACATGGATCAGGAAAATCCAGTCTTAAGTATGATGAGCTAAGCAACACATTTCTAAGAGTATTTTTTGATCTATAGTTAGCCCTTGGTTTGCAGAGCTCTGCTACATCACAGAGTTGATACTGTAGCTGGATCTGTGTTAGCAGCTGGGTATTTTTTCCAGAGCTCTCAATTTTCTCTTTCTATACATAGTTTGAGTGGAGTTCAGCAATTGTTGGTGTTGACCTTAACCTGTGGAGCTGCCTGCTGCAAACCAGTGGCTGCCAGTTTGGAAAGGAGCAGTTCCACCTCAGACAAAACACTCGAGTGAGCTCCGTGCCTGTGCATGCACTGCACCCAGTCTGTGGCAGAGGGAATGGTGCACTGAGCACCTCTGGCTCCATGCCTGCCCTCACATAATCCCTCACAATGTGGCCACGTCCTTGGAATGCCACCAGGGCCTGTCACATCTGCGGGTCACGTCCTGTGGTGGCTCAGCCCTACCAGGCTGGTCACAGCTCCTCCCTCCCCCTGCTCTGTGCACGGCTCCAGGCTCGCTGGGCAGGGGCAGCAAATGCAATTTTCTCCTCTGAAGGCCCTGTTCCAGTTCTCCTGCCTATTGTGCAAACTTACCTCCTGGTACTCACTGTTGAGCTTGTTGTCATCTGTCACGATCTCATCGGGATAACCGATCCTCTCTCGAATTGCCATCGCCTGGGGACAAGGGGCTTTGTTATCCATGGCAAATCCAGCCATGGCTTTAAATAAGGAATTATGTAAGAAAGGCAATGTGGAAGCCACTGCAGAGACTGCAGGATGTTAATTATATATAGGTTTTGTTTATGTTTTTTATTCATTGAAAGCACAAGTTATGGGTTTTATCCTGTTCCTCCTAATAGCTGGTCAAATCACCAGAAATCATTCCTTCTCGTGTTCAGTATTCTTTTCCTATAGATATTCATTATCTAGCTCCTTAATCACTGATTTGCCTGAAAGGTCTTAATCTTGTATACAGATTTTTCCTATTTTGTGTGCCTATCTCCAGAGGCCCCTTCTCATGGAATCCTAAGCTGCTGGGCCTATATAAGCACAGCTATAAAAGTGTTTGTATTGTAATATAGTGATAGAAATTACTGCTTATTTTTTGTCAGGACAAACAATTGAAATACACATTACCAATATTTCAGACAGAACTTACTTTTTGTTCTGCTCTCTTTTTGGTCTCTGCATCCATCCAGGAAAGTTCATCTAAGGTTTTTATAAAAACATCACGAATATCTGCAATCATTTCTTCAACCTGAAAAAACACCAGAATGTTACAAACCCACAGAATCAGATGATGGGCAATGCAGTTCAGTCATCCAGGTTACCAAAACCCGATAGACATTGCCCTGCTGGATGCTGTGCATCTGATGGAATTGTGTTTGTGCCAACCCCAAAAATGGGTTATTTCACACCAGGATTCCAGTGGTGATCACAGTCCTAAGGCTTCACTTCATGCCCATTTTCAGGACCTTTCTGTATGGCTGAAGGCAAGCAGAAATAACCAATTGCCCCTGTGGCCCTGTGGCAGGATGTGAATTAGTGTCAGCCTCAAAGAGCAGTGAGTGCTGCTCCTGGGATGTGAGGATTGGCTCGTGCACAGCCCACCCATGGACCTGGCTCAGAGAGCAGGCAGGTGCTTCTCCCTCCAGCTGTGCACCTGCAACCCTCACATTCCACACTGTACTCTAACAAAAACCTACATCTTTAAACCTCTGTAATAACCCTTATTAACACCTTAATAAAACCTTAAAAATCAACCCCAGTCTGATTACACTGCCACAGAGAGCGCAATCAGAGCTGTGTCAGGAAGCACAGGGTGGGGATGAAGTGCCACTTGGGTGGCACTTTGAGGGCTGAGGGCTTTACCACGAGCTTGCTGTCCCCAGCAAAGGCCTCCTCCACGTAGAGCCGGCCCACGGCGCTCTCCATGTTCCCGTTGACGTAGTTGGCGCAGCGGCGCCACACGGCGCTCTCAGACGTGGTGCCGTACAGGGCCTGTGGGCACAGGGCAGGGTAAGGGCTGTGAGAGCAGGGCAGGGGGCTGTGAGAGCAGGGCAAGGGGATGGCAGGGCAGGGGGCTGGCAGGGCAGGGCAGGGGGCTGTCAGGGCAGGGGGATGGCAGGGCAGGGGGATGGCAGGGCAGGGCAGGGGGCTGTCAGGGCAGGGGGATGGCAGCGCAGGGCAGGGGGCTGTCAGGGAAGGGGGATGGCAGGGAAGGGGGCTGTCAGGGCAGGGCGCTGTCAGGGCAGGGCAGGGGTCT